>CM077656.1:28979585-29334585 GCA_039707465.1 Rhabdophis nuchalis | reverse complement strand
TCAAACTATTCTCCAAAGCTATTGGAGGGCTATTCTCTGAGGGCAGAACAAGAAGCAATGGGTGGAAACTAATCAAGGAGAGAAGCGACTTAGAACTGAGGAGAAATTTCCTAATGGTTAGAATGATCTGGATGAGGGGATAAATGGGGAACTCGTCTAATTTGCACGTGACACCGAGATGGCAGGAATAGCCAACTCTCCAGAAGATAGGCTTAAGATACAGAAGGATCTTGACAAACTGGAACATTGGGCGCTATCTAATGAAATTAAATTCAATGGTGAAAAAGAGAAGGTGGACAACTGTTTAAATATGAGCCGGCAGTGTGCGGATGCTGCCAAAAAAGCCAACGCCGTTCTAGGCTGCGTAAACATAGGGATAGAATCGAGATCACGTGAAGGGTTAATACCGCTTTATAATGCCTTGGTGAGGCCACGCTTGGAATACTGCATTCCGTTTTGGTCGCCGCGATGTAAAAAAGATGTGGAGACTCTAGAAAGAATGCAGAGAGGATGATTAGGGGACTGGAGGCTAAAACATATGAGGAACGGTTGCAGGAACTGGGTAGGTCTAGTTTAATGAAAAGAAGGACTAGCAGAGAAATGATAAGCTTTGTTCCTGTATCTCAGGGGCTGCCACAAAAAAGAAGGAATCAAACTATTCTCCAAAGCACCTGAGGGCGGAACAAGAAGCAATGGGTGGAAACTAATAAAGGACAGAAGCGACTTACAACAGAGGAGAAATTTCCTAACAGTTGGAACAATGAATCGGTAGGACGGCTTTCCTCCAGAAGTTTTGAATGCTCCAACTCTGGAAGATTTAAGATGATGTTGGATAGCCATTTGTCTGAAATGGTCTAGGGTTTCCTGCCTAGGCATGGGGTTGGTCTAGAAGACCTCCAAGGTCCCTTCCGACTCTGCTATTGTATTGTATTTGTCACTAAAGTGCGATTAGAAAAGGGGGAGGGGAGGGGAGATTTTAGACAAAGCAGTCTCTTAGCCCTGTGGCACGTGGAGGTCAGCCTTTTTCGGTCGGACTTCAGTTTTATACCCCTTTTTCTCATATAACAGAAGTTAGGTGGGGAGAGGTGAGGCGGCCTGGAAATGAAAGGAATACCTTTTTTTTTTTTAAGCTTTCATTACAAGGAGCACGGAATGGAGGGAGTAAACGTAACGCAAAACTACTCACCCGTAAACTTCGAGCCCTCGGCGTTGCCTCGCGCTTTTCTGCCCCCGCACAGGGGCTACCGCGGGAGGGCCGGAGCGGAGGAGCGGAGTCTTGCAGACCTTCCGGACGGGCCCCCGGGGCCACCCGCGCAGGATCGCAACTTCGCCCGTTCCTTCCCCCCTCCCCTTCCCTCGCAGCGGCCTCTGACCACCCCCCTTCCCCGCTCACCCTTCCGCAGGTGCTGTTCCTGGACGCCGGCTGGGACTCGCTCTTCTTCTGCCTGAAGGAGGCGGCGCTGCTGGCGGGAGCGCCGGCCGGTTCTTCCATGTGGACTTGACGGAGGTGGCCTCCCGCGCAAAGCAGCCCTCGTGGCCGACCGGGCGGAGCTAAGCGCCATGGCCGGCGGGGGCGGCCGCGAGAGGGGGGGGAGGAACAAAAAGAAGGGTGGGAGGGGAGGGAGGGTCCCTATTGTTTAACATGATTCTGTATCGATTGATGCTACTATACGCCTTTTCAACTTGGTTTAAGGCTTTTCGATCGGATTCCTCTGTGCCTGTTGTGCACCGCTAACGGGTTAATGAGCGGGAGACCCGTTTAAGGCTTTTCGACCGGGATTCCTTCTTCTGTGCCTGTAATAGGCGTTGAATAAAAATACGGAATAATAAAGATCCTATTCAAAGGTTGTATTGCTTTTTCTGGTTCCTTCTTGGATGGCGGACCGGACTCTCGTTCTAGGACTGCTTACCAAAAAACGGATCCTCCCTTTATAGATCGCTGGCGAAGGAAATCTGGTTGCGTTCCTTCCGGGACAGCTGGGACGAAAAGGAACGAGAGGTGGGGGCTGCTGCGTGAATCAGTCGCGGAGCAATAAACCTCTTCCTTTGCATTGTGACTTCGGTTCCGTTGTGGACAAGTTTCTCATAATACTGGCAAAAATCGTATTGCCTATTGCAGTGGTGGGCAAACTCAATAGTCAATACGGCCAAATATCAACATTATGATTGGAATTTCTTTTGAGGGCCAAAAGGTGTTGCCTGTTTTGTGGGAGTGGCTCAGAGCTCGTGTGACCAGGTGGGCATGGCCAATTGGGAAAATGAGGTGAAACTCATTTAACGACAGTCTTGCTTAGCAACCCCAAAAAATTTTTTTTCTCCCTGCAGTAGGGCTTTCCTCACAGGAGGGCAGATTTCTCTCCTGGTGAATTAAGACTGCAGGCCCTCCCATTAAAAAGATTTTACATTTTGGGCCTGTAGTACCGGCTTTCGCCACAGGAGGGCACATTTGTGTCCCATTTAATTAAGACTGCAGGCCCTCCCATTAAAAAGGTATTTCTTTTTCTACCTGCAGTACCGGCTTTCCCCACAGGAGGGCACATTCTGTCCCATTTAATCAAGACTGCACACCCACACCCATTAAAAAGATTTTATATTTTGCACCTGCAGTACCGGCTTTCCCCATCGGAGGGCAGATTTCTCTCCCGGTGAATTAACAGTGGAGGCCATCCCATTAAAAATCCCGCGCCGCCCTGGGTCCTTTTGGAGAAGGGCGGGATATAAATTGAATAAAATAAATAAAATAAATAAATAAAAAAGGTTTTTCTTTTTCTGTTTGCAGTACCGGCTTTCCCCACCGGAGGGCATTCTGTCCCATTGAATTGACTGCAGGGCCTACCATTAAAAAGGTTTTTATTTTTCTACTTGCAGTACTGGCTTTCCCCACAGGAGGGCAGATTTCTCTCCCGGTGAATTAACAGTGGAGGCCATCCCATTAAAAATCCCGCGCCGCCCTGGGTCCTTTTGGAGAAGGGCGGGATATAAATTGAATAAAATAAATAAATAAATAAGGTTTTTCTTTTTCTGTTTGCAGTACCGGCTTTCCCCACCGGAGGGCATTCTGTCCCGTTTAATTGACTGCAGGGCCTCCCATTAAAAAGATTTTATATTTTGGGCCTGCAGTACTGGCTTTCCACACAGGAGGGCAGATTTCTCTCCAGGTGAATTAACATTGCAGCTGTCCCAATATTTTTTAAATATTTTTTTCTGCCTGCAGTACCTGCTTTCCCCAAAGGAGGGCAGATTTCTCTCACGGTGAATTAACAGTGGGGGCTATCCCAATAAAGATATTTATTATTATTATTATTATTATTTTTCTGCCTGCAGTACCGGCTTTCCCCAAAGGAGGGCAGATTTCTCTCACGGTGAATTAACAGTGGGGGCTATCCCAATAAAGATATTTATTATTATTATTATTATTATTTTTCTGCCTGCAGTACCGGCTTTCCCCACAGGAGGGCAGATTTGCCTGCAGGTGAATTAGCAATGGGGGCCATCCCAATATTTTTTTAAAATTTTTATTTTTCTGCCTGCAGTACCGGCTTTCCCCACAGGAGGGCAGATTTCTCTCATGGTGAATTAACAGTGGGGGCCCTCCCAATAAAGATTTTATTATTATTATTATTATTATTTTTCTGCCTGCAGTACTGGCTTTCCCCACAGGAGGGCAGATTTCTCTCACAGTGAATTAACAGTCGGGGCCATGCCAATAAAGATATTTTTTAATTATTATTTTTTCTGCCTGCAGTACCGGATTTCCCCACAGGAGGGCAGATTTCCCTGCAGGTGAATTAACAATGGGGGCCATCCAATATATATTTTTTAATTTTTATTTTTCTGCCTGCAGTACCGGCTTTCGCCACAGGAGGGCAGATTTCTCTCACAGTGAATTAACAGTCGGGGCCATCCCAATAAAGATATTTTTTTAATTATTATTTTTTCTGCCTGCAGTACCGACTTTCCCCACAGGAGGGCAGATTTCCCTGCAGGTGAATTAACAATGAGGGCCACCCCAATATTTTTTAATTTTATTTTTCTGCCTGCAGTACCGGCTTTCCCCACAGGAGGGCACATTTCTGTCCCATTGAATTAAGGCTTTTCTTTTTCTCCCTCCAGTACCTGCTTTCACCACAGGAGGGCAGATTTCTCTCCCGGTGAATTAACATATACAGAATAATCATTTTAAAATCCTAATAAAAGGGCGACGTTGTTTTTACAGGCTGCTATTCCTTCTTTCACCACAGGATGGCACTGTTTTCCGTTCTCTGGGGCTCCGGAAGAGACACAGAAAAAAATTAGCCTCGGTGTTAATTGCAAGACCTTTTTAAGGCTTTTGGAGCAGGATTGCTTCTTCTGTGACTGTGTTGTAGGCCCTGGGCCTCCTAGGCGTTTAATAAACATACGGAATAATAAATTTAAGATCCAATTAAAAGGTTTTATTCATTTTTGTGGCTGCGGTTCCTTCTTTCATCGCAGGACTGAGACTCGCTCTAGGACTGCTTACCCCAAAAGGTGACTTCCTTTTTTATATTGCTACCGAAGGAGAACATGTGGCTTTGCTTAGAGGAGAGCTGGGACAGACAGGTTGAATGTAATCTATCGCGGCTGTATCTTAACTCTGTAAACTCACCTAGAATAGGCAAACTGCTCTGGAATTCTCCGAAGCGATAGTTGCGTTGTGGCTTTTGAAGTTTCTTGTCCTTCTGGCAGATCTTGTGCGGACATATTGTGTTCCTGTTAGAATCCCCTCGATTCCCCTAAGATATTTTGTATCAGGCTGTAATTATAATTCTGTATTGGCTAAATTTGTAAGGGTTTAAACCCTAACCCCTAATCCTAACCCCAATCAGACCACACCAGATCAGATCGGACCAGACCAGACCAGACCAGGAAAGATACATAAGGCTGGCTCAAAAGGCGTGCCCCCTCCTAACCATACCGATGGGCTCCGAATCCAATGGCGATGTCCGTTTTGCTCTGCGAATTCGTGGAGAGCTAAGAGTACCCATCCTTCAATTCAGTTACCTTGTTATTGTTTTGCCTATTTATAACAACTTTTTACCAGCTGGTTTCAAAGCCCCTGATTGTTAATAGAAGACACAAAGGAACCAATAAAAGGGTGTGAAAGAATTGACTCATCAGCTTCAGCTATACCAAAAGCATCTGGAAAGAATCCCCCAGAATTGTCAGCCACGGAGAGGGAGGAAGGGAGGGGAAGGAAAGGAACTTCAGGAGCTGAAAGCAAAATCTGCAAGGAAGAGACGTCAATGTTCCTTCTGCCTCTTTGCCATTTGTGTTCGGAAGTGGGCTTCTACTTTTGTTTGATTTTGAACTGTCTCCGTCTCCAAAACTCACATCAGCTTTGAGATTCTGACTGCAGAGGGAGAAGAATTTGCTCCATCACTCTCTCACCCTCTCTCACATCCTCACACGCTTACCCTCGCATCTCCACATTCTCACCTTACCCACCCTCCCCCTCGTTCCCTTTCACCCGGGGGCAGTTCAGTTCAAACAGCTTCTTTATGCCTAGTAGACCTGTTTGCTCCCTCCTTTCTAGGCCTCCCTAGAAATCCTAGGCAAATTGCATGAGAAAACCCCATTGAAAAAGTCATCTAGGGTTAGCCACCCCCCCCCCTGAGGTTTGCCCCAAAAGCCAGCATCACAATTTAGTTTGGAGAGCCTCTTTATGCCTAGTGGACAGCTTTCCACTCCCAAGTCTCCCAAGAAACACTAGGCAAGTTGCATAGGAAACCCCACTGGAAATGGAGAGGTCAAACATGGTTAGGGCTCCATGAATTCAGGCTCAAAAACCAACATTTTGGATCGATTTGGAGAGCCTCTAAAGGTAATTCGGTGCTAATCGAGAAGCCACAGTAAAATGGGGCATCATAAGGACTTTAACCTAAGCACGCTTTTGGGACAGCCACCGGCATCGCTAGCAGCGTGCCCAAGAAAGAAACATTTGTGTTTTCCAAAGCAAAAATAACTTCATGGACCATGATGTCTACTTATGGAAGTACACGGTTGCATCAGTTTAAAGGAATTCTACTTTTATCTTGATAAGGATACAAGACCTTTCATGGGTTGAGGATCTCTCTCCCTCTCCCTCCCTCCACAAATTAGCCCTTTAGAGTAATGTCAGTTGGGCATCAGGCAGTTGATATCCACGTCTGCAGCACTTTACTATCATTGCAATAAAATATTACTATTTCAGTGCACGATAAAAAAAAAATCCTGCTTAATAATGGGACTCAGAAATAACCCTTTACAATTCCTGACTAATCAATATACTGTTATTGTTTAGTGCTATTGTTTCCTGCGTGGTCCTTTCCAGTAGGTGCATGAAGGAACCAATCCTTACTGAAGACAAAAATCTGGAGTGCTCTTATTTCTACCGATCTAAAACTGACATGCTACTTTCGACGTCCTTTTCTTTTTTGTTCCATTAATTTTTTTTGTTGTTTATTCAGTGCGAGAAGAGAAGGCCATGAAAAGGGGAGTGGGAAGGGGGGGGGTGTATGTGTACATTTTGAAATATTTATTTGTCAGGCTGGGTTTAACAGCCTTTGAACAACACATTTTTACATGGGTTTTCAAGATACATCCTGTACACAATCACTAAACCGTGACATGGATTTTAGAGACAGACTGAGCACAGATTTAAGAGCCTTTCTTTCTTCTTTTGGACATTCTTGCAGATGTTGATGAAATAATTTGAAATGTTTCTTTTTCTTGGAGGATTGGAAGGCAGAAACAAAAAACAAAAATTAACAAATCACCTCAGAAGCATGCAAAGTTCATCGTGGAAATATTACATCTCTTCAAAAACTTATGATGGGTGTGCCTTTGGTGCTCCTGTCATCGTTATTCTTTTCATTGCTACTTCAAGCATAAGTTATGAATTTCGTCTAACAGAAGGGTGGCATGGAGGTCAGTTGTCACTGCTGAGCGCTCACATTTTTACAAAATGCATCCAACTTGTATTGACAATGACATGCTAAAATAACAGGTGAGGCCTGAATCTAAACTCAGCTGTGTTTCAATACAAAGATGTATATTTACATGATGATAACATATTAAGGAAACAGCTTTCTTCAAAGTTGTTCAAGTTCATGTTATATAAATATACAAGTATATGTTTTTAAAAAACCATTAGAGTACTTGTGATGTTGCAGAAATAAGTAAACAAATAAATAAAAGGAACCACCAGTAAACAAGTTACAATTTGAAGAGAGAGTATCCAGATATTATTTTAGTTTCGCAGCAATTTCCAATTCGAGATCTTGCCCAGATTTACACACTCAATTTTCCTTCAATTTCTTCATCCCACAAGAGGTTACTATTTTGTTTACTGTTCCCCCCTCGCTGATAGAGGCATACTTTCATATGTAGAATGGCCTATAATTTAAATATTTAATTATCAGTTATGATTTAAATAAAAAGTTAAAAATATACCCTTAAAATCTATATGAAATATTTAGAAATGGAAATTTTGAATAGTTCTATATCAAGCACACTAGCTTACATACAATATAAAGAGATGTTTACTGTTGACTTTTTCATCCTCAGAAAAAGAAGCCGTATCAGCTGGTTACCAGCTACAGATTCACACTCCCCGTGTTGTGCCCCCAAAAAACGATATAGGCATTTAGGAAAACACAATTCAAGTAACAATAAGGAGCTGGATTTTCATTTTACGGGTGTCTCCAATGCATCCACAATGAGGTACACCTACTTGTTGTGGGAGGCATTGAAGAATTGTGCCGGATGTTCCTTCAGAGGGGAGGAGGCAGAACACAACGTAGAACAAAGTAAATAGTATTTGTGTTGCTCCTGGATACCATCCTTAGTTTAAAGAATTAGAATAACAAAAAATATTTTAGCATTCATCACAGGAACTCAAACACTTTGGGTCATAAACTCAAGCAGATGAAGGTGTGTGTGCGTGTGCGTGTGCGTGTGTTTATGTGATTCTTTCATAGAAATGATCCCTCGTTTGTCAATACGCATACACCTTCTGTGCTTTAACTCACACTTCAAGGTTTTTTTCCTCCTGAACAAGACTTATTGCTCAACGCTATTTTTACCTTCAGCTCAGCAGAGTCACGTGATGTACAATAAAATTAATTGTGGCACCAACAAGACATATTTTCCAAGAAATCCATATTAGGAGAAACTTCACTCTCGGATAAAAGAAATCTTGCTTTTGCCTGATGTAAGAAATACATTTAACACAATTTCTCCCCACCCTATCAACAGGAAAATGACTGAAATATCTACACATTTTCTTAAATAATAAGTTTCTGTGATTTTTCTCTGATAAAAAAATAACTGCCATAATGCTATTTTTTTGTCTTCGTTAATAAAAAGGAAACTGCATTAAATGGGTTTCTCTGTTGCATAGAATGATTCTAATACAATCCAGATACCTGATCCCAAGAAACACTGGGGATGCCATTGCTAGTCCCAGCACCAGTAAAAGAGGGATCAGCTGTTAGACAACATCTCCAGTAGCGCTCAATTATATTTGAAGAACGTGAAGAAGAAAGAAATTCTAGCCTTAATAGAAACCATTTTTCCTAACAACCCTCCAAATTGCCACAAATCAGGCACATTCCTCAAAGCAGGGCTGTTACAGCATGCGCAATGACGACAGGTCCAAGCAGCCTCGGTCAGTCCCATGCAGGCCAGTGGCTGAGAAATCTGGAGGCCAAAGGACATTTAACCCAGGGTAGTATAATTAATATTTTCTTAAAAAGAACAAATACATGAATATTGGTATTCACCTAGTCTCTTGCTCTTGACTCCCTCAACCCGTAAGAGCAGCCTAACCTTCTCAATTAAGGGTGATAATTAAAGGTTTATTTATAAGCCTTCCAATTGTTGCTTCCTAGTTCTTGAAATCTCCATGGCAACCTCTGGAAGCATCATTGTCTTTGTTATAAACATTGAGAAGACCAAAATTGTCATTCAATTGCACATCTCATAATTTAAGACTCACTCACATACACCCCTAAATGTCCTGACACCAGGAATGGCTGCTTCAAAAACTGTTTCAGAGATATAGTTTCAGTCCATGTAAGGCGTTCCCTCTCGTCCTTTTGTGGTACCCATAGGCTCACTACTAAATCATTTTTGCGTGATTTGGGGGAATTTATTTAATTTATTGAATTGAACAATTGTTCAATTTATAATTTTTAGATATGTTAACTTTAAAGGTAGTAAATTAATCACTGCCATTGCTACTTTGCTGTGCCTATCAGCTTTTGCTACTGCACAGATTCTATCCTAAGAAGAGAAAGCCAATCAGCATTGCGACAGGCCAGGCCAGGCCATCATTCTGTTTTATCCACAGAAGCCACATGCTGATCCATTTGTATTCCTTCTGCAAAATGCCCAGTGGGTAGTAATGAATGCTGTGGGCTTAGATCTTCCAACTCTGTCCTTCTAGGACTCTGTAAGGATCTCTTCCTTGAGCAGGGGGTTGGCCTAGATGACCTCCAAGGTCCCTTCCAACTCTGGGATTCTATGATTCTCTCTACAAACACCTCTGTTGTTTTGGAACCAAGATGTGGGCTTGCCTCTCAGAGACCTACAAGACCTTCTCCGTGCCCTTTGCTTTTATTCAGCAGAACGGCCCTTGGGAATGGAGGGGTGCGCTTGGGATGAAGTCTGTAATATGCCACTACGCCAACCAAGGAGGATGGCACCACATTCTAGAAGATTCATAATTGCAGAATGAGCCGAGAGCCACTGGCACCGTGAGTGAATCTAAAGCATCGATCGCTTCCAACTACCGACCTTTTGAGTGTCGGTTCCTTGTAGTCGACAACAGCAAGACCGGCAGACAGGGACACACAACGACAGCCATATTTGTTTAGAAGCCCTTTGAATCATTGACTCCATTATTTGTAAACAAGAGACTGAGGAAGGCAGGGAGGACGGTGGCTTCTTCCACACACTCAGGGCTACGTTTTATTTCATGCTATGGTGGCAGCTGTACAACCAATCCTGATTCCACCTCCCCCCCTCTCCCCCCATTTCTCTCTCTCCCTTTGGACTTCATATCCTAAGATCACGATTCTGCATTCTTCACGGAGAAACACTAAAATTGTTACTCTGAACAACTGGTACTCCAAGAAAAGAAACATAAACATTGCTACTATTTAAAGTAAAAATAAAAGATACTGCCACTTGCCCCTGAGGCACACCGTCTTAGTCTGAACACTCCGAAGGTACAGAAGAACGGAGGGGAATAATCTTCTGATTGGTGAGGCTAGGAAGGAAGGCAGTCCCCGGGTGCTTTTGCATAACCCCCCCCCCCTCTGATGGCACAAGAAACACCCAGGTTCCGCTCTCTGGGAGTCAGTCTGCCTCCAAACGCAGCCAGAGTTCCCGCATTCTCGTTGCCTTGGAGCGCAGGCATACCGTTCCTTGACTGCACAGCTACAAAGGTTTTAACACCACTGAACCCACACTTCACTGTCATTATTCAAGTGGATTTGTTTTATCTTCTGAGCCGAGCGTGATGTTTCTCTTTGGCTGTCTTGTTCTTGCTTTTTACACAGTAAAACCAGTGGACTAGCCCTCATGAAAATATGCTAAGTAGCCCGGAACATGTGTTACTTGTTTCATATTTGGCAAAACCTACCTAAGCCTAACGTCAAAGTGGAGTCCCAGAATCACGCAAGTAGACTTTTCCAGCTTGATCGGTCCGACATCAAACATCTTAGCTCAATGGGCTTGTGTGGAACTAACTAAAAGTTTGTGCCAGTTTACAATTCTTTTCCTAAGGTCCACTTTATCAAGCCAAATATATGCTTCACCAATCAAGGTTTTCTTCATAAACTTTCCTCCATTGGAAACAAGAAGAATCTAGGAAAAAAGCAGAAAGTGATACGAGATTAAAAAGATACAACCACTTAAAATACCATTAAAAATTAAAAATAAATAATAATAATAATAATAATAATAATAATAATAATAATAATAATAATAATAATAATAATAATAATAATAATAATAATAATAATAATAATAATAATAATAATAATAATAATAATAATAATTTTAATTTTATATCCCGCTCTCTCTCCCCAAAGGGACTCGAGGCGGGGCACAGGCAATTAAAAATACAGATAAAACCACAGACAAAATACAAAATTAAAAATGAATTAAATTAGTCCTGCGCTAAAAACCCATAAACTAAACTAAAACTACCCCTAAAACCCCTAACCTTAGAAGAGACTACCCAAGACCGGCCAGGCGAAAAAGATGTGTCTTTAATTTTAAACGGAAGGAGCGGAGGTCCGTAGTTGTCCTAATATCGGGGGGAAGGTCGTTCCAGAGGGCTGGGCCCGCCAGAGAGAAGTCTAGTGGACGGCACCCGGAGAAGTCCCTCTCTGTGGGAGCGAATCGGCCGTGAGGATGTATGGGGCAGGATCCAATCCCGCAGATAGCTAGGTCCCGAGCCATGGAGCGCTTTGAAGATGATGACTAACACCTTGAAGCGCACCCGAAAGACGACAGGTAGCCAGTGCAGCTCGCGCAAGAGCGGTGTTACGTGGGTAAACCTAGAGGTTCCCATTATTGCTCGCGCGGCTGCGTTCTGGACCAACTGAAGCCTCCGGGTGCACCTCAAGGGGAGCCCCATGTAGAGAGAGTTACAATAGTCCAGTCGGGATGTCACGAGAGCATGAGTGACTGTGCAAAGGGCGTCCCGATCCAATAGGGGGCGCAACTGGCGTACCAGGCGAACCTGGTAAAACGCCCTCCTGGCCACGGCTGTCACTTGATCTTCCATGGACAGCTGGGTATCCAGGAGGACACCCAAGTTGCGCGCCCCATCCACAGGGGCAAGATGTTCGCCCCCTATGGCCAGAGATGGCATCAACTGGTTGAATCGGGCAGCCGGAAACCACAGCCACTCGGTCTTGGTCGGGTTGAGCCTGAGTCCGTTACTTCCCATCCAGATCCGCACGGCTTCCAGGCACTGGCACATCACCGCTACGGCATCGTTGGGGTGGTTTGGGGTAGATATATACAGCTGAGTATCATCAGCATAGAGATGATACTCTACCCCAAAACCACGGATGATCTCGCCCAGCGGCTTCATATATGTGTTGAACAGGAGGGGCGAGAGGACCGACCCCTGAGGCACCCTACATGTGAGGGGTCTCGAGGTCGACCTCTGCTCTCCCGTCAACACAAATTGCGATCGGCCAGAGAGGTAGGAGGAGAACCACCGTAAAACGGTGCCTCCCACCCCCAACCCCCCCAGCCGATGCAATAAGATACCATGGTCGATGGTATCGAAAGCCGCCGAGAGGTCTAATAGAACCAGGATGGAGGAACAGCCCCCATCTCTGGCCCTCCACAGATCATCCACTCGCAGTCGCCCACGAAGCCTGTCCATATCATCGGAAGCAACGGAGTCAAACTCCTCCCAAACAAGATCCGCCTCGTGGCATTCCACTGGGCCATTAATGGGGGCTAGCTCGTTCTGTATCTGAGCGATTTTCTCCTGCAGATAAGACACAAATTCCTCTGCTCTGCCCTGTAAGGGGGCTTCCCGCACCCTCTGTTGAAGGAGGGAGCGGGTCACCCTAAACAGGGCGGCAGGGCGGTTATCTGCGGATGCTATGAGAGTGGCACAATGGTGGCATTTGGCCACTCTCAGCGCCACAATGTAAGTCCGTAAATGGGCTCTTACCTGTGTCCGGTCAGATTCAGATCGGCTAGACCTCCATCTTCTCTCTAGGCGTCTCTTGTGGCGTTTCATCACCCTCAGCTCCTCGGTAAACCAAGGAGCCAGGGTGGCTCGGCGCCGCAAGAGAGGCCGCAAGGGCGCTACCCGATCCAAGGCTCCCGTGGTCGCAGTATTCCATGCGGCCACGAGGTCCTCCATCGGGGCGCGGGTCAGGGGCACAGGAAGTGGCCCAAGCGCCGCCTGGAACCCATCAGGGTCCATCAAGCACCTGGGGCGGAACCAGGTTGGTGATTCAGGTTCCGCCTCCCCGCGGAGGGGAGTAGCGGTCGGAAAGTCGAGCCGGAGAAGTGAGTGGTCTGACCATGACAAGGGCGTGATGGCTATATCCCCTATACCCAGATCACTCTTCCATTGGCCAGAGACAAAGATGAGATCCGGTGTATGTCCACCCTCGTGGGTGGGGCCTTGAATTAATTGGGTCAGGTCCATGGCCGTCATGGAAGCCATGAACTCCCGAGCTACCACGGATGATTCGCCCACCGATGGCAGATTAAAGTCCCCCATGACTAAAAGTCTGGGGGTCTCAACTGCCACCGTAGCAATCACCTCCAGGAGCTCGGGCAGGGCTGCTGCTACATAGCGGGGAGCCAGGTATACAACCAGCAAGCCCAACTGCCTCCCTAGGCCCCACTTCACGCAGAGGGACTCACAACCGGTGGTCTGTGGCACAATGGTCTCTCTCGGCTCAAGACCTTCCTTTACTATGACCGCCACCCCACCACCCCTGCCTGATGAAAAGCGCGGTAACCTGGTGGGCACATTTCAACGAGGGGAAGTCCCCCCTCGTGGCCCAACCAGGTCTCCGCAATTCCCGCCAGGTCCGGCTCCCCCTCTGACACAAGGTCATGGATGAGGGGGGCTTTGTTGACAACGGACCTGGCGTTGCAAAACATCAGCCGCAGGCCCTGGCTCTGTACACCCTGACCACCTAGTCTGCGGGGGTTGTGGCACTCCTGTCATGTTAACTCTTTGAAGAAAAAAAGGCTGTTGCACAACCATTTCACATGGGCTCATGTCCAACCTGGTAGCTCAATGCTGCCATGGAATATATTTATCATACATGTCATTTATTTGAGCAGTGACCCATCCCCCCCACCCTGAGGCAGTTCATAGGAAGCTTCCTTCATCCAATGAAAGTTATATTACAAAGAAAGACATTGGGGCTAAGGACTGTAATACACACACGTCCACACACAACATCCTCCCTCCTCAGTACTTTCAAGCTCCAGTCTGCAACCTGGTGACGCTATGTCAACTGTTTAAACTGGCAATTTTAAAGAAAAAAAAACCCTTATAATAATAAAACAACAATTGAGAATCATGAATAAGAAACGTATCTGTAGCCATCCAATTGGATATCAAATAATTAATTTCGATTAATTAAATTTCGCCAAAAATAAAACAAAGAACAAACAAAATCCAACTCTAAGAAATAACATTAAATTAATATATATCATCAGAATTAAATTAGAACAACTACGGACCTCCGCTCCTTCCGTCAAAAACTAAAAACTCACTTCTTCTGCCTGGCCGGCTTGGGTTAATTGACCCATTACCTCTAGCTGAATATTTCAAACTATTTTATTAGGGATTTTTAGGGACATTAGTTTTATCTAGTTTGGGATTTTAGCGCAGGGTCTAGGTTTAATTCATTTTAAATTGTATTATAATGTTTGTTGTTTGTATATGTATTTTTAATTCCCTCTGCACCGCCTCAAGTCCCTTCAGGGAGAGAGAGCGGTTTACAAATTAAATTATTATTATTATTAAAAAATGTACCAGATAAATTAAATAATGCATAATATGTCTACTCTCATACAATATTGTTTCTTTATTTAGTTTGTACAGATCATGAAATCTATGTGAAAGGGAAACATTGTGTGATAAAGGAGGGCCACGAAGAAATAAATCTTGATTGAAAAAACTTTTATGTTTACTTATCACTTTGATGAGGAAGATGGAGATTTGCGCAACATGCTAGGTAATGTCTGGCTTGGACTCAGGCTTCTGGAATCAAGCACCTAGTGGCATAAATGAGGCTACCCTGACAGATCAGGCTGTGGTCAGGCTATAGAATGCCATCCTGTTACTTTGCGCAAGAGACCCACGTCGTCATGCTATCGATGTAGACTTCAGTAATTCATTTTAGATATACTGTCATCTCAGTTGCGGAAAATCCCAAAGGGACAACTTATTTTTTTATGTATGCTGAGAGCCAAACCATTCAACTAAGCTATTGATCTGAGAAGAGAAAGGATCTTAAATCAATTACTTTAGGTCAATCTTTCTCAACCAAGTACCTTCTAGTTATGGCTGTGTCACATTTGGAGGACATTAAACTGAGCAATATTTTCCTCTATAAGACTATTCTCCCTTAAGGTGCACCAAGGTCAAGAGGGGAGGTGCCAAGGTCATAATGAGTAATCATACAATGGTACTCAGGACTGCAAAATATTGTCACATCTTTCCCTAAAAAAGCAAAGAGTTACAAAACCACCAAAACAAAAGTAGAAAACACGAATGCCAACAACAACAACAAGAACTGCTTTGATAACTTGCCAATGTAGTTGGCTAATGTTGATCTACAGTATAAGTGAAATATCTTCCAAATCTTTTGTTCAATTTTTTAGAAACTGAAATAAGGTGGGATTACAATAACCTCAAATGAGAACTTTCTAAAAATCATTCTCTTATTTTTCTACTCAAAACATCACTTGAAAAATTCACTTATGCTCAAGGAGAAGAGCATGGAAATGATAGGAACATGGTTGTCTCCAGACAAAATTAGAAGAATTGGTCATGTGCCTTACCGAAATAGGCAAAATTAGCTAAAATTGGGAGAATATTCCTAGAAATATTATACATATTAAAGGCAGGTGAGTGAATAAAAGATGAATCAAGATCAAATGCAAATATAGAAGGTCCACAAAGTATGAGGGGGTTGCATGTACAGCATCCAGGAAGGAAACGGGGAAAGTACCTGGAGCGAGTGGCCGGAGGGACTCAGGCTGAATCGGAAGGTCTCGTTGAACGAAGGCTCTCGGTCGTGCCTGCACACTCTCGTCTTCTTCTTCACTACCCTCTTTTGAGTCCCAAGGTTCACCACGTAGAGCTTCACGTATAAATCTGTGGAAACAGATAGTCCGGCCTATTTTATAGAACACTCGTAGTTTAGTCATTGATTCAGGATGGCAAACATTCATACGCCATGAAGATTTGAAAGAGACTTGTCTTGGCTATTCCTCTACTCAGTATCTTAACCTCTGGCTGTATTTGAGCTTCACAACACCCCCTATGATCCCAAAGCTGTCCCAAAGGTTATGGAATTTACTGAATAAAATTCTGCACTTAGATATTATTCTATTACACCAAGTGGCCTTCACCTGATTAAAATGGTCAGCCCAACTAGGTTTATTGGATCACTCAGTTCACTGTGTGAATTGGTTTTAACATGAATCATATGGATCAGATTGATTTGGTATGAATCAATGAATCAGTAATAAGTGAAACTAGATAACTCAAGAGAAGCAAGAACTCCAATACCAGTATCGGACTCTTCCCTGGGATGACATTTCACTGTAATCTCAGTAAACCTTTTTATGGAAGAATGTGGAAGATTCTTGGACACACCCAACCTCTCTATGGATTGGGGAATTCCTTGAGCGACCTTGAGAAAGTAGAGGCATACAATTGTGTGGGAATGATCCTCTCCTTCTTTTGAAAGATAGTGAGCCATCAGCGTATGGACCCACAATAGGATGATTCAGGAAGTCTGTTATCTTCCTGGTATCTCTAATCTAGGATGCAATGGGACATTGCTAAGACTACGAAGAATCTTGGGGCAAATGGCCAAGGACTGAAAAGGCTCTGAACTAGCAAAAGCTGAGACAGGAATTATTAGAATTGGGACCACAAATAGGTTTTTTTCCTCATCAGATCTTCTGATTATAGGGCAAGGTCCACAGTTGTTAAATGATCAGATCCCCAAATCTACTGATTAAAGGGTTCAACTTTAGCTTGAAAGGAAGTATTCATTGGTGGGGGGGGGGGGGGCACTATGTTCTGTCCTAAGTTTACAGGTGACCCAAACCTGAGGGGGGGGGGTTGTCCTTCAAAAAGCTCTAGAAACTCTTGAATGATTGACATTTTACAGAGGTAAATGTGTCAGAATAGGAACAAGTTAATGGGTCCTGCACAAAATAGGGATTGGATTACATAACCTCCAAGGTCCTTTCCAGCTCTATGATTTTTTTATGAAGAATAATAAAAAACCCTCATAGGACAACATAATTGCAAACCACTTCAATAGCTTTACCAAGATATTACCTGGATATGGCTATGGGTGGATCAGCAGCTGAACTTAACATTTGCACATGGAAAACAGTTTCACCAAAGGGGCATTCAATTTATGAGAATAATCTTTTCCCCCTTTGCATCTAATGGCAAAAATCCCACCATGTTATTGCTGTACATAATTAATACAGCATGTAGTTTGGGCCTGATTATTTAAATATATATATTTAAATACCGATTCATGAACAAAGAATACCTGGTAAATGATCCGGAGATTTAAATTTGTAAGTTATATTCCTGCATTGCAGGATTTCCACTATTAACTGTTCTCCATCGGTCTTCATTTCCTTTTTTAAGGCAATCTTTATTTCACCCATCACCTGCGTTTTACCTGTGATAATACAAACAAGAAAGCAAAATTAATTTAGTTATGACTGATTTAATTAGTCATACTGACAGGAAATGCTACTATTCTGCTGGATTATCCCTGGCACAGAAAAAGTAAAAAGGGCAAAGGAAAAAAGAAAGAGAAAAGAATGAAAAAATCAAAAATATAATAAACAGAAAATCAATTTGTAAAGAAGTGACTTCCAACCTTTATCACAAATATAAACAAACTTCACTTCCCCCCATTACAATCAATTATCTCTTTATACCATATCCCATCTCTTATCTATGAGCAAGTCCATAAAACATCATCTTTTCTATCCCCAGGTCAGCAGGAAGTTCACAAAAGGCTGCCAGAAGTAACAATATGGCTCGTTTTAATCTTCATCAAGTAAACCAACTTTACAATCCTTCTTTATCTTAATCTTTAGCTTATTTAAATGTTGCTGCAGGATTTAATTTTTTCAGGTATTTGTTTATGTATTCACCACATTTCCACCCTGCCCACCTCACCTAAGTGACATTTTAGCAAGACTGTTTTTGTAAATAGAACAAATTATCCAGGTCAATTTTTGGTTTATCATTTGTCTTTCCCTTGATTTCCCGTTTCTTTTGTATATCCAGTGAGAGACTTCTTTTCCAAGTCATTATTGGACTTCCTTTTAAAGTCCGCTTTTGGGACCGTCAAATAAAATTTATCCCACACGTGTCATTTTTTCAACGTCATCTTTTGAACAAAATCTTTCCATAAAGGCAGACAACATGACTGACACTGTTGATATTGTGGCTATTAATTTCAAGCTCTGTTCTTCAAAACTTTCCTTTAATATTTTCAATGTTATAATGTTTTGCATCATATTTAGGTCCCAGTTAATTAACAAAAAGTAGGCTTGTGTCCCGTCCCCCTTTTTTTTTTAGAAATTTTAATCCCCTCTAGTGTCTATTTTTTGAAACTACTATATAAATTTATTTATTTTTGTTATGGCTTGTAAAAACCAAAATTTATTTATTTCCCATTTATTTATTTATTTTATTAAATTTATACCCCGCCCTTCTCCAAACGGACTCAGGGCGGCGCACAGGAATACTAAAAATACATACAAAACATATAAAATTTTAAAAAACCTTATTCTAATAAAATTCTGCGCTAAAAACCAAATTAAAATCCCAAAATTTAAAACTATCTAAAAGTCAGTAATTGAGGTTACGCTAGGCCGGCTAGATGGAACAGATGTGTCTTTAGACACTTGCGGAAGAGGCGGAGGTCAGAGAGGGTGCGAAGTTCAGGGGGTAAGTCGTTCCAAAGGGCTGGGCCCACCACAGAGAAGGCTCTTCCCCTGGGTGTCGCCAGTCGGCACTGTCCAGCCGACGGCACCCTGAGAAGGCCCTCTCTGTGGGAGCGTATTGGTCTGAGGGATGTATGGGGCAGGAGGCGGTCTCGCATATAACTAGGCCCCGAGCCATGGAGCGCTTTAAAGATGGTCGTCAGAACCTTGAAGCGCACCCGAAAGACCACAGGAAGCCAGTGCAGCTCACGCAGGATAGGTGTTATATGGGAGCATCTGGCGGCTCCCGTAATCACCCGCGCAGCTGATTCTGGACTAACTGCAGCTTTTGGGTGCACCTCAAGGG
Organism: Rhabdophis nuchalis; assembly: GCA_039707465.1. NCBI lineage: Eukaryota > Metazoa > Chordata > Lepidosauria > Squamata > Natricidae > Rhabdophis > Rhabdophis nuchalis. The sequence continues at coordinate 29,315,507 of CM077656.1, read as the reverse complement.
AAGCCCCATGTAGAGAGCATTACAGTAGTCGAGTCGAGAGGTGACGAGTACTTGAGTGACTGTGCGTAAGGCATCCCGGTCCAGTAAGGGGCGCAATTGGTGCATCAGGCGTACCTGATGGAACGCCCCCCTGGCCACGGCTGCCACATGGTCCTCCATAGACAGCCGGGAGTCCAGGAGGACACCCAAATTGCACGCCCTCTCCACGGGGGCCGGTGTTTCGCCCCCAATGGCCATGAGAAGCTGTTTGTTCTTTATCAATTCTAAAATCTTATTGTAGTAATTTCTATATTCTATTTTTTTCTGCATCCTTCGTCTGTTTATAACTTCCCGAGATCAAAATCTTATTTAACTTTTTGCCATTTATTTTAAAGTCTTTCAATCTTTAAATTTATGATTAAAATTAAAATCAGTATAACAAGTTTCCTACACTAGTTTTAATTATCCTTGCACATCCGTGTCCCCTTCCTCGCTATCTAATTGGAGATACATGCAGTTTAGCATTTGGCATTGAATAATGTTTTCTTACTGACAGTAGGTTGTTTACACTGAAAGGCCTATCATTGCTATCATCATAGCATTTTTGGTTACAATAAAGCAGAGAGTTTCTTATAAGAATATCATTTATATTAATAGAATAGCAACACATATTTTCTACAGACTCCTAGATAATTCATTTTGAATTGAGATAAGACACTTTACCTTCAAACTCTGCTAATCCTACCCCTGATTGCTTCAAAGCTTCTTGTCCATTCTGGCTCATCTTTCCTCTGTTGAAAAACATAGTTGGGTCTGCTGTTAATAAAGGTGATTTTGTAAATGTGTAAATATATAAATATACAGAATACAAAAATAATATTTTCAGTTGATCACAGAGAAGCAAGGAGGTTACTAAAAATATGCAAGCCTCTTGATTCCCATTTGAAAAAGGCAGCCGCTTAGAGTTACCTTCAATAGAAGGTAATGCTAAGAGCTACCAGATGTGGCCTGATGCATAACTACTGCACAGCTTTAATGTTTTGCCACTGCACGTTGTTAACTTCATCCAAATACCAGCCAAAGCCAAAGTGGTGCTACGAGGCTGCTTGACTTCCAAGATTAACCCAGTTGGGCCGAGTGCTGCTGCCAGTGGAAGAAACTACTTGCAGCCCCCATGTGTACTTCAAGGTCCCTGCTGTCCTTGAGGGGACTCGGTGGCTGGAGGTGGGACGGGAGGGCAACACAGAACGATTTGGCAGAAGGGAAGGCAGCTGCTTCCCGAGGCCTGAGGAGCAATTCTACTACCTTTTCTCAGTGATTAGGGAAAATGCAGTAAGTGATGAGGAACAAAAAAGCCCATACATTCTTGGAATTGGGAAAAGATTGTTGTCCCCATTGGTGGTGGTGGTGGTGGTGGTGGTGGTGGTGGTGGTGGTGGTGGTGCCGCCGCCGCCGTTGCTTCCTTCACTGTCCACACTGTAGCCGCTGCCAAAGGTGCTGGTTGATGATGCAGTGGAAGAGATTGAGCTTTCTCCTGGCCTGTGGTTGGTGGGCCTTGCTGTGTGGAGTAGAAAGAGTTACAGAGACTGGATCCCACCGGTTGGCTGAACTGATGAAACCGTAACTAATCTAAATAAGAGCTGGCTATTGGCAGGGTGGAATGTAAGCATTCTCACAAGATTCTCCGACCTCGTGCTGAATTTTGGCTTTAGGGTTATGCCATACCTTTTCTGGGTGGGCTACTTGAGTGCAATTGGGATGCAACTACATCATTTGAAGTTAGCGTGGCTGAAGACTGAAGGCTATGTTAACTGGGGCTCTGGAAGGAGGTCTTCTGGCCAAACAACACATTGTTCCCATAATTTCCTCATTGGGTACTTAAAAAGCATTAATCTATCAGTAAATATGCCATTGTAGAACTAAGCTGTTTTAATTCAGGTAGCTCAAGTATTGCAATGGTGAACAACAAGCATTAATTGGCCAATTTGATTGAACTGTATCAGTTAAATCTCAGCTATTTTATATAGCCAGTATCCTGACTAAAAGTGCTTGAATACATTTCTTCAGCACTAATTAAAACTGCACACAACCATCGAGACTGTTTCATTTCCATTCCCCAAAATGATCTAAGGAAGCAATGCCCATTTAATGAACCCAAATTCAGGAAGGGAAGCCAAAACAGAGACAAGGTGGCAACGCCTATAAAGCCCCCTCCTAAAGGTTCACTTTTTTTATCGTCTATTTTCTTAATCTTTTGTTTTCGATATCAGCCCTTTTTTTTTTTACATTTATCCTCCGACTTCTTTTTCCAATGGGACAGAGTTATGTTGCCCTGTCAGAAGCCTCAGCCTATAGGAAGAGTAGAGAAGCCTTCCTGGAAAGAAGAAAAGCAAGAGGAGGACCTGGCCACAGCATGGCCAGGGAGAGCCGAGCACCCTTGCAGTGGGGGAAGAGAGGCATGGGTGGAAGCCACCAATATTCCCTGAAGCCTCTAGAAACATCAAGCCGTAGAGCAATGAGAGGACAAGGAGGATATAAAAGGAATTATCTCCTCTTCCTGAGGCTTCTTCAGCTCCATCTCCTTTTATTTTCTGAAAGCCCCTCAAGACCTAGCTTGAGTCACTTGCAAACCTCAGATGCCAAGAATACAATCATTTCAATCAGGAAAAATACCTGACTTTGGGTTTCTCTCTACAATAAAAGTAGCTGGGTTGCAGGATTATATATGGATGGCTGTGGCTGCTTTGGAACCAAGGCTGACCTCCGAAATCTCTTAATGGGCGCGGTGGGTGGGGAGAGGAAGAGCAAAAGGGGTGTCTGCTGCTGAAGGGGCCCTTTGGGAGATGCCAGAATGGGAGAAGGTGGGCGAGAGATTAGTAGATAAATAAATAAGCATTGAGAAAATGTTTATGTCAGGCCCAAAGCCCTTAAATATCTTTAATCAAAGTGAGGTTGTGGTATGAAGATGGTGGCACTGATTTAACAGACATTCAACTTTAGTACTGGGCTTTCTTGTTCATTTCTGTATTCCTGTGAAATGAGGTGTGTGTGTGTATGTGTATGTGTGTGAGAGAGAGGGGGGGGGGAGAATATTGTTCTCTTTGTTCCAAATTAAAGATATGTGTGATCCTTTTGAAATCTTGGCAAGTTTTAGGCTTTAGGTATATTCATTAGGGATTATTTGCTTCCAGCCTTGCAAGCTACTACACATATTTGATGATTAATGTGTAAAGCTTGAAGTAGAATCACATGAGAAATTGACACCATGGAATAATCCATGGTTTGAAGATAATGGGGAAGATGCTTTATTAGAAAGCATTGGCTAAAAAGAAATAAAACTGGTATATTTATAATGGTTGTTTAAAGATTTTGCTATGGTACATTCTGACTAGGACTTACCTAGAGTTTTTGCTTGGTATTATAGTCAGTTGAAACGTGCCAATATTGCACAGTCCAGGTACCTCAGTAGCTGGAATGCTAGTATGCTTAAGAAATTATTGAATCCAATAATAAAATTTTACATAGAATTAAAAAAACTGGATGAATATTAACATAATTACATTCTGAAAATATGCAGCCTTAGAAAATTAATGGCTCCAAATTTTAATAAATGTAAAATATGCTTAAGAATGAAACTAACTCAACAGAAAATACTGCTTCTTTTTTATTTAATCTCAAGTAATGTTTGAAAATGCTGAATATTAGATTTCCACGTTTGCCTTTGCATGTCTGAACAGTTTTTTGTCCTCAGACGCTCTGTATATGTGTTTGCAAGGCAAAGCAGCCAGCGTATCCAGCACAAAGCCTACCAAGCCCTTCACAGCCAACGTCTTATTGAGTTAGAATGGCCTTGGCCTTCTCAGTGGACATTCAGAGGCTGGTTATGTAAAGGCAGGGCACAAAGCCAAGAGGACGATAAAGGTGTACCTCCTGTTTATTCTGGCCTTTTGGGTTCCTGGAATGGCAGAAGACCCACCCTATCCTTTTCAAACAGGATACAAAAGAGGCGGGGGCAAGCTAATTCCCAGCTCCTCTTGTCTACCAAGTCATGAACAAATGAAGAGACTCCAGGTGAAATTCAGCAGCTGCCTTCACGGAGTCTTTCTACTCAACTTCTGGGGAAGAATTTTGTTTTGAAAGGTAGATTTTTCACAGCAGGATACACAGCATATGTCAAAGCGCTAGCACCAACGCAACAAAACAACAACAAGGCGTCCATGTTGTAATTCCTGTGAGGCACAATAGTCTTTAATTATACAAAAAGATTGGTTTAATCACGCTTAAAGGCGTTCAAATTAAACGCATGCCATTAAGTTGGCAATATCAATATTGGAGACATTCGAGTTTTGGAGGAGGAGGAGCATTCCCTGTGTTAGAAGACTCAACCCTTTATGAGACTAGCGCTTTCAGCAATTAAGAAATCTTGATCTCTTTTAACACAGTGGAACATTATGGCTACGAGCGGAGGAATAACTTCACCGCTCAACGAATTAGCAGGCCCGGCCAGAAGGCCTTCGGTTCAGGCCGGGCGTCCCTCAGCCGTGTGTCTTTCTGCTCACCTCCTTCAGGGCTGAAGGGTCCATCGGACATCGCTTTCCTGAGGGCTAGTTGGCTTTGCTCTTTGCTGTCACTGGCTGGTGGAGGCAGATGGTCAGACTGAGTTCTTTGAATTGGGAGGACGCCCGCTACGCTGTGCCTGTGCGGCTTTCCTGGCATGATTAGACTGGCCGCTTTTGTGGGCTGCTGTGGCAGTTTATGGGTGAAATGGAAACCCACAATATGTACCTCAGATGGAACCAGCTTCAATGTTAGTCATGCAAACAGAAATAGGGAGATTCTCTTTTTCTGCATTTAAATAGGCAGGTTTCTTTGAATTCCAAAGAGACGTCACATGAGGAACAGTACATGGTAATTAAACTGGCTGTTTCTTTTTAATTAAAATAAAAAGAATAAAGAAGACACGGAGGATTTTATTTCCCGCCTTTAACGTTACGCAACAGTCGCTGGGCACCAATTATCATGGAGGCAGCAAACGGTTGCCACAGCTGGATTATACTAATTTGCCACACACTAAATCCTCAACCTGTCATTCCATGAAAAAATGATTTACCCGTGGTGAAATACAGCTGTAATTGTTAAGCCTCATTGCTAACTAACATTTTTATACCCCCATATAATATAGGGCTAATGATTACGTTGTTAATAAAGACAGTTTATAATTTTAATCAAAGCCAATGAATTTCTGTCTGTGCGGTTGTACAATATTATCATTTCAAGGATGTTGTTTCTTAAAAAAATAGTTTTGTACAAAGGAGAGAACATTTACCAGTATGAAACTGAACCAAATATGTTCTTTCATTTTGCTTTTCAAATTCTGATAATTCTACAATAGGTCTACCCCATTTGCTTTTCAAATTTAGCGTGCTGGATTTTTTAAAATAAATTTTCCACAATTCTCAGGTAGGGATAGAGCTGCTAACAAAGTCTATAATATTTAAATTAGTTGAGGCATTTAGTGACACCAAAGGAACAAAACGCAACAAACCTTTTCCATAAGAAGTGCAGGATTGTGGCATACTGAGCAAATGGGAAGCATGCTGGAAAAACAACCAGTTTAGGGGCATTGTGTATGTATATATATATATATATATATATCTCAGTAGAAAAGGAGACTATCTTGTATTTCTATGTATTTACAGACAAACTGACAGAATACTGAACAGGTGAAATGCACCATGTGCCAGAGCGGAAAGGAAAGGCCAGCAGCAGGGAAGATGGGCAAGCAGGAAGATGGGAGAAGGGTGGGAGAAGGCCACAGATGAGAATTAAGCTGCCATGCTGAGGAATTTTATTTGTGTCTTTTACTTGGTTGGAGGCGGAGCTGTTGGACAGCGGCTTCGGCAGCAGCGATGGCTGCCCCAGCATCTTCAAGGTGAGTTTGAGTGACACTGGTTTTGCTTTGGCTGCGAGATGGTCCGTGAGAGCGCAGGTGTCCCTCGGAGGAAGATTTGGAGCTTCCTGGGCTGCTGTGGGACTTCTCAATGGTGGGCATCTGCATATCTGGCCAAGAATTATGGGGGTGGGGGGTGGGGGGGAAAATACCAGGAATACAGTATATTAACCTTCAGCCACCTCAGAGCCCTAGAGTGATCATGCAAGCAATAGAAGGTCTTCTACTCCATCACTCCTCAACTGAAAACCACAGGTGGGGGTCTTCTCACTTTACCTTGCTGTGTTGTGGAGAATAAGAAGCAGGGAATAATGCCCAACCCTAATCTTCCATAGGCCCCCAAAGGAACAAATTCTCTCTCCCCCCCCCCCCACGTCCACCGGCTGCCTGCACATTCACATGGTTGGATAAGAGGAGGAGATTCAAAGCTACAAAGCCACCTTTCCCCTCAAAGGTATTGAAGCTAAGGTGGGGAAATGGATGGCTCTTCTACTACTGTAGTTTCCTCTACTTTGCGCCTGGCTCCAAAGCAGATCGGTTCAGTTCTCTAACTGTCACTCTTATGGGGTTACATAATTTTAAACTCCAGTGCAAAGCCTTCATGCGGCAGCCTTCCTGATAATTTTTATCCTGTTTTCAACTGATTCAGTCCACTTTAATCGCCTTGTCCTGTGGCAATTCCATACCTATAAATCAAGACACTGCTACCATCTCTATTCTGAAGCTGAGAATGGCTGATGCAAAGCAATCCATGAGTTCCTGCGAGGGATTAGTTTAGAAAGGAGACCTTCTGGAAACCAAGCGTAACTCTTCTGGGGCTTAGCTTTACTCCCTGAATACCTCATAGCCAGAACAGGCTGGAAACTGCATCAGCAGAAATGGAGGTCGCCTTCTGTTAATTCCCCATCACTTCCAAAGGGGGCGTGGGATGCTATTCTTGCTTTTCTTTTAAAGGCCTCCTTCTACCGCTCCTACGGCTCCCAGCACCTCCCTCTCTTTGGGCAAACCCACTTCAGTGGGCTGCAAGGCAGCTCAGCCGTCTATTGCCTGCTGGACAAAGGAGGGACCAAACTGCTCATGTTGAGGGGGGTTCCACCCTCCAAAGGAGCAATGGGCTCAAAACCTCAAGGCTATTTTTCCATCCTACTTAAGAAGCGGAATAACTTCCTGGGTAGGGCAGGGGATCCTCTGTGCCTCACATCTGATTTCACATCAAACGGTCCATGAAGCCAGAGGTTACCAGGAGAACCTACCCTGCTGTCCACAAAGAGGGGTAGTTGGTGGAAGTCTTACCTTTTGATGGGTCAGGAAAAATACCATGACTTCTGCTCTTGATGACTGACGGTTTCGGAGATGGTTGGCTACTCTGCCCCGAGTGGGATCTCCCGTGGTCAATGCTTTCACTCTGCTCCTTCAGAACGTACCAGTGGGGAGTGTTATCCAGGGGAGAGGCACTGGAGAGTTCAATTAAGACCTAAGCAGTGACAGAAAGAGAGCAAACATTTGGTTCTGTAAAAGCAAAACTATTCTGGGTGCACTGAATCTCAACACTCTCTCCAAGCTCATTTGCTACAACATTCCCCTTCGGATGATTGTTCAGTATTTGTGTGCAAGGTCCTTATTTCAGGAGATTAGAAATTGTGTTCGAAGGGAAGGCATTATGGGGAGGAAAAGAAGGAAAGAGAGAAGAGAGAGAAAAGGAAGGAAGGAAGGAAGGAAGGAAGGAAGGAAAGGAAGGAAGAAAGAAAGGGTAACACAAATGGAGATGGAGGAGAGGTTTACCACCAGGTGGGCACTTAAAAGAATCTGAAAGGGGAAAGTCTTGTTCATGAGACTAGACGGAGGTCTTGGAAGGCCTGAGTCCCTGCAGGTTTGTGCCCTGGAGTGATGATTGACAGTTTTGAGGAAACAGCTGATGAGAGAAAAGTACTCCAAGAAAGAACATGTTTTTTCTTTCTTTCTGAGTGTGAATGTTTTAAGAATTGCAGGTATGGGCAGTAGATGTTGGTTTCAGCCAGAGCAGAAGACAATAGAGACATTTAAGTATTTTATGCACAACCTTTGGGGTATCTTAAAGTTTCTGAGTATTTTCTCCACGCTAGGAGAAGACTCTATGGTGGGGGAACCGACTTCTGGTCAGCAGAGGAAAAAAAACACCACGCTAGGAGAAGACTCTATGGTGGGGGAACCGACTTCTGGTCAGCAGAGGAAAAAAAACACCACGCTAGGAGAAGACTCTATGGTGGGGGAACCGACTTCTGGTCAGCAGAGGAAAAAAAACACCACGCTAGGAGAAGACTCTATGGTGGGGGAACCAGACTTCCAGTCTGCTCCAGGATTGAATGGGGAGCTTCCAGTTAGGACCTTTGTTGCTCTTTGAGTGTTTAAGGTTGCCGGCCCCTGGCCAAGGAGGTGGTTACCCAAGATGTATGAATGGAAAAAAATTGTTATGATACCTGAGCAATGAGAGATGACTGAACTTGGCTCCATTTCAGTGCCTGGGCATAAGCTATGCTAGTAATTTGATCCTGCTTCACTTATCAGATGCAACTTCATAACTCATTCCAAAAAATTAAAATGCTTAGAAGGATCTTCCCTAGGATCACAAAGTAAGAGTGACCGTGACTGGGATTGGGACGGGAGGCTTCAGGAAAAGCCAAACTTCAGGACTGATGGGGAACTGAAAAGCACCGCAAAAGAAACAGTGGCAAACCATCTCCTTATTTTTGGCATGAAAATGACATGGAGGGAGGTCTTAAACTCAAACTCAATGGATATCATATTTTGCTTATAACTTTATAGCCTATGCTAACTTGGTTTTTAAAAAGAAACAAGGGTTAATTGCTATGATGGCTTCGTTAATGTGTAGTTAAACCCTACTAGGTGGGTATAAGCCAAAAACAATGAAATCCATGATTTCCTAAATGGATGAATATCACAAGACATTACTGTGCATCTGTCTCTGTCGCGGGGCCTCTATCTTAAATCTTGGGATTTAAAAACTGTATCATGTGATTCTATTGTCATGTGGGGAAAGGGAAAATTAGAAAAAGTAAGGAACATAGCAAACTTACTTCACCCAAGAAGTCATTAGAGGAGAATCTATCATAATCCCAGACACTGACTTCCAGAGTTTTCTTCTTCAGCTGCAAAAGATAATAAATTTTAGCTCCCATTGTGCAATTCATACTCAGCCCACAAAATATGCTCCACTGAATAATATCTTCTTGTACCCTCTATATATTGGCAAGGTGACCACTCGGCAATCATTCTCTTCACGGTGACTTGGGGGTGGGAGGGAGATCTTTGGAATGAATTCTGAGTGGAGGAGTTAGTTGGTCAAGCTTTGACCAGGGGCATCCCATAATAGACTATATGAGTGGCTCTCTGGAATGGTGTAAGAAGTCTTGTCCAACTCCTGTTCTGAGCGTAATTGGCTAAGACCTTGGACAGATGGCTCCATCGCCTCTTTCTTAATGTCTTACATTTTTTTTGAAGGTGAACGCAAATGTAGTTCATAAGGGGTATCATGGCATAATTGACCTTTTAAATTAAAGACCTGATTGAAAGGCGTTTTGATCCAATGAATCCATGAAATTGAATATTCGATTTAAATTGGACACTTTTAAATCAATCTGAAGGTTGATTAGATTTCTTTACATGTGTAACCCATTTTTTATCCAATTAAATTGACAGTTAGAATCAACTTGATTGAAGTTGACCATTTCTTTAGTTCACATTGATATACTGTATTTTGATTTGAACTGATTTGTTGAACTGATCAGGCAATTTGGATCTTGGATGATTGGCATGTGTATAATTGATAATACTTTCCCACTAATATATACTACGATGAGCCAGAACAATTTGCTACATTTTGCTAAGCACCGAGAGTTAAAGCAGTTGCTTCTCATTTAACTTGGTTTTCCATGCATCTATTTATTTACTGATCTTCCTCATCTAGAAGAGCCGGCCAGATTCTACCAATGGGTAAGCAGAGAAACCAGAAGGGAATGCGGAATGGCCCTCACTGACGTCCAGAGGGATGTGTGTCCAGATGCAAAGAGAAGAGAAGAGCTCAGGCAAGCGTGCTGTGACACGCCGTTTTCTTCTTCCACAGGCAGCCTGGCAAAGAACAGATGAGTGGGGAGAGAGTCTGCCTTCTTGAACCACTCTGTCCCCTATTCTGTAATACCTGGCACGTTTCTGGAGAATTTAAGGTGGTTTTTAAGTAGACAAATATACCTGACACATCCAGATATACTCTTGCTACAAAAAGCATGTGCCTTTTTTTGGCTGTTCATCTCTGAAATTACTCTGGTTTGCCAGTATCTTTTAACTCAACACGTGTAGTCAAGGCCAAGAAAAGAGGAATGACGACTTTTCTACCCAGTCTTTTTTCCCTCTTTCTTTTTCCTCCCCTCCCAATTCTGCTACCCGCCCCATTTGTGGTACCTGTGTCAATTTGACCCCTTTTTGGCATTTCTGTTAAAAGTATAATTTGTGCAGTACATTTCTGTGTATGAAAATGATTTTTGGGTATGAGACAGATTTTATACGAAGTATATGAAACGGATGAACTATTTTTCATAAATAGGGTCCTTTATTTGATAGATAATTATGATCAGTAATTATTAATTCAATTAGTTCCATCTCTTTTGGTCTGAGCAATTCCCAGTTTGAAATGTGACAAACTGGAAAATCTCCAAAGCTAGTTTTTGGCAGACAGGATAGTTAAGCTGGGCATTGCGTTCAGATTTAAATCTCTGCCTATCATTTATCTTAATCAGCACTTCCTTTGAGGAAAGCAGCTATCTCTGGTTCAAGATCGTCTTCTTTCAGAGTTAAAAAAAAACAACGGGTGGGGATATTTTCTCTTCCCGTCTGTCTGTCTGAGCACAGTAGAATAGACCATCAGCATGCAGTCAGGATGTAGGGGAGGTTATTATGGAAACATTTTCCCTCTTGACATACTCTTATCTCAGGAATAAAAAACTCCTTTAGCCACAGACCTGCTCCATGAAGATGCTTTTATAGATAACCGTCTGGTTCCATTCAGGATTCAAACTCTTCTGTATGTATTTTGTCTTTCTCTTGTTCTCAACGCTGAAGTGAAACAAAGGAACAGCGCATAACAACATCCCTTTCATGGGTGTCCTATTGTTCTAATTTATAAACAGCTTTAACACATCTGATGATTACACTTTCAGGCTCCTATAGTCAAATGATATTAGATGGCATTTAATTTCATTGTACGAGGTGCAATAACAATAAACTAGAACTACAACTAGATCTATTTCAGCATAAATGATAATCTTCTATTGAGCATTTGTTTTAATTACATTTTACGATTATGCACATTTTGCAGGGCATTATTGCTTTCATGAATATCCTCCCTAAACTGAAATCATTGTATCATTTTAAAGCTATGTCATCCCTTCTCATATGGAAAATAATACAGTAATTTCTAATAAGTTAGCTCGGTTATAAAAAACATTGGTTTAGGCAGATTAGTTTTTGCAGAGAAGTATAGAAGTGATAAATCGGGACCTAGCTATCTGCGGGATCGGATCCTGCCCCATACATCCTCACGGCCGATCCGCTCCCACAGAGAGGGACTTCTCCGGGTGCCGTCCACTAGACTGTGTCAGCGGGCGACGCCCAGGGGAAGGGCCTTCTCTGTGGCGGGCCCAGCCCTCTGGAACGACCTCCCCCCCGACATTAGAACAACTACGGACCTCCGCTCCTTCCGTCGAAAACTGAAAACACACTTTTTCTGTCTGGCCGGCCTTGGTTAGTCTCTACCTCTGGGGTGTTTAGGGAATTTAGTTTTAATGGGGTTTTTAGCGCAGGGACGATCAATTTAATCTGCTTTTATTTATTGTATTTATTGTTTGTATATATTTTTATATGTTTTAATTTCCCTGTGCACCGCTCCGAGTCCCCTTGGGGAGAGGACGCAGTATACAAAATTAAATATTATTATTATTATTATTATAAATCAGATACAGCAGGTGAACAAACAGCTAATTCTGAATGTGCTACGTAACTAGGGTCACTTCAACATAATGTATATATGATGTGAGGGACCTTTGCAAGCATGCAGTTTAAAGACATTTTTAATGTGCTTGGAGCATTTTCGCAGGATCCCAAAACAGCTGTCTTAGTCCCTGAGGTTGATGGATCAAGAGGACGCTTTATTTATCAAGTGATTTACTAAGAGCTATCCAAATACGTAAAAAAAGGGCAATTAAAATGGAGTTCTATTTGTATACTAACTCATACAGCAAGAATCCCATAAACCCCAAAGAAACTGATATAAAAATGGAAAACTATAATTTATGCATAAAAATGATTTTTCAATGCAGTATTTGCATTTGCTAGCAAGCAATTCATGTTAGAGAAGCAGAACTATTTTTTTCTTCTTCCTGATGTTTTCTCACAAGTTCAGGGCCTGCTTTTGCCAGATAGATCATGTCGATCCTTCGGTCTTTTCGCCCAAGCCTGACTTTGTGGGCTGAGAGAAAGTAGGAGTGGCCCAGGGTCATCCAGCCTCTTTTCAGGCTTAAGATGGGACTAGAACTCACCATCTCCTGGTTCCTAGTCTGGTGCCTTACTGGACACGGCCTCTCAGAATAATTATTAATTGACAGTGCCTTATTCATTTAATTTAGTTTTATTATTTATAATTGTTATATATGTATATGCTCTTAAATTCTTGTACACCGCCCCAAGTCTCTTCGGAGAGAGGGGGCGGTCAATAAATCCAAATAAATAAATAAATAAATAAATAAATAAATAAATAAATAAATAAATAAATAAATAAATAAATAAATAAATAAATAAATAAATAAATAAATAAATAAATAAATAAATAAATAAATAAATAAATAAATAAATAAATAAATAAATAAATAAATAAATTATATCTGTTGATATTAAAATAGTTGTGATTTTTCACAATTAATCCTGTAATGGTAGCATAAGATGCTGCTACATCAGCATCTTATGGGCATCCCAGGGGGGCGTTTCATCACGTACGCCTGATGCGCCAATTGCGCCCCTTACTGGACCGGGCTGCCCTTCGCACAGTCACTCAAGCTCTCGTGACATCCCGACTCGACTTCTGTAATGCTCTCTACATGGGGCTTCCCTTGAGGTGCACTCGAAAGCTACAGTTAGTCCAAAATGCAGCCGCGCGGGTGATTATGGGAGCCACTAGATGCTCCCACATAACACCGATCCTGCGCGAGCTGCACTGGCTTCCTGTGGCCTTTCGGGTGCGCTTCAAGGTTTTGATGACCATCTTTAAAGCGCTCCATGGCTCGGGCCTAGTTATATGCGAGACCGCCTTCTGCCCCATACATCTCTTCGGCCGATCCGCTCCCACAGAGAGGGTCTTCTCAGGGTGCCGTCGGCCGGACAATGCTGACTGGCGACGCCCAGGGGAAGAGCCTTCTCTGTGGCGGGCCCAGCCCTTTGGAACGACCTACCCCCTGAATTACGCACCATCACCGACCTCCGCCTCTTCCGCCAATGTCTAAAGACACATCTTTTCCAACAAGCCGGCCTAGCCTAACCTCCCACGGGGACTTTTTAGAAAGTTTTAAATTGGGTATTTTAAAATTTGGTTTTAGCATAGGATTAGGATAGTTTAATATATTTTAAATTATGTATTTATTTTTGTATCTTTGTATGTTTTTAAATTCCTGTGCGCCGCCCTGGGTCCTCTGTGGAGAAGGGCGGGATATAAATATAAATAAATTCAAATTCAATTCAATCAATTTGTTGCCTATTATACGTTTTTCACCTCTGGCCATCAATAACCAGATCAGCCGTTCTTGGGGGAAATGCAATTTTAATTCCTGCTTTATAAATCACTGGAATTCTGGGCAGGTGAGTGAGTACACACAATGTGGATGTTTTCGTGCACAGAACATCAGTTAAAGAATAAAGGGCTCTACCTTGCATTCTGGACAACCATGACTTGGCTGCAAACCCGATGAAGAAACAAGGCATCGCAAAGCAATAGAAAGGGATACAGGAAGCAAAAGATTAAGAACACAAAGTGATAAAACATGATGCCAACCTTATATCAAAAGAGGTTCAAAATTGAGGAAAGAAGAAATGTTACACAGACTGGGCACATCATAATAGAATCCCCCCCACGCACACATACTGAAAGCCCTGCCCACCAACAGCATAAGCAGTTTAGGTCTATAAGATCTAAATCATAGATAAATACTATAATATTGCAATCCAAAATTATGATTCATGAATTCATCTTTTCTTTGAAGATTTTATTTCTAGTTTGGAACAAACTGTCATATCTGAGAATGAGAAACTGACAGCTGATCAGAATGCTGAATTGTAGTTTGATCTTGGTTTAACTCAGCTATGGCTAAAACAAATTCCAATGTCCCATTGTCAGAGAGAAAAGGAACTTGCAGTTTTTTCCACGCTGGAATCAGATTTGATTTGAACTTTTCTCTCTCGCAGGAAGGACAGGAAAGAACCTAGTTTGAAGCATCCTTATGAGATCTCCGGGTCTAGTAACAACAGCCCACCTCATCAGGTCGAATGCATTGTGTCATCTTGCAGAAAATGTACAGAAGAGAGAATCCCTTATGCTAATTCTCTTCATTAATTGTAATGCAACCTGGGGCTGACCTTGGGGGATGAGGAAAAGAGAGGCTATTTAGGAAAAAATCAGACAAGAGAGGGATTAACAAGACTGACAACCAAACTCCTTGGAAAAATCATTCAACAGGCCTCCCTTGAAGCTGGAAATGCTGATTACGTGGTCACGAAAGAAGCCTCTAAAAACAGAAAAACTGAGAATTGTTGCATTGGCAAAAATGTCCTTCCACTCACCCTCTTCCTGGTAGAAGGTAAACTTTGACAAAAGGGTCAGAATAACCATTGTTGTCACGGGGAGCAAGATTTCTTGCTTGAAGGACATGAATAATCAAATTGCCAAGTTGCTTGTCATAGTTGATTTGAAGCTAAAGAGAATATTAATTCATGTTAGTTATTTCTGAACTGCTTCTGAAGATAAAACCATTTTAAAATTATGTGTTTACAACTTTCTTCCCCACTATGCCCTGATAGCTTGCATAACTGATGAAAATTCTAAGCTTCTCTCAGAAGAAATTCACTTCAAGCAAATGAGCTCTAAAAAGAAAGAAAAATGGAAATAAGTATATAAGCCAAGTACTAGTGTGCAGGGGTCCCCAACCCTCCCATCCATGAACCAGTCCCAGTCCCAGTCCGCAGCCTGTTGGGAACTGGGATGTGCGAGCGTGCAAAGCTCCGTTGGCGTGCACAAAACCATCCCCTCCTCCCCCTGCAGCTGCCGCCTGTCTGTGGAGTCAGAAAAGTTGGGGACCTCTGGCATACGGTATTTGAGTTAATTCTGGGGATCGGGGGGGGGGGCGGGGAGGTTGACTGAGTGCTGCCACCTGCTGGGCACAAATGGTGAAGTCTCTCTCAAGTTGGGCTCATCTCCAGAAGATGGCAGTGCCAACACAAGTGATTCCAAAGATTTATTTTCAGTTCCCAGCCTGGCTGTCCATCTGAATATTAACCACGGAGAGGTGGTAGCAGCAATTATAGACAGTGGATCACGAAATGCTTGGTTTAATTAAAAAGTCAGCCCTAATAAGAGTGATCCTGTTTGCTGTGCACTTTCCTTGCTATTCCAGAGGGCAGTTTGGCCTGACTCTACTGACAAAATGGAGTCAGCAAAGCTCCTGTGGTGCAAATAGACCATCCTTCTACTTCTGGGTCCATTCTAAGAGTTTGAATCCAGAGGCCTTCTCTCTAGTTACTAGAATGATAAAAGACCTAAAGGCTGGGTGGCATCCAGTGAGGATTTTTTTAAACTTTGCTCTTCATCACCTGCAGTATTAATTGATATTCATTTATAAACTGTAGGAATATATGCTGAGATTTATTATACCCTTGTGGAACTGAGTTGGGACAGGAACAACAGTTCCCTGGGAAGGAATGAAACAGAATTAAGTAGGTATTTCTTTTGATCCCAGTCATGAAAAATATCAGATTGGTTCCTATTACAGGCACAAGAATAGAATCAGGTCAACAGTGAAGCAGCCTTCTGCAATATCCTCCTCTTCCTCCTCCTCCTCCTCCTCCTCCTCCTCCATCTAAACACATCCTATTTCCCTGGCTCGGGCAACACCCCACCCCCCTCCGTTTGCTAGGTGACCTAACAAAGGTGCCACAAAAAGCATCTTTTACTGAATAACCCACTTAATGTATCAAACATCCAAACTGTTCTATCACTGCATTGTTACCTTACTCTGAAGTACAAACAACAAACATTAATTTCATTCTTTTTGACAACAAAGTAAACGGTAAATAACTTAATATGAGGCCATTACCTGGATTTCTCCGGTTATGGGATGGGGACCCCCCTTTGAGACTTCAGCAGGCTGTCATTTAAAAACAAACCAGCACCAGTTGTTATTTGTCTCTCTTTGCAACTGGATTAAGAGTTATCACAGCATTCTTAAATTTATACAGCTAAGATTAATGAATCATTCATTTGGTGGCTGAAAAATTCAGAGCTGGGTAAATAGAGTGTCTTACACTTTACTTATTTATTCAGTGTACAGGTATTTATCCTGCCTTGTTTTCCTAGAGTTCAAAGCGGTTCACGTGGGACTCCCCCTTTATCTTACATTCCACCCCCCACAGCATCCAGGGTCGACTGTGGAGAAGGCCTGCGAGCAGAGTAAGAAGACTCCAGAGCCGTCACTGAGGAAAGAGTCCTCCTAATGCTTCTTCCTCCCCACCTAGCTGACCACGCAGGAGACAAAAGAGCCTCTCACCCCACCCACTATTCCTCCCCAGGGCAAAGTGCCTTCCTACCTTGCTGCTGTGCCGTTTCTTGCTCACCGAAGGGGAACCAGGCTGCCCAGGGCTGGGCACGGAGCTGGAGGTGGCCGATGCTGTCCCCGAGTGCCCGTGGGGCCCCTTCTCCACGGCTGAAGAGGCCACCAGGGGAGCCTGCTGCAGAGAAACCTTTTGCAGCTCTGCAGCCAGTTGCTTAGGATCGACTCCTGGAGATTTCGTTTTATCCACTGCAAGCACAAGAATTCACAGTCAGTTCTGCATACAACAACACGATCCTATCTACCTACAATTTGCTCAGTTTTTACAATAGGAGGAAACAAACTGGAAAATATCCAGGAAAAAAAATCCAGAATATTAAATCAAATAAATATTGGAATTTCACACTTTGGGCTCCAGATAAACTATCTCTGGGAAGATAGGAACCAAGCTGGAACATCTGGATCAACCCATCTGGCGAGAAAAGATGGAACTTTCCTGCACCAAATTACTTTCACTTGAAACATTTCCTTTAAGAAAAGGAAAAATGGCGCAACTTGGGGTCTTCAGCCCTTTCCTCTGCCCTTGCTACAAACTCAAAAGCTACAGGTTGTATAAGGGCAGCCAAATCCTTCCCACCTCCATTTGTCACCCATGTTAGATGCTGTCATTTACCAGTCTTTCCTGGCTCCAGCAATTCCATATGTTGGGAATTCTCGCCACCTGGCAGCATGCTGACATTCCTGAAAGGAGGAAGAACAAACCTAAGACAAAAAGAACCCTGTCCAGATCCCCAATGATCATAATCGGATAGATAAATGAGATGAAGTAGCTGCGAACGTGGCTACCTTAAGTAGCTGTGGGATGTTTCGTGGTCTGAGAAGGATGACCCTGAGGGTAGATTTATGAATGGAAGAAATGTAGTTTACACCGAAATACATACACTTTACACAATATCCAGATGAGTAACCACCTGAGCGTACGTGTTAAACTCCCCTCACCCCAGTATTACGAATCAGAGTGCTTTACAATCACCTATCTTTGAACCATATTCTTGTACTTGTAGATCTAGTAGATTTCCACAAGTTTGTGGAAGAATTTATGAGTTCGAGGTCCCTCATATGTGGGGTTCCTCAGGGGTCGGTCCTCTCGCCCTTACTGTTCAACACATATATGAAGCCGCTGGGTGAGATCATCCGTGGTTTTGGGGTGGGATACCATCTGTACGCTGATGATACTCAGTTGTACATATCCAGCCCAGACCACCCCAACGATGCCGCCGAGGTTATGTCCCGGTGTTTGGAGGCCGTACGGATCTGGATGGGTGATAACAAACTCAGGCTCAACCCGTCCAAGACTGAGTGGCTGTGGCTTCCGGCGCCCCGGTTCAGCCAGATTATTCCAACTCTGGCCATTGGGGGCGAAACACCGGCCCCCGTGGAGAGGGCGCACAATTTGGGTGTCCTCCTGGATTCCCGGCTGTCTATGGAAGATCATGTGGCAGCCGTGGCCAGGGGGGCATTCCATCAGGTACGCCTGATGCGCCAATTGCGCCCCTTACTGGACCGGGGTGCCTTACGCACAGTCACTCAAGCACTCGTCACCTCTCGACTTGACTACTGTAATGCTCTCTACATGGGGCTCCCCTTGAGGTGCACCCGAAAGCTGCAGCTAGTCCAGAACGCAGCCGCGCGGGTGATTACGGGAGCGCCTAGACACTCCCACATAACACCTATCCTGCGCGAGCTGCACTGGCTTCCTGTGGTCTTTCGGGTGCGCTTCAAGGTTTTAACGACCATCTTTAAAGCGCTCCATGGCTCGGGGCCTAGTTATATGCGAGACCGCCTCCTGCCCCATACATCCCTCAGACCGATACGCTCCCACAGAGAGGGCCTCCTCAGGGTGCCGTCGGCTGGACAATGCCGACTGGCGACACCCAGGGGAAGAGCCTTCTCTGTGGCGGGCCCTGCCCTTTGGAACGACCTACCCCCTGAACTCCGCACCATCTCTGACCTCCGCCTCTTCCGCAAGTGTCTGAAGACACACCTATTCCATCTAGCCGGCCTAGCATAACCCCCATTACTGACTCTTAGATAGTTTTAAATTTGGGTTTTTTAAATTCGGTTTTTAGCGCAGGGTCTATTAGAATAAGTTTTTTAAAATTTTATATGTTTTATATGTGTTTTAACATCCCTGTGCGCCGCCCTGGGTCCGTTTGGAGAAGGGCGGGGTATAAATTTAATAAAATAAAAAAAATAAAAAAAATAAGTTCGCTCAATCCAGAACTCCTTTTATCTAAGTGTAATGCAAGATAAGAACATTTTTGCAAAAAAGAATATGTTGTGAACCCATTTAGTTTAAATGTTGCCAAATAATTCCCACCCCCACCTCCCGAAATGGGAGTTGATTATTTTGTAATTCAAAATGAGTCAATACGTTCTCTGATATTAATACTGTTTTGACACTTCTGTCTCAAGTGGGATGCAAAGTTTCTAGCCCAGGTTCATTAATTCCATTCCTTTTTATATCAGTTTACTATAAGGAATAAGGAAAGATTCCTTTAATACTTAAAATTACATTCATTTTCTTTTCATATCAAATATTATAAAGTGCGGTTTGCAACTTAACAACTGTGAATCAAGAAACCATGAAAAGCCAAAAAATAATGGAAACAGATGAAGAAAAACTCACAGTCTTACACATATTTCAGCTTCCCCACTCTGCAGGCCGATGATGCTCTGGACCTCTTCGTAGCTCTTGCCCGTCAGAGGAAAGCCGTTCCACTCGAGCACCTGTGTGCCTAGGAAAGCGGGCACAAGGCAAGTTCTGGGATCAGCACCACGACTCTGAAAACCTACCTGAAGCAAAGTCCCTCAGCTATGTGTAGCATCCATGCAACTGGCATCTGATTTGATGGGATCAAAATCTTTTCACTGCACATGAATCATGCTAATTTTAAATTTTGCTTACCTTCTTTCCAAACATCATGGAAAATTTCTGTCTCACAAATAAACTGAATAAAGAGGGAAAGGGGAAAAGGGAATTGGGGGAGGAAGAATTGGAACAATGTGGCATCCAGGACTCATTGGGACCAACATGGACTTTTCTGTGGTAGGAAAAATCTAAATGGAGGCAGAGGCTCAAACTGGAATGTGGGTGTAGGTTTTCTGATATTAAAAACCAGTACAGCCAAATGAATATTTCCCACATAGTTTTTCTTTCTTGCCAATTATTTGGTACCTACACTGATCTCTTTTCATCAGGACCAGCTGTCTAAACAGGGTAGACTTCTATTCCACGGGGAGTAGACCCAACATTTCTTGAATTCTGTCAGGACTAGATGTGTTCTGTTCTGGCCAGATGTGAGGAGATGAAGGGAAGTCACATCACACATGCCTGCCTCTTCCAACGTAAACTCTTCCTAGTTTTATCACCCCAAACCAGAAGCATACGATGCCTTGTGGTAAGACTGACCCTAGTTTTTATATGGGCAGTATTCAGACATGCACAACCCACACACAAAAGAAAACAAAACAAAACACAAAGCCCTGTTACACTGTAACAGTGTTTACAGGTAGTAGATTTTAAAAGATTTTACTATACCTTAGTACAGGAATTGGAAGTATATGAGATGGAAAAGGATGCTCTAGTAAGGTAAAGGAGTTTGTATACAGAGGAAGTAATTGGGTTGAAAAAACCTACCATGCTATAATACGGATTCCATAATATGTATTTAATGTGGCATCCTAAACTGGCCTCGCTAATCAGTCAAATATGCAAAATGATGAGCCACACCTATTGGCCTTTTGTAAGACCTTGAAGGCCTGGTTTTGTGTCTGGCCTGGAAAATAAGACTGGTGAAGATTACAAGATGTCTACAGTTTCTCAAAGGTCTCGCTGCTCCTTTATTTTCCTCATAATTGAACAAAGGACAAGGAAATCAGCCCTCCTAGAGTTGATCCTAACCAAGAAGAAAAACTGACTGAAGAAATAAAAGCATGGAGAACAATTGGCCACGTCCTGTTAGGGTTCCAGATGCTGCAGAATAAGAAACTGAAGCATAGACACACCCACACACACCCACAAACATGCAAGGAGAGCTGATTTCAACAACTTTAGAGATGTACTTGGTGAGACTTCATGGGAATCCCGAGGTCCAATGGAAGATAAGGTTGGGAACTTAAAAATAAATAAATAAATAAATACCGGAAATACTTCATTCCAATAAGGAAAAAACAATATAGAGCAACGTAGAAATCAATGGTGGCTATACAAAGGTCATTTGAACTGACAGTTAAACTGAAAATATTTAGGAAACAGAATATGGGTTTAATTGTTAGTGAGGTGTATCCTGTAGCGAGGTGTATCTACAGAAAAAAAAGTTTTTAGGCTAAAGCTCAGCTGCCTTAGTTTTAGTTCCTGTCCTGATATTTAGGTCAGGAACTATAGCTGATCTAACCTTAAGATCAGTTTACCCTGGTAGAGACACGGCTGGAATGCGTCTTAACTAGGCAAAACCAAATCTCTCTCTCTCTCCCTCACATGCCCACAGATTAAATTACATGTTGGAAAAAAGCAGAATTCTTGAGCTGCTTTCACTTACACAAACAATATACTGTTTAATCAGTCATATGTTTGTTTTGAAAACCTAGTTAGTGAATAAATAAAACACGGTGAAACATTCATAATAACGAGTGGCAGATATTGCTTAGAGAAGAAGGCTAATGATAGTTCAGTATTTCAGAGCAGACTGCAGTAGCCCAAATATAAGATGACCAGGGCAGGAGTGGCTTGGTGCAGGGATCCAGGAAAGGGTTTCCATCCCACTACACCTGAGAGAATGTTTTAATGTTTTACACAAAGTAAGTAGGATTTCTCAGAGAGATACTTCACATTCTATAAAGACAGATCTAGCTGTCATGGATTTGTTTCTTATCTTTTAGATCCGACGTTCCCAGCTGTGGCCTAGGAAACACTAGGTTTAATAACAGTGCTGCAGGTGTCTTTGATAGGCATACCGAAGTGTTAGATTAGATTAGATTAGATTAGATTAGATTTATTGGATTTATATGCCGCCCTTCTCCCAAAGGAATCAGGGTGTCATACAACATAAGAGACATATAGTACAAAAGTTAAAAAAAATATTAAATTAAAAACCCAATAAGCAATAAATTAACAGACATTATAAAATAAATTAAAATTGGAATTAAAATTAATACCTTATTTTGTTTGTTTTCAAGGGGCCAAATTCTTGCAAGACTCCGATGTTCTAATATAAGCACCAATGAAGACAAAGAATTGATCCCTGTACCTTCCATAAGTCTCCCTCCTTGGTCAGCATTTCCACCCGGCAGGATCCTTGCAATGTAAGCACCAATTTCTCCATTGGTTCCAGGAATTTCTTTTCCTCCTACAACTCGAATCCCAAGTCCATTGCCTGCATTTAAAAGAGAAAGGACACAGTCATTGTTAAAATATAAGAATAAAAACAGTAATGTAATTAATAAGAAAGCTACAGGTTTGGTTGTTTTTTTTGCTGTAGTTGTTCAATTCTATATTTTTTCATTAGGAAATATTACTTTTGTTCCCAGCCAGATAATAAAACTTGAATTGTAGGAAAACTAATAGGAAAGAAAGGTCAAATTTGTTTTTATCATGTGATTAAATCAATCAATCAACAGACTTGATTTTACGAAGGGAACTGAACAAGAAAAGAGTGGAATACACTCTGTGAATGTATGTTTGCATATCCTGTAAACTCAAAAGAAATGAAGAGGCAACTCTGCTAGAATAGCTGACGAGACAGGAAGAATGAAAAACGTTTCTCTCTGCAAATCTAAGAAAAGCGATCATGTATATAGGAAAATAAGTTAGCTTCCGTTTAATGCTGAAGCCACCTGAAATCAATGATTAGAGTCAAGAAATGTGTGACTTTTCTTTTGAGAAAATAAAATAACATCCTACTAATAACCAATTCTCCAAAGAACCAGAAGGCAGAATAAGAAGTAGTGGATGAAAACTAATCAAGGAGAGAAGCAACCATAATTAAGGAGAAATTTCCTGACAAGGAGAACAATAAATCAGTGGAATGACTTGCTCCACAACTTTTAAGAAGAGACTGAACAGCCACTTGTCTGAAATGGCAGAGGGTCTCCTACTTGAGCAGAGATTGGACGAGAAGACCTCCATGGTGCCTTCCAACTCTGTTATTCTCTTATTGCTTAAACAAGGGCTAACCGCAAGCTAACAAGCTCAGTTCTGGGATCTTAATTAGCGGATTAGAACCCCAGGCACTGCCTGGAACTGACGAGATATTAATCAGTTTCACACTGAAAAGTTTTGATGTCAGGCTGATGAAATTTGGTCATAAATGTGCACATTGATAATTTATTTTTAAATTATCTTCATATTTGCAAATGGTCACCAAATGTGGAAGCTGCTAAATGAGAACCAGCTGTATTATATCTTTGACAGAACTTTTATTCTCTTTAAGGAAGCAGCATTTAATAAGCATTGCAGAATTTCAACCCTTCTCAGAAACGAATTAATTCCTCCTCCGTAGGCAACTCAGTCACCCTGTCCACACTCCATGTCCCTCCTGCCTGCTCTCACGGAATCCACAGAACTTACTTTACCTGAAACAGAATGATCCTTGGGGTCGCTCAAGAGTTTCAGCCTTGCGTGAGGGAAGTTGTACTGGATGGGCTTCCCAATAATCTAGGGAATACAAAATGCAAATGCAGATTAAGGATAAGGCATATATATCCCTTAGCTAAATAGTTACTTTGAGTTAAAGCTTTAGTCTTGCAAACACTACATCTGGAAAGACACCCTGCCTCTTTTTAGCACAAGCAAGCACAACTGTTTGCATTTGCCATTGCACCCAACACGGGAGCTAGCTAGTCCACTGCAATCGCAGGCAGTAATGTTGATCCTCAAGGAAGGGAGGCTATCCGTTTCATGGTTTGAGCACCAGAAGCCAGTGAGCCCAGCTGGTGGCTTTGGCTCTTCCATGCTGGCCTTCCAAGGAAACATGGAATAAACCAGAGCAGGCTGGGAAGTCAAGGGCTCACGAACCTTCTAAGCTGCCTCTATGGAGGTGGGCATAATTTCAGGTAATGTTTACAACCTGGTTCCAAAGTTAACATGTGATTGCATTTTGGGAGCTTGGGCGACCTTATGGCCCTTAACATCGTCCTGTAGCCACGTGACCACAATTTATGAACTGTTTGCCATAAACCGGTGTTTACTTCTGGTTTTTGGCAAAAAATATCCCTAATGAACAATGGCTTTGCTTAATGATCACCACAAATGTTCACTTAATGACCACCACAGAAATGGTCATACAATCATATCAGTCTTCTGAGCGTTTGGACTCATACTGGAGCCCAACCCTGGGGAACTTCTGTAAACAGAAGAGAGAGGGGTTCCCTGAGGATGAGTTCCAGCATGAGTCCAAACACTCAGAAGACCACGGCTCTGATCCCAGTGACTGAGCCAGATTGGATCCAGCCAGATTATTACCCTGGGCCACGTAGACTAGCATTTATTCGTGAGAACTGTTTCATTTTGGTCATCTTAGTCAAAGCACTTGAGGTCTATGCTCTTAGGTGCAGGTCAATGTGAGAACCATTAAAAAGAGCTCCAAAGGCCTATCATACTTTTTGCGAAATGATGGGAGAAGGGAGTTTTCTTGAAATGGACTTTCTTAAGCAATATTCTTGACCCAAAAGAAATAGCGTTCTCACTTGGTCCTGATGCTGGCTCGGTGGTCTTGAGTGGGCTAACTTATCTGGCAACCTTCTGTCAAAAGCAGGCCCATTCTCCAGACGGGGCTCCCGGGGTTTGTCGAACCAATCTGTTTCTTCCCGACGCAGGTGGTAGGCTTTAAAAACCAAGGACACAGCATAGACTCTGAGTAGGAGAGGTGGGAAGACTAACAATCTTGGATGCGCGGTCAACATGCATAGAGCAGCTCATACCTGGGCATGCATTGCAAAGCTAAAATAGCACACAAAAGATGAAGCAGACAAATGTAAATTAGGCGCAAACACAAATGGGCAGTGCCCAATTAAGACTGTGTAGATATTAGAATAGCTTAATCCCTTTGGCCCTTAGTCACTTAAATATTTAAACACTTCTGAATTGGTTTCTGTCGGCAGGTGGCTTTATAAGCATGTGTATACGTGTTTGGAGACAGTTCTTTACCTGAATGATTCCAATCATGGCCACTAATATCAGAATATGGTACGTCCCAGTTGCATCCAACGTAGCTTTGTGGCTGTGATAGTAGATGGAGAATCAACCTTAGGTAGCAATTTTCAGAGTTCAACCGATGCTTACCTTCAGGGCCAATTTGCATTCATGCGCATAATGGGCTTGGAAGTATATTTTAACATAACTTTAAAAATGTGTTTCTTGCTTTAGCACATTGCCGACATTTATATAAATATTAGTGATCCATTTATTTTAAATCCTAAGACAACATACAAACAGATTCAACCAATCAGTTCTACTTTCCTCTTTTTTCTATAATAATAACTCTACTTTTAATGAAATACCAGTACCATATGTTATGCAGCGTCTAAACCATTATCCATCCCAGTGTTTCTCAACTTTACGATGGCTGGGGGATTCTGGGAATTAAAACCCATCTATCTTAAAGTTGCCAAGGCTGCAAAACACTGATGGACAATGTGTTGTCCTGTTGTGTGGCAGTTGGTTAAGGGAACCATGGTCCTTGAGTTATACGCAGGCCCTGAGATCACATCAACCAAATTTGGAGATAAAATGTTTTGGTGTTACCAGCATGAGAACCAGTTTGGTGGCGTGGTTGCCGTAGAAAACAGTTCTAGAACCCACATTAGGCAGACTTTGGGCCAGCCTCTCACAGCTGGAACTACCTCAAAGGGTTGTTGTTGTTGAGGGAAAAATAGGAGAAGGCAGGAGTATTAGAGATGTTAGGATAAGAATATAATAACAAGATGATTTATCAGGCGTTTAAATTGTTTTAATGTTTACTTCTGAAAACTTTCCAGACAGATACTTATTGCTGATATGGAATTCTTGAGGACAGATTCTGAGGGGAATCCATATAGTTCAAAAAAAAAAAACCCTATAAAAATAACCAATCTTTCTATCTGCTTACATAGATTTAATTTTTAAAAATACCGATTTGAAGACTAAATTTTAAAAGTGTAATTTACAGAAATATAATATATTCTTGATAATTTCATCCACTTTTAATATTACAAATGTTACTGCAGTTATAGACCAAACATTAATAACAAAACCAAAACAAATTGTGGTAACAGGACATGTAATCATGGCTCAAGCCATGAAACATAAACAATATAGAAATAAACAGAAAAAAGCAGATTATTAAACACAACATTAACATTGCATGGTGTTGTACACACACAAACACACACAGACACACATTAACGTTTAATAATCTGCTTTTTCTTGTTCTCCTATTCGTATGTATGTATGGATGTATCACATACACAATCTCTTTATATACATATCTACACACAGAGATATGTATGTATATGCATTCATAAACACACACACATTCATACACACACACACACACACACACACACAAGTATGCATGCGTTCACAGAATGACATGTTCAGTTGGAAAATGAAGAGATCTGCCTTCTTAACTAGAAGCATTGGTTTGTCATAATTGCCCCTGAAAGGGGACTCAGTACTGACACCTATGTGGCTCTGATAAAATATCCAAGTAATTCTTTTAGGAATAAGAAAACTGTAATTCACATCTCTATAACAACCACAGTAAAAGAAGACATGGATCAAATTTACAGGGTATAATTTACTGATTATTGAGAACAAGCTAACAGACTCAAATTGCCAGGATTATCTTTCTTACTGCTCTCATAGCGTGAGATAATAGCCTGCAATCCATTTTAGTAATTTTCATAACAAAGCATCCACCATCAAGCATTGGCTTCCAGGATTTCTGAATCTGCATTGATAGATGGGTAAAATTTGGTGTTTGGATTCATTATTTTAAATTTCTAGCCTTCCAAAATAGAAAAGATTTTATTGGGTCAACAGAGAAAAACATAAGACGACCAATCTACTTGCTGCCTAAGAAATTACAGATACAAGTTATGTATCTGTATATAAGTGATATCTTCAGTTCTTGCCATTTGATAAACCCCAATCAACTCATGAGTTTCATTCGTAGTGAGGGGATTCCACACCCATTTGTTTGTCTTAAGTGAGAACTCCACTTTTGCACACCTTAAAACCGCTGCCATAGTTTCTCATTCCAAATCTTTGCTAAACAGCTTTCTCACAGCGGTCAGGCCCACATCCCCTCCCTCTCAGCTACAGGTCCAGCATTGCAACCTCCAAAGGGGGCCTGAAGAGCAAGACGGGATGGGAGCTGATCTGCCACCCGCTGCTGTGGAAGAAGGGACCCGCTGCTGAGAGGGTGTTTCTGTCCCTCCTGGGATCCAACTCTACCTGCAACCATTGGCTGCCCGTCTCTCAGCCCTCAGTAATCCAGGGACAGGTGGCAATAACAGATTACGGCCGGCAAGATGACACGAGGGCAAGCCAGGCTTGAAGCTCAGAGCATTAAGGGAGTTAATGGTGCAATTGTGTTTAATCAAGTTCTTGTGTTGATTAAGTTCTGACAATCAATAATGTGGTTTCTCATCCTTGACAATAGTGCCCCGAAGACCTCGCCCACTAAACCAGTCACAGGGGGAGAGACTTTCTGAACATACTAGCAAAGAAAAATGCACATGCAAACAAAAGTGACAAAATGCAACTCTGCCAATGTACAGCGAGGTCAGCAAGCGGAGAAGAACATGCCTAGACACTCCAGACCTGTTCACACGTACAAAAATGTAGAAAGGTGTTTTTTTTTAAAGTCACCCTACTTCCCAACAGATGTTGAAATCAGACACATGCATAAAATTAGGGTTTGTGCTGTGAAATGGAGGAGGCGGCCTGAAGTCTGGTTTACCTTCGCTATCTGACATGGCGTGCTGGAAGTCGTCCATGAAGAAGGCAATATCTCGATCGTAGCCCCGAGCACGTGACTCCTCCCTCATGTGCTGCTGGACTTCGGGCAAGGAATGGCTTGAACCAAACTGATCTCTGGTATCTGCAGATATGGGGGGCAGCGGCCCAGCAGCCGCTCTGGCCATCCCCATTGGCTGCCCCACGGGACTTAATGGACTTTCTTCTTCTGAGTTCTGTGCAACTATTGGAATCCGCCCTCGGCTTTGACTTATGGGTAGACTGGTAGGCTTAGTTCTTCCAGAAGGAGCTGCGTGGCTGAAGGAAACATCAAGGGGTTCAGCTTCCTGGGATTTCAACCTTAAAGAAGAGCTGGAAGAATCTCGTTTGAGTGACAAGTCGAGCCCGTAGACAGAGGATGGCCTGGAGGATGGTCTAGATCTGGAGGCGCTGACGTAAGATTTGTCCACCTCATCCTGCAAAGCTGACCTCATGGTGACACTCAGGGCTGCCCCAAGGCTTGTTCCCAGGGAATGAGACAAAGTGGGAGCAATGTATTTCTGCTGGTCTGTAATGTTTTTCCGAAGGCCAAATGTTATGTCATCTTGGAGAAGTTTTGCTTTGGAGGGGATGCTCCCAACCGAAGAGGTGTTAGAAGTCAAGTAAGTCGAATAATCGAGCTCAAGGTCTCTGCTTTCCTGAATGGGTGAAAATTTAGATAATTTGGGATCCATCAAAGCCTTTTTATGCTTGGACTGCTTCTGATAAAGAAGGGCTGATGGAAGCTGCTTAGCCGCTTGCTTCTCTAGAGTCAGCCTGCTGATGCTGTATTTCTCAGACTTGGGGAAATGTCTATAGCTCGTATCTGCATGATAATAGTGGGAGAGGCCAGCCAAGTGATCCATGCTTTCTGCGCCCCTTCGGAACTCCTGCTTGATCTGATGCTTCAGAAGTTTCAGTTCATAGGGATCCTCCATTGGGTCTTCATCAGTCTTCATGTAGCTGTGCAGCCTGGAAGACGTTTGCAGGGATGAGAGGAAATCTGGGACCTCTTGCACTCTCCGGGCTTCAGTGGTCCGAAGGAGCCTATCGGCTTTGCCGAGGTCCTTTTCGTGCAGCCCATAGGCTGAACTCAGGCTTGGCGCTTCTTTGGTGAGATCTCCCATATCATCCAGCAGCACGTAACCGCGTGTGCTGTGGTGCTCAAGGTCTGCATAGAAGGAGTCGCCAGAGGTGCTGGAGATGGGGCTGCTGGCCAGGCTGCTCCTCTCGTCCAGTCCCAGCCTCAGGTCCAAAGTGCTATACTTGCTGCCCAGGTGAGCCACCGGGTAGGCGCTGTCGGAGGACGTGGGCGCTATCATGAGAGACGGGTTGCGGATGACATCATAGTTTGTTGTTATCTTGGGTTCCATGTATATTGAAGTTTGCCTTGCCTTTTGTGGGATCATCATCAACGGAGAGGAGAGCTGATAGGAAGGTTGTAGTGTTGGTGGGGGTTGAGCCTGAGGAGGGAAGGACACGGGCACCACGGTTTGGGTCTGGTAGGGCGAAACCTGCTGTTGATATGAAGGCTGCTGCTGCTGCTGCTGGTAATGGGATTGCTGCGTGTAGGGTGTGGGCGCCTGAGTAGGAAGGGCAGGGGAAGAGTATTGGTACTGTGTGTAAGGACTCGTAGGGGTTGCAAACTGAGTTTCTGGTTGTGTCTGGGGGGGTATGAACTGGTCAAATTCTGTTTGGGGTGCAGTCCTTGGTCTTTCCAGGCCATGCTGGGATTCTGCCCTGGCCGGCCGGGTGCTGCTGACTTCACTGTCGGACATATAATCGCGTTCCTCTGCTACCCCTTGCAAGTAGGCTCTCTCCCTCTTCTCTCTTTCCTTCAGCAGGGCTTCCTTGCGTCGGTTTATGCCCATTTCCAGATACCGGAGTTTTGCATCTATTTCTTTTTCTTCCTCGTCAAGCTCTGCTTGTTTTTTGCGAAGCTTAGCAGACTCTCTTTCTACCAAGTCTAGTTCTCTGTCTATATCCTGGAGGATTTTAGCTCTGGCCATTGTGTTGCTTCTGCATATCCTTCGCCGTGAAACTGATCCCACGGTGGAGAAGGCCGGTTGTGTCCCTACTGTAAGGTCCTCGGGAGGCGGGTTGGGTAGAGTTCGCTTGACCTTCTTCTGCAGTCCCGATGGTTCTGCGACACCTGAGGTCTCTTTGGCCTGCTGCACACACAGAAACAGAGAAGATACATTGTTTTGGAAACGGATAGCACAACGTGTGACCCATCAGTATTTCAAGATGCATGATAAAAATTACTGAGCTCTTATGGATCTATCAGTTTCTTTTACCCATTGAGCAGAATGGACCTGCCATGCCAGGGGCAATGTCTTTCTATGGGGAACTGGAGAGCCAGCATTATGGAAGGACTCTTGGGGGATTTATTGAACCATTTGCCTTGCCACTGCTGGGAACAAGAATCTGGATTAGGATACGTCTGATGCTGCTGTGGGACAGCAGAATCAATTCATGACCTGATCTTCCATAATATTTTAGGCCTGCAGCAATCCTTGTCTTCTATCAGAACGTAAGATAGTTGGGCAAATTAAAGAGATTAGGGTGCCACAAAAAAGTGTGATTTTGCCTACTTTATTCAACTGCCAAAACAGCATTGATGCCTACAAAAATTTGAGCATACATACTAGAAGTGGAAAAACAGAGAGAAGATTATCATTAGGAAATATCAGTAAAGAAACACTTCCCATGAGTGCCAGGAACATGCCTTAGTTACTTTCAATTTATACATTCTAGAAACCATGTCTAATGGGAATAGTCCATTCTGGCTTGCATTTTACATACAATTCCCTTGGAAGGCAAGTAATGTTAAACAGAACACACACAAAAGGAGAAAAACGCTAAGCCAAAATAATAGTTTAAAACGATTAAATGCCTGACATAAGAAAATGAAAATCGAGCTATAGGTAGTTTAATATAGTATAGTATAATCTTTATTGTTATTGTACTTAAATACAACGAAATTGGTTTCCCCAATATCATTCGCTAGACCAGACTACACTTTCTTGGTGCAAATCAGCTTTGCTTCTAATGGTCTTCATTCAGCAGACTTCACACCTTTTTATTGTTTTTGGCTTTTAATATTTCTTCATATGTATATTTTTGTGTCTATTGTATTCTATTTTTAGTATTTATGATTTTTAAAAATGCACACAAAATTTTGGGATTAAAACCTCTTCTGGAGATAGGTTGAGGATTATATTATAAAATTCTGAGAAGTTGAATAAGTTTAAAACTACATATTAGTTTGGAACAACCGAATCAAATTGATTTGTTTGAAATACAGAATGAATTTGGCCCATATTAGCTAAATAAAACTAATTTCTCAAATACAAATTAGATGGATTCTGACCTCCTATCTTCTTACTGGGGCATGCCATTATACAAGGATATAAACTTTTATTGGGAAGTAATGGGCGTTTCATAGATGTAAATCTTTCCCAATCATGGCAAGTCCCACATTCAACTTTCAACATTTGGTTAGGATAAATCACTGGAGATGATTTATATATACATCCTCATACATCCTCACGGCCGATCCGCTCCCACAGAGAGGGGCTTCTCCGGGTGCCGTCCACTAGGCTATGCCAGCGGGCGACGCGCAGGGGAAGGGCTCTCTCTGTGGTGGGCCCGGTCCTCTGGAACGACCTTCCCCCCGAAATCAGAACGACTACGGACAGCCGCTCCTTCGGTCAAAAACTTAAAACACACTTTTTCTGCTTGGCCGGCCTTGGTTAGTCTCCGTCTAATAGGGTGAAAGGTATTTTTGGTAATTTATATTTGGGGATTTTAGCGCAGGGATAATCTAGTTTAATCTGTTTTTATTCATTCTATTTATGTATTTTTATAGCTATTTTAATTTCCCTGTGCACCGCTCCGAGTCCCCCTGGGGAGGGGATGCGGTATACAAATAAAATAATAATAATAATAATAATAATAATAATAATAATAATAATAATAATAATAATATTCTTATCATCATCTCTGACAGAATTTCATCAATAATTTCAGAAAATACCCTCCAGTCACTCTGGATTTCTAAACGGACAGAAAAACCAAGCAATATTTATTGCCTTTGCTGTAGCTTGTTACACATGCTGCCTACATACATACATACATATAAAAAAATAGAGTATAGGCTTTAGCAGCCTATAATCCCACTCTGCAACTTCCCTAAATATGAAAGATTGGATTCGGGGGGGGAGGGGGGAATTGATCTCTTAAGGAATAGGTGTGGATTCCCTTCTTTCAAGGCCAAGGGGGCTTTGAGACCCCACTCCAAGAAGCATGGATCCCATGACAGATCACCTCCCACATGGCATTGATCAACCTGCATCTAACTAATGGATGGCTGAACTTACACTCTGAAGCACCCTATCCCCTTCCATTGGAGGCACGGCTGGAAGCTCCCTCCAGAAATCCATACTGGACTCCAGGCACCTCCATTGGGCCTGCCCACAGAGCAGATCTGAGTGACATTGCCTGCCAGATATCAAGGATACTCTCCACACAATGACCTCCAAAATATTCCACTTCTGATTATGGTGATTTTTAGCTCATAGGATGAACTCAGCTGGACCCAACTTAACATTCTTGGAGAAGTAGAACACACAAAACCAACCACCACCGGTTGGCGGTGCCCAGGGGAAGAGCCTTCTCTGTGGCGGGCCCTGCCCTCTGGAACGACCTACCCCCGATCTACGCACCATCGTGGACCTCCGCCTTTTCCGCCAACGTCTTAAAACCCATTTATTTCAACAAGCTGGCCTAGCATAACCCCCGTTCTGACTTTTATAGGGATAATTTTTAAATTTTAGAGTTTTATTAATTTTAGCACAGGGAATATTTAATTAGTTTTTAACAATTTTGGATTTTTGTATTTTTTGTATGATTTTAATGATGCCTGTGCGCCGCCCTGGGTCCTTTTTTAGGAGAAGGGCGGGGTATAAATTTAATAAAATAAAATAAATAAAATAAAACTGGAACTGAGCAAATCATTGGCAACTCATCTCTTCTGCAAAAGTAGACATGCTCCATATATGCCATGTGTTTAAGGAACTGTACTTTACAACCCTTTACTGTACACAGAGAGAAGGAAAAAACCTGAGAAAGAAAAAGGCTAGTGCACATACAAGTGTGCCCTTGTGATGTGAATACATTTAAGTTTTTAAAAACAGACCAAATGTACAAAGAAAAATGTTGATAAATTAATTATGTAAAGAAACAACTGCAGTATATCTCTTTTCAACTTTAAATAAAGTAGATATCGCAATTAGAGGCTCTTATTCAAGACCCTCTCTTTCTCCAGTGAAACATCAATAGCATTTTTTTTTGCAGTATTAATTCCATTTTTAAAGTAAACTTATCCTGGTTTCTATCATGACAGGCCTTCGTTTCCAAAACTGTTCACCAAACATTTAATCTACTCCAGCCAGTTAACAAAGCAATGCTCATTACTACAATGTAGAGCACAACAATTCAGTGTCAAGAGGTGAAGGAAAAGCCTTCTTACCAAGAAGCCATCTGCGTACTGGAAATGAGCTCTGGAGAGGAGATCTTCAGCCGTGGGGCTCAAAGGCTTTGGGTCCGACAAAGAGCGCTGGATCCCCTTGGCCGACTCTGGGCTCAACTGAACACCCGTGGGGACGTCAGCCTGAAGCATATTCTGAGAACTCGACTCTTCAGCCATCAGCTTCTCATAGGGCACAAAGGCCGACTCCATGACTGCAGCTGGAGAAACAGGTGAAATGGGAGAATAGAGGACTTTGGGAGATTTAGGAGCTGAAGGAGCTACCTGAAGGGTGTTTTCAGGATGAAGATGGGATGAATAGCCTATTTCTAATGGCGTTGGGCGCTTTTTATCTTTCTGAGGGGAAGAGGCTTTATGATACGGGGGACTCTGGGCATCTGAATCCATTTCTGTCTGACATCCCAAACTTCCTCCTTTGTACGTCTTTTCTGGAGCTGAAATGTATTTCACTATTTCTATCTTTGCATCTAAATGGGCCCTGACCGATGGAGTCCTTATGGTTCCGACAGGTTCAGTTTGTACAGATATCTCTGCCACGGTCTGTACCGCAATACTTGAGACCTTGGGAAAGGGTTTGGCCTTATCCACTTCCGCGCTCCCTTCATATTTCCCTCCACGGGTCTTTCTTCTTGATCTATTGGTGGGATCCCATTCATCTTGGTCCTCATCATCCGTTTGAACACTTGTGTCAACACTCTTTTTGGTTCTACGTCTCCTGTCTGCATAGCCTAAGTCTGCACTATCCTCATCATCCGTTTGGACGCCACTCTCCACTATCTTTTTAAGACCCCTGGGTTCACCTTCGGTGCCTTCATCGTGTTCCCCATAAAGGCCGTGCAGCTTTGGTGTGGAGCTCTTCTTTTTCAGTTGCTTTTCCTCTCTCACATCCACATCTTTAAGAGACAGCTCAGAAACAGAACTGAAC
Organism: Rhabdophis nuchalis; assembly: GCA_039707465.1. Classification (NCBI taxonomy): domain Eukaryota; kingdom Metazoa; phylum Chordata; class Lepidosauria; order Squamata; family Natricidae; genus Rhabdophis; species Rhabdophis nuchalis. The sequence goes on along the minus strand of CM077656.1, from coordinate 29,281,208 downwards.
ATCCCTGGCTTGGGGACATACTGAGTCATGCCCTCCGATTGGACAGCATACCAGCCTTGGCTGTCTGGAATTTCTATCTCCAGGAGAGCAGAGGTAGTGGTGATCACCTCCTCACCAGGCCAGAACTGGTTGCTTGCAGCATATTGGCTATCGAGGAGGACTTGATCTGTGGTCGTTTTTGGGGACACCATTTCAGAAGGATCGTAATTATACTGATACATCTGGTGGATTTTTTGCTCTTCTAAGTGCTGGTGAAGCTGCTGTTGAAGCTGTTGGATTTGTTCGATATGCAGCTGCTGCTGAGCCAATGTTTCTTGTCTCATCATGAACTGAGCCTGTCTCTCTTCTTCCTGCTGATAGAGAAGGTGGTGCTTCATGGAATGCAGTTCCTCGAGCTTCTTCTGAACCATGAATTGTTCTTGTTCTCTAAACCTCTGTATTTCTTGACGTTCCCATTCTAGCTCTTCTGCAAAGCGCTGCTGCTTCAGTTTTTCAAGCTCCAGAAGCTCACGTTCTATGTCGAGATGCTGTTGCTTGTCTTCTTCCAGGTCAATGAGAACAGTTCCTTCATCTTCAATTTCATCTAGAAAGGCTTCAGAAGCTGTACTGAAGACAGGGAGCGTTGGCTCGGCGGCAATAGTCTCTAGAGGGAGAGGTTGTATTCCTGGGTCAATGCCAGCATCAGAAGTGTCTTTTTCAGAAGCTACAGTTGTCAAAAATTGCAACGATCTTGGGAGTGCCTGGCTTTGTGGCAATTTTGGCAAGGAAGGCACTGAATCAATGGCATGGAGAGAAGGCAGGTCTCGGACTGAAGTGCTGAAAATAGAGCCAGGCTGTGTGGTGATAGCGAATGTCGATGGGATCGGAGCTGCCACTGAGGAGTAAACCACCCCGTTGGAGGATCTCAACACACTTCCATAGGGGGCTCCTAAGGAGGAGACCATTCTTGCTTGGGAATACTGAGGTGCACTAATGCCAGAAATCACATGCCGGCTCTCTGGATATGGGTCAGAAATCTTGCTTGAATAATCCATAATTTCACCTGAAATTATAGGGGAAAGTTATAGTCCAGTCCCCCAAAACGCCATCTTTAATTTTGGTTTGGACTCTGAAAAGCAGCCTACAGAGATGAGTGATAAATATGAGCAATAAAGCAGGAAGGAGCTGCATGCAAATCTTCAACATTTTATTGGACAGGAGAGGAAGAAAAAAAGAACATTTTCTGAGCATGCAGGCACATGCGGGTACCTCTTTCCAAAAAACAACTGATGAAAATTGGGGAAAAAAATACATGGGTAAATTCCAACAAAATTTGCCACACTGTTGAACATAAACAAAAGGGGGAAAGGCCAAAAAAAAAAAAAAAAAGGCAAAAATTATCCTGAAATGAGGTGAGCAATGTTGTTACTAAGTTTCCAAGAAAAGTCCAATGTCTTGTCATACTGACCTGTAGTAACTCTGCCAGAAGTCAAGTCTACCGCTAGATCAGCCGCCCCAACCTGGTACTCGAAGGCGTTCTTGCTTTTATATGGATAGAGCCCGGCCTCGGACAAATTGGTGTCTGACATGGAGGGCTTCATGCCCCCAGCCCCCCTGTAAGCGTAGGACCCAGAGCGGTCATATTGGTAGTGATCATCCCTGTAACCGAAACGATCTTCCGGGAGGGTAGTTGCCGGAGCTTGAGCTGTGCAGCTCCTCCCAAATGGCAATTTGTAAATCACATCGCAACAAACAGTCCTTTTCCCTGCAGTCAAATCTACAGGTTTTTCATCGTCTTCTATTACAGTTGTGAAAAATCCTGTCGTCGTTTCATCAACGGTCACCATTGTTCTGTAAGGTTTTGTGGTGCTCAGGTCAACTACCCCGCTGTCCACAGCTTCGTGAGCCGGAGAAGCAGTGATGCAGTCCGTTACCCCAAGCGGAGGTGCAGCTGCAGCCTTTGTAGCAGCCCAGGCGAGTGCAGATGCTGGCGTACCCAGGGAGAGATTGATGGGAGCGTCTTCTCTGCCTGAAAAGAGGGCCTGGCTTCCCATCATTTCAGGACCGGGCTCAAAAGGCTTTGATGTTGTTAACTGAAGTGGAGTTGTCATTCCATGCCCAAGGTCTATGAGGCTTTCTATACTTGCGCTGTAACTTAAAGTGGATGCGCAGGTCACCACTGGAACGGCATCGGCCACGGGAGCTAAAGAGAGGCTGACCATGGACACAGTGCTGAGATTTATGATCCCTGGCTGAACTGTGCTTACCCACTGCCCAGAAGTGTCCCCTGCCATTATCTGTCTTCTCACATCTGTGGGCGCGGCAGATAGGTCCATACAGCTATCTGCTCTATCAATACTAGTCTTAGTCAAGGTACGGAGATCTATAATGTCACCAAAGACACAGGATCTTCCGTTTTCTCTGTATTTAGTTCTCTCTACCACAGGTACTATGTCTGGGGGCATCGTTATGGAAACACTATCTAAACTGGCATTTTTTACCAAAGACATGGTAGTCCTGGAAATCCCCGATGTTATTAGTTCTGTGGTGGACTTAGGCACTATGCCAAAAATTGGCTGCCCAGTAGCGCAGGTAGGGATAGACGCAACAGCATTCAAAGCATCTGGGATACTCTTGCTTTGATCTGTTGTACTTTGCATTTGCAGCGAACTTACAGATGGCATGAATAATGTCTGCACAGCCTCTGGAGCGTGTTCCTTAAAGGGTGAAGCCGCAGGCCACCTGCTGGTGGCTTGGCTGGTAATGGATTCAGTTGGAGTCCCGGGCTCAGAGGGCAACGTGATAACAACGTAGGTTTCCTGAGAGGGTTTGGATAACCTCGGGGAGGATTTATTAGAATGTGGAGATGACGGGGAGGTGGGAGAGGTCAATTTGTATTCAGCAGGGGAAACCAAGTTCAGAGTCATGGAGCTGGTAAAAGGCAGGCCTGCTGGCTTCGACTGTGTTTCTGTTGGTTTATAAACAGACACCGGTAGCTGAGGAACGGCTGGTTTAGGAGCAATAGGAGGCTTTATTATTTCCGAAGGTCTGTGCGCAAATACAAGCCCTGCTGGAATTAAAGCTGGCTTAGGGGGGACGGGGGGTGGGGTCGGTGTGCATATTTTTGTGACAGGAGGCACACTAGTTTTTATGGCAGAGGTCTCTCCTACTTTGACAGTACTAATGGATGGAATCATGGTGGGAACTGTGGCCACTGCAGTTTTAACCGGTGGCTTCTTTTTAGGATAAATGGCTGGCTTTGGTAGAATGGGTGGGGGAAGTGGGGGAAGTGGGGGTGGAGGGGGAGGGGGACCATATGACTGGGAGGCATGAACAAGAGATCTTTCCAAAAATGAGTATGTTTGGGAACTAGCAACGGAAGCCGGAGACGTTTCAGGTGCAGGGATAACAGGAGAAACAGTACATAATGGAACTATGCAGATAAATTCCTGGTCAGACACAGCATCTATTCCTGCCACATTAATGGAAATCCTTGAATATTCATCTTCAGAAAGTCTCTTTAGTTCATGAAACTTTGCCACGTCTCTTCCAGCTTTGCCATCTTCTGCCAAGGCAGCAGGGATAGCACTTGTGGGTTTTGTTTCCACAGAAGTGCAAACAAAGGAGTCGGTTTCAGGAAAGGTAACCGAACCCTGACTGGCATCGGTCGGATCTTTGGCTATGGGTGCCTTCTTGGGGGATAACGCAAGAGGTTCGTAGTCCTCAATTTGGGAGATTGCAGTAGCCTGTGCCATTGAAACAACCCCGTCTGAATCTGATCGTCCATTAAGAACATCTACTGAATCTCTACAAATGATAGCGATGCCGTCTGATCCAGCTACAGGTGAAGGGGTGCCAGTGGTATAAACAGAAGACGTAGATGAGGTGAGAGAACATGTTTCCGATGGGAAAACAGGGGTGGCCTCAGAGTCCGTCAACATGGACATTTCCTGGGAAATAATTTGTTCCACTTCACAGGCATAATCAGTAAAATAGTTATCCTCTGTTTCTTCAACTGTAAAGTGCTGGGTAATTTTAACATCTGGAATGGGCAGCACCACAGGGCTCGCTGACGTAGTGTCTGAAACTGCTGAAGAAGTGCTAGAAACTAGGGAGTTACTATCTCCTGCTTCTCCAGACAGGCTCCTCTTTGTGAGGGAAACGGATTCAGGGGATGGCTGAGTAGGGCTAGAGCCCGGGGTCAGCTGTATTCCCTGCCGCTTCATCAGTTCTTCATAAACCACGTCTGCATCTAGCAGCTGCTTTTCATCACTCAAAGATGGTGCCACACTGTCCAGGACAACGATTTCATGACTTTCTGGCATGATGTAAGAACTCGAGACAATGTCTTCTTGAGGCATAATTGAATGCAAAAGCTCTATCCTGTAGTAGGTGTCTTGTAAATCAATGGGTTTTTGCATAGATTCTTCATAGATGTGCTCTGGTTTTTTTTGTTGCTCTTCCTCCTGGCTAAACTCCTCACACTCTTCTTGTTTTGAAATGAGGCTGGACTCCCCACTGTACGCACCCTCTACTAACGATTCATAGATATAGTCTTCTATGAGCATGCCGCCATACAGAGGCTCCTTCTCGAAGACCTCTTCCCTTTCACTTTCACCTGGAAGAGGCATGGCCACCTGAGACGCCTGTAGCATTTCTTCATATACCTCCTCTGCGCTTTTCAGGATCTTCTGATTGTTCCCTGGCTTGGCCATTCCGAGGGGCTGCTCGTCTGTAGGGGAGTAGAGCGAGACAGCTGTTGGCAGCTTATAAACCTTCTGCACTTCTATTATTTTTTCTGGGCTGATTTCAAAAGCCTCAGGGTCAGATTCAATACTCGGCGAATACTCAGAGCAGGAAGACCGATGCAGTTCCTCCATTTCTGCCGCCTGACGCAGTTCTTCAGTCGGGGAAGCATCCTCGATGGGAGAAAGGTTGCTGGGCGGTGTCTTTGGTCGCTCTCTCCTTCTCTGGGCTCTGAGCTCGTCTTTGTCTTTCTTAGACTTCTTGCTAGAGCTCTTTCTTTGCTGCTGTTCTAGTTCCCGCTGTTTCTCCTGCTCCTTCAGCAACTCTTCCTCCTCCCTGAGTTCCTCTTCCTCGGAAGAATCTTCAATTGTCGGGAGAAGAGGCCCGTGTGTCCGATGTCTGGCTTTACGCTGCTGCTTGGTTTCTCCCCCCATTTTCTTGTGACTGGGACTGCTGTCGCTGTCTTCATCGAAGGACGAAACAGAGGTAGGAGAGGTGCCTGGGGTGAAGCTGGAGGCATGCAGACTAGAAGATCCTTCTCCCCGTGATCTGTCCTCTGGTGAATCTGTAAGGCTCTCCATTTCTAATTCTGGCTCTTCATCGAAGTATAAACATCTCTTGGGCGTTTCTGATCCTTCAGAAAATTTATTTGTAATTGTACTGTTAAGTTCTATCGTTTTGAAGCGGCGAAGACCCCCTCCTCCGGTGGCACTTATTTCTTCACTCTCTTGACTTTTCGTCTCTCTATATTTTGGTTCTGGACTTTCATCAAAAGCCTCGTCATCGTCATCATCGTGCCAGGAATGGCGCCTTCCGGGATCCTCCTCATAGCCTGCACTACTTTTACGCGACACCCTCTTATGTTTCCCACCTATTCCTTTTTTGATCTTAACTTCTTCCTTCTTCTGAGTTTCATTTGCACTAATTTCTTTTAACTGTTTTCTGATGTATTCTTCATCTTCGGAACCGGAAGCATCTTCATCAGCGCTCATTTCCATGATTTGCTTCCGAATGAAATCCTCGTCATCGCCTGAACCTGGGCTGTCTTCTGCTTTGCCTTCATCGTCGCTGCTTGAGGAGCCGGCGCTGGCCTGCCTTCTTCTTCTTCGTGGCACAGGGGAGTTTTCGCTCTCGCTGCTGTCTTCCACAGAGTCATAGCGTGGCCTCCTGGTCGATGCGCTCTCCGCCACCCCTGCCGTCTGCTTGGGCCCTTTCTGAGGGGGCAAAGTTTCTTTACTGCCTTCCTCGGGGTCTCCTTCACCTTGAATGCTCAGTTTTCTCAAACCCCCTTCCTCAGAACCGAATGGCTCTGAGGTGACAGGCAAGAGGGCTGTTTCACGAGAGACCTTTGCCTGCTCAGCAGAAAGGTCTTTGCTCCTCCCAGACTTCTCCTCCACGAGGCTTGTGACCTGAGCTTCCAGAATGGACAAGACCGTGCTTTCTAGCTTCGCCAGGTCGGAGGGGCTGGTCGGGCTGCCCCCTTGTGAGAGAGACTCTTTCTCAAAAGACTCTTTCAACACATCCTTCTCATCCGCCTGAATCAGGCTTGGAATTTCACCAAGGGAACTGGAGACGCCATCCGAGGAATACCCTGTATCACTCAAGCCTTGAGGGCTTTTGGGCTGCTGAGAACTTAATATGTCTGATTTGTCATCTTCTTTTTCCTAAAACATATACAAACATACAGACACATATTAAGATTTAAGTTTTCAAGATAACAAAACAATAAATTCACCAACCAGTATAACTGGAATTCTGAAAACCTTGAGAAAGCATTGTGAGTGACTAAATTTGGTTAAGCTAGAACTTTTAATTTTGCATTTAAGCAATATAAAATACCACTTACATTTTCCCCAATTAAATAGAAAATAACTTATTCTCAATATCATTCAGGAATATTTTAAAGTGTGGCGCTATATTTAATGGGACCAGCATCTTATTTAGATTTAATAGATAGTATAAGAATGCTTTGGTGCACATTCAGTTAATTTAAAAAAATCAAGATGCATAACATTACAAACTAATAAAAATGGCACATTTCAGGGAAGATAAACTGCATGTAGGAGAGTCAAGGCCAAAACTATTTCAATCTTTAAATTTACTATAGGTTTAGTTTAATTTGGGTAGTAACAAACTCAAGCTCAACCCGTCCAAGACCGAGTGGCTGTGGTTTCCGGCACCCCGGTTCAGCCAGATAAGTCCAACACTGGCCATTGGGGGCGAACAACTGGCCCCCGTGGAGAGGGCACGCAACTTGGGCGTCCTCCTGGATTCCCGGCTGTCCATGGAGGACCATGTGGCGGCCGTGGCCAGGGGGGCGTTCTATCAGGTACGCCTGATACGCCAGTTGCGCCCCTTACTGGACCGGGGAGCCCTTCGCTTGTGACATCCCGGCTGGATTACTGTAACGCTCTCTACATGGGGCTTCCCTTGAGGTGCACTCGAAAGCTACAGTTAGTTCAGAATGCGGCCGCGCGGGTGATTATGGGTGCCTCAAGGCAAACCCACGTAACACCTCTCCTGCACGAGCTGCACTGGCTGCTTGTGGCCTTTCGAGTGCGCTTCAAGGTGCTGACGACCATCTTTAAATCGCTCCATGGCTCGGGGCCTAGCTATATACGAGACCGCCTCCTGCCCCATACATCCCTTCGTCCGCTCCGCTCCCACAGAGAGGGTCTTCTTCAGGTGCCGTCGGCGGGGCAATGCCGGTTGGCGACACCCAGGGGAAGGGCCTTCTCTGTGGCGGGCCCGGCCCTCTGGAACAACCTACCCCCCGACCTCCGTACTATCTCGGACCTCCGCCTCTTCCGCCAACGTCTTAAGACGTATTTATTCCAACAAGCCGGCCTAGGATAGCCCCCCGTTTCTGACTATTTAAGGAAAAATAATTTATAATTTGGTAAGGGTTTTAACATTGGGTTTTAGCACGGGTTTATTAATTTAATACATTTTAATTGATATTTATTGTATTTTGTGTTTTTAGATGGTGCCTGTGCGCCGCCCTGGGTCCTAACAAGGAGAAGGGCAGGGTATAAATTTAATAAAATAAAATAAAAAAATAAATAAAAAATAATTTAGTTTGTTATTTTCTAAAAAGTTGTTATGAAGATAAAATCTGTTCTACATAACAATCTAATTTAACAATATGTCACTGACTTATTCCAGGCTGCCTGATAGTTCCTGAGGCTGATGGTTCTCGGATCCTTCAAGCCTCTGACTCATCACAAGTTAATATTCTACATTTCAGAATAGCTGACTTTAAAAAGGGGAGAGCACTAAGGATTCCATGAATGAAAATCCTTCCCACAAAAATATGGCCTCAAAAACAAGACAACCACAGGCCAAATACAAGGGACACTAGAGAAAATAAAGTAGGAGATGAAATACAGCACAGAGTTCTCTGATCAGCTGTGAAACAAAAAGGATAGATATTACAAAGGGAAGGAAAAGCATATAACATATGCATAATATTAGAGAATAGTTCAAATCTGTAGGTAAGGCTCAGAATTGGCTGAGGCTTACAATATACACCAAAATTAACAATGGAAAAGGTTGTGTGGAACAAGAGGAAAGTCAGTGAGCAATTTGTCTGTGAGTTGGAGACATTGGCTATAGGTTAAAAAATTACAGGGAGAAGCAGAACTATTTAATTATTATGTTTCATCTGTTTTTTTTTACAAAATAGAAATAGTGCCATTTGGCAGAAGTTATACTGTGCAAAGTGCAATTGAAATTGAGGTCAACATACGTCAGAAATTGCTAGAAGAATGCATAGCTGTTTGAATTACCAATAGAAGAGAATATTTATAGTTTAGGGCTGAACTGTGCATCCTTAGTACTCTCTGAGCTTGTTTCCTTGCAGATGTTTTGTTACTCAGTTAGGTAACAGCATCAGTGCTGCAGGAGAAGAGAGCTTGCTCTCTGATTATATACAGGAACTAACCATATCTAACTCTAATTAGTTTTTTCAAGACTAGCCAAGGTTCACTAAGTGCTGCTACCTGTTATAAATCACTTCCTTCAATCAATATCTCCAAGTCATTTTTCTGGCATGACATAGAAATAGATTTTGTCAATTCTTAACACGAGAGGAATGTCAAGCACTTACTGTTTTTTCTCTCACCGTCTCCACAGGATAACATTTTGGTAATGACACGGGTAGATCTTTGGGTAGTTTATCAGCTTTTGAAATGGTTTCTGATATCGTAGGATGTTCTTCCTTCTGTTTTGTTTCTACGTGCATTTCAGCTTCTGGCTTTTCTTTGAACGATGGCTCTTGTTCTGGTACGTGTCCGATTTTGGGGAAGTGGTCTGAGGGTTCCAACGGTGGCCTTTGGCCACTACTTGTCTCGGAAGACTTTGGTTCCACCCTGGGCAATTTCACTTCTTTTAGTTCCTTGAATTTCACGGAATCTTTTAAAAGCTGATCAGCAGATGCCGTTTTTATTATTTTTGCTGGAATTCTTCTTGAATCTTCTTTCTGGATTTGATCAGAGGATAGTATTTTGGCCAATTTTGCCTGCTGAAAATTTGGTTCAACTTTCACAATTTCGCCATCTGAGGCCACTTTTGTCATTTTGTCTCGGTAAATCTTTGGATCTGCCTTTTGAACGTCTTGCGGGATTTTATCAGCTGATGGTATTTTTTCCAAGGTCGCCCGATCCACCTGACTCTGATCAGCAGATGGCAATTTGACTTGAGTGGCTGGCTCTTCCTTCTGAGGCTCCTCCTTGGCCAGTTTTACCAGTTGATATTTTGGGTCTTCGGAGAGAGGTATTTTCGCATGTTGCATGTTTATCTTATCATGTGAATGCTTATCAATTGTAGCCAGTCTTGACTCATTTTTAAGAATTTGATCAGCAGATGATGATTTCCCCAATTTTTCCTTTTCTGCTTTTGAATCTTCTTTTGAAATTCCTTGAATGATTTTATCAACAGATGTTGTTTTTGCTAATTTTCCTGGTGAAAGCTTTGAAATATCAATTTTAAAAATTTCTTCTTGGATCCTACCAGTAAATGTCTTTGTTAAAAGTGTGTCCTTCTTTACCTTCAGATCCTCTTTCTGAATTTCTGAAGCAACCTTTGGTTTTTCAGACCGCAGGGTGGGTTTTGCTGAAATCTGTTGTTGGTGCAACTCAGCAGGTTTGGACTGACTTTGAAGGACAGGATTTGATGGTCTGACTGGGGATTTTGGAAAGATAGGAGGTGTGATTTTTTCTATATCCCCAAGTTGTCCTGATAGCGCCCTTTGAGTTTGGCAGTTTAAACATAACCATTCTTGGACCTGGAATTTAATGAATGGCATTACATTACTAAAAACGTATCTTTGTAACATTGATACTTGTAACTCTAAATAGTATCCTGACTTTAAAAACAAGATAACTTACTTGACACTGAAACCATAGTCTTTTTGGCTATGCATGTTACGTCAATACTGACTGCTTTCAGACCTGCTCTTAGCAAGATGGACTATTGTGCTCCTCGTTTTTTTCTGCTAGAATGATACCATTGCACAGAACACTGTTACCTTCCCACCAAAGGCGGTCTCTATTTTTCTACTTGCATTTTTTACATGCTTTCAAATTGCTAGTTTGGCAGAAGCTGGGACAAGTAACGGAAGCTCTTACGTGGTGCCAGGGATTTGAACCGCTGAACTGCCGCCATGTCCCTTTTTGCATTTAGGAGACAACCACAATTAAGAGGCTAAAACATATGAAAAACAGTTGAAGGACCTGGGTATGTCTAGTTTAATGAAAAGAAGGACCAGGGGAGACATGATAGTAGCCTTCCAATATCTCAGGGGCTGCCACAAAGAAGAGGGAGTCAAACTATTCTCCAAGCACCTGAGGGTAGAACAAGTCCTATATATGTTATATATAGTCTATATAATTACTAAAATTATATTAATTCAGAGAATAACCCAAAATGTACAATTAGAGGGAATCACCTATGGCAGTGATGGGCAACCTTTTTTGGCTCGCATGCCAAAAGTGGAGGGAGCGCAGGGGGGCTGTCGTGCATGGGCGTGCCATACCCATAATACTATGTGCGCGACCCCCTGCTTTTGGCGTGCTTTTTTCGCCCTCCCCAGGTTCCCCAAGTCTTTCTAGGAGCCCGGGGAGGGTGAAAACAGCCTCCCCTCCCCACCTCCAGAGGCTTCAGGAGCTTCCCTGAAGCCTCCAGAAGGCGAAAAACGGCCTCAAAAGAAAGCCTAGATCAGCTGGCCAGTGCACACACGAGTGCTGGAGCTGACAGGGCAACGCCTTGCGTGCCCTAAGAAATGGTTCCGCGTGCCACCTGTGCCACCCGTGCCATAGGCTTGCCATCACGGACCTATGGGAAGCAACCTGGAATTTCTTTCCCAAATAACCAAGTTCAAAACCACTGTTTCATTTTATAAGCAAATCAAACCTGAGATATGAGAAAAACATACAAAAGGTAAACTTTTGTAAATATAACATTTTAAATTATTATAAATTTAATTATTATATATAAATTTTACAGGGTTAAAAATTTACAATTTATATTATATATAAATAGTCTTACAGTGTTTTAACTTTGGTTAGTCTAGTATAGCTTTGCTAATCTATTTATTATTTGATTTGATTTATACAGCTGCCCTTCTGTTCCCCAGCCCCAATTGATGCTGGGAGGAGCTTACCACCTTAGAACAAATGCCTGTGAGCATTCCAGGATCATGAAGGTGAGATGGGTGGATACGTAAACTGAACGAATAAATAGGCAAATAGATACAAATACGGGCAATACAAAAATAGAAGTGGAAGTAAAAGGCACAGCATCTGCAGAATCATAAAAAGCCCTGGAAATAATGATCAAACAGACACTGTTCCACATTTGGGGTCCCAGGCTCAGGCACCGAGGCTGCAAGAAGGATGCATCAGGGCCAGGAAGGCCTAAAACCCACCACTGCTCAGTCTCGCTTGGGTCGAGGCAAATCCTGTCCTTCCTCATCTGGACACCCCTCCCCCTCCCCAAAAAAGCCCCCCCCCCCAGGGATCAGGCCCTGGGAGAGGATCTCCATGGCATGGATTAGCTGTCTGAGGGCCAACGGAGCATCGCAGGGTTTTGGCCATGGAAGCTGCCCGTAGCGGCCTGGAGGGAGAGTCACTCTCCGAGAAGTCCTGCCAGGGCTGGGGTGCGGGAGGATCATTTAACCTCTGGGACAACCATCTTGTTTTTGGAATCTGCACAAGGAAACTCCAAATGACCCAGTGAAGCGTTTAAAAAACACGTTAAGCACATGGAGCAAGCGGGGGCATGCTTCTTTATCACCTCCAGGGTTAATATTTGGATAAAAAATAATGTATGTTTAGCTACTACTTTGGTAGCCGAGGCCTGCTCACCAGACTTACCCTACATGGACCAATTATTATCATTAACTTGCTCTATTGCCCTGACCCTAAGAACTATTTAAGAACCATTTTAAGAACTATTTTAAGAACTTTTTAGAGCCAGATACCATACACTCCAGGAATTAATTTTATCATATTTAACATCTTTGTATAATATCTTAGCAGCCAGTATGCCTGTATAATCAATTTGCGACCTATTTTAATTTATTTTACATCTATTTATATATCGATTTTATAGTTATTTATATCTATTTATGTACTCCAGAGCTGACCTGATTTGACTGCGAGAATCCCCTTACTCGCAGGTATGGCCCTCTGCTCTAACGAGGGCCCACCTTGATGAGGGATTATGTAATCAAGAGAGGTGGGCGAAACGCAGATGTAGGGTTTTTTTAGTTAGGAGTCTGACCCGGGTTTTAGGGGTTTTTAGAGTGGAGGGTGGGGTGAGTCAGGCTGGGGGTGGGAATGTTATTAGGTCGGCAAGCAGAGTGGAGAAGGAAGCAGGAGAGTCCATTAAGAGGGGGGATACACAAGTCGTTTCCATGGAGGGTCTACCCATCAAGGCGGTCGTAGGGAGGGGCAGGTGCGATGGGAGACAGGTTTTTCCTTCCCGGTTGGGAGCACAGGGCTGCTGCTTACAAGCGGTCAGATGCCACAACCCCCGCAGGCTAGGTGGTCAAGGATTACAGAGCCAGGGCCCGAGGCTGATGTTTTGCAATGCCAGGTCCGTGGTCAACAAAGCCCCCCTCATCCACGACCTTGTGTCGGAGGGGGAGCCGGACCTGGTAGGTATAGCGGAGACCTGGTTGGGCCACGAGGGAGGACTTCCCCTCGTAGAAATCTGCCCACCAGGTTACCGCGCTTTTCATCAGCCACGGGCCCTAGGCAGGGCTGGCGGGGTAGCGGTTATTGTTAGGGAAGATCTTGAGCCGAGAGAGACCACTGTACCACAGACCACCGGCTGTGAGTCCCTCTGCGTGAAGTGGGGCCTAGGGAGGCAGTTGGGCGTGCTGATTGTATACCTGGCTCCCCGCTATGTAACAGCAGCCCTGCCCGAGCTCCTTGAGGTGATCGCCGCGATGGCAGTTGAGACCCCCAGACTTGTTGTCATGGGGGACTTCAACCTGCCATCGGTTGGCGAATCATCTGAGGCAGCTCGGGAGTTCATGGCCTCCATGACGGCCATGGACCTGACTCAAGTAATTCAGGGCCCCATGCACGAGGGAGGACACACGCTGGATTTAATCTTTGTCTCTGGTCAGTGGAAGAGTGATCTAGGTATAGGGAACAGAGCCATCACCCCCCTGTCATGGTCAGATCACTCACTTCTCCGGCTCGACTTTCCAATCGCTACACCCCACCGCGGGGAGGCGGAACCGGATTCACCTATATGGTTCCGCCCCAAGCGCCTGATGGACTCGGATAGGTTCCAGACAGTGCTTGGGCCATTACCTGTGTCCTTGACCCGCGCCCCGACAGAGGACCTGGTGGTCGCGTGGAATACCGCGGCCACGAGGGCCTTGGATCGGGTCGCGCCCTTGCGGCCTCTCTTGCGGCGACGAGTCACCCAGGCCCCTTGGTTTACCGAGGAGCTGAGGGAGATGAAGCGCCACAAGAGACGCCTAGAGAGGAGGTGGAGATCCACACGGTCTGAATCTGACCAAACACAGGTGAGAGCCCATTTACAGACTTACCTTGTGGCGTTGAGAGTGGCCAAACGTCATCATTGTGCCACTCTCATCGCATCCGCAGATAACCGCCCTGCCGCCCTGTTTAGGGTGACCCGCTCCCTCCTTCAACAGAGGGCACGGGAAGCCCCTTTGCAGGGTAGAGCAGAGGAATTTGGGGAATATCTGCAGGATAAAATCGCTCAGATTCGGAGCGAGTTGGTCTCCATCGAAAGTGGCCCAGTGGGATGCCCCGAGGCAGATCTTGAGACAGTTTTGTGGGAAGAGTTTGACTCTGTTACTTCCGAAGGTATGGACAGGTTACGTGGACGACTGCGAGCTACCACATGTTTATTGGACCCGTGTCCCTCCTGGCTTGTACTGGCATCCTGGGAGGTTACACGAGGCTGGCTCCAGGAGGTGGTCCACGCTTCCCTGAGCGAGGGGTTCTTGCCAGCCTCCCTTAAAGAGGCGATGGTGAGACCCATCCTCAAGAAGCCCTCCCTGGACCCGGCATTATTGGTGAATTACCGTCCGGTCTCCAACCTTCACTTTTTGGCGAAGGTTGTAGAGAGTGTGGTGGCACAACAGTTCCCCCGTCATCTGGAGGAAATTGATTATCTGGACCCGCGCCAGTCCGGCTTCCGGCCCGGGCACAGCACCGAGACGGCATTGGTCCCGTTGGTGGATGATCTCTGGAGGGCCAGAGATGGGGGTTGTTCCTCCATCCTGGTCCTATTAGACCTCTCAGCGGCTTTTGATACCATCGACCATGGTATCCTATTGCATCGGCTGGAGGGGTTGGGGGTGAGGGGCACCGTGTTGCGGTGGTTCTCCTCCTACCTCTCCGGTCGATCGCAATTTGTGTTGACAGGAGGGCAGAAGTCGACCTCTAGACCCCTCACATGTGGGGTGCCTCAGGGGTCGGTCCTCTTGCCACTCCTGTTCAACACATATATGAAGCCGCTGGGTGAGATCATCCGTGGTTTTGGGGTAGAGTACCACCTCTACGCTGATGACACACAGCTGTATATATCTACCCCAAACCACCCCAACGATGCCGTAGCGGTGATGTGCCAGTGCCTGGAAGCTGTGCAGGCCTGGATAGGAAGTAACAGACTCAGACTCAACCCGTCCAAGACCGAGTGGCTGTGGTTCCCGGCATCCCGGTACAACCAGTTGACTCCATCACTGGCCATAGGGGATGAACATCTAACCCCTGTGGATGGGGCATGCAACTTGGGCGTCCTCCTTGATACATGGCTGTCCATGGAGGATCAAGTGACAGCCGTGGCCAGGAGGGCGTTTTACCAGGTTTGCCTGGTCCGCCAGTTGCGTCCCCTATTGGATCGGGGTGCCCTCTGCACAGTCACTCATGCCCTCGTGACATCCCGACTGGACTACTGCAATGCTCTCTACATGGGGCTCCCCTTGAGGTGCACCCGAAGGCTTCAGCTTGTCCAGAATGCAGCCGCGCGGGCAATTATGGGAACCTCCAGGTTTTCCCATGTAACACCGCTCCTGCGCGAGCTGCATTGGCTGCCTGTCGTCTTTCGGGTGCGCTTGGTTATCATCTTCAAAGCGCTCCATGGCCCGGGACCTAGCTATCTGCGGGATCACATCCTGCCCCATACATCCCTGTGGCCGATTCGCTCCCACAGAGAGGGACTTCTCCGGGTGCCGTCCACTAGGCTATGCCAGCGGGCGACGCTCAGGGGAAGGGCCTTCTCTGTGGTGGGCCCGACCCTCTGGAACGACCTTCCCCCCGAAATTAGAACAACTACGGACCTCCGCTCCTTCCGTCAAAAATTAAAAACACATTTCTTCTGCTTGGCCGGCCTAGGGTAACTAAACTCTTTTTAGGGTTTTTAGGGGCTTAGTTTTAGTTTTAATATGGGATTTTAGCGCAGGGCCAGTTTAATTTGTTTTTAACTTTGTACTCTGTTTGTTTTAATTGTATTTTAGTTCCCTGTGCCCTGCCTTGAGTCCCTTCGGGGAGAGAGAGCGGGTTATAAATTAAAATTATTAAAAATTATTATTATTATTATTTGTCTTTCCCATGCAATCTGACACAAACAGACAGTGATTTGGCTCTGTGGCCTGTGCAATATGCCTCACAGCTCCTGTTAGGACATTTGATGCCGGCTGTCTGAATGTTTAAGGAAGGCTTCTTCTTCTTCTTCTTCGTCTTCTTGTGTTGGTGTGGAATTGAAGCCTAAGTGCATCATCACCTACAAAAACACCCAGATTATTTTCAGCTGTATATATAGGTGAGATATTTAAATGCAATAGAGAGACCAAAAGCACTAAAAATAGAATGTCTCCAGAGACCTGTCAGGTTTCATACCATGGATCTGATTTAATGAAGCAATTTTCTTTGAATACTAAGTGGGGCTAAAGTGCAGCAATACAGATCTATTTTTTTTTAAATTACAAAATAAGCTTACACTTTTTCTGCCTTATCGACCTTTTTCCTGCAAAGATGATAACTGTGCATAAACAGGCTATCCCGTGGCTTAGGGGGGTACGCAGGAGGCTACATCGGGCTTGTTATAGTCCACAAAACGATCATAACATAAATTGGGGAAGTTGCCCCCTGCTTTGGCGGGCATGAAATCTTTTCTTCCTGGGGGGGATTATCATACTTTCAAGCAAATCAATTCAATGCCTCAGAATATTCATAACCTTTTTTTACACAAGAATTTTTTAAACATACCACTGATGAGCAACATCGGTTGATTGTCACTTGCTTTGAAATCTACTCACTGCTGCAAATGGCAAGACCCTAATTTTAACTTGTCATAAGTAACAAATAATTGTGGCTAGTCTAGCAAACCTAGACCAAAAGACATAAAGTCCAAAAGACATAAAGAAAAGTCCAAAAGACATAAAGAACTAATAAATTACTCTGGTTAATCAACAAGTCCAAGTTCAGTTCAGTTCAGCATGTATTTATCTATTTGTTTATTTTGGTACAACAAAACAACTGACACCCACATAGATGTTTACTCAAGCCCAAGCTCAACTCCTCCACAAAACGCTTCACTATTGTAGGGCAATAAACGTGAGCATTGCTGGAACTCCCACGTGCGAGGAATCCCACTGAAACGTTATGGGGACAGCTTGGGATCGTTTCAAAGTCACAGAAGCCAGACTGGCAGGAGAAAGGGCCCAAGGCAACCACACAACAACATACACTCTCTGTGCATCAACCCACCCAAGCAGCACCTAGGAGATGTTTTCTGTAATGGTGTTGTGATAAGAGGTCGGATCAAACTTAATTCCTGGTCACTTCAGGGAAAATACAGAAAGTGGTTTGGTGCTGTTTTTCCCCCCAGAATATTTTTTGACTTCTCAGTTCATTAACAATCAGCTCTGACCAGTTTCACATCTGACTTTAGACAAATGCGCCCAAACGGCACCCCCTGCAAGAAGTGCTTTTTCATCCAGGTGATATATGTCAACAGATGCTTTTGGCTTCCTAGTCTGATCTAAAGTCTGGGCATTGCCTTGTGGTCACCTGTCCATATCCTAAGCAGGTCCAATCCTGCTTTGGTTTTTGAATATCTGCCAGGTACAAGAATACTCCACAGTACAATGCAGAGGAAGTATAATATTGTTTCTTTTTATAGACTCCCTAATCTCTGCGACAAATTCACTCTTCGTTCATTACAAAGGTTTGGTCCTATTTGGCATCCTTATTAATCTCTTCTTTAGTGAAGTTTTTTCTTTTCAACTGGAAAATCTTGACCATTTCATTCTTGATTGTTATATCTATACAGCGATACCATGGTACTCATTGTTAATTGGTTCCAGGAGACACGCCAAGTACCAAAAACAATAAGTTACAAACACATTTTTTCCAGAAGGAATAATGTAGTGAATCACAAGGCAGCTGCCAGTGACAAGTTCTAACTTGTGCGTTAAGTACCAAACAAATGAATACCAGGACCAAATGTTTACGTCAAAATGCACTGAATACCAAATTTAATGAGTTTCAAAGCAACTGAGTACCAAGATATTACTCTATGAATTTTTGTCTTTTTATATGATTTGATTGCTTTAGCATTAAAGAACTCCCTCCTTCCCTCCCTTCTTTCTTTCTTATTATATATAAGCAAAAGACAAAAAGCCTACTCTACTCGCCACATGCCAGTAAATCACAAACTAACAGATACTTCATTTTCTTTCTTTTCCTAAAAGCTTCCTGAAGTAGAAGCACCTTTGACATTTTAGAAATAGTTGCAAAAGTTCAGATCCTGTTTTAACTGCCAAGAGACCCCCTTGCGGAGAGCACTGCAAGCATTGCTGCTTGTGTACTTGTAGGGAAGGGGCTGACCACAAACATAAGAGGCTGGGACAGAGGTTCTTAAACTGGGGCGGGGGGGGGGGGGAGAATACCTCCAGGAAGGGAATTGAGCCATGTTCCCGAGGAGGTCGTGAGATAATTTGGGATTGCTGGTTAGTGACCTGAGGATCCACTTTGGGACTGCTGTTGTAGTACCAAAAACTTAATCTGGGTGTTTTTGTAGGTGAACAACTGAGTCTGGGGTTTTTTTGGGGGGGGGGGGGGTGGATGGGAGGTAATTACCTTCTTTGAGACCAGAAGAGTCATTGGATTAAACAGTCTAAGATCCACCAGGGTTGGAAGACTATAATTTAGGAATCCAGTTGCCTTACTAGCACTAGTAACTAATTATGCCAGTAAACATTTGCACAGCTTCTGTCGGAGGGCTGAATATTCTACCTCACCCAAATGGCTCCAGTGGTTTTACATTTAGTTTGTTTGGGCCAAAATGTGCAGCCAACTGGATGGTAAAATGGATCCAATTGAAATCTGAAACTCTCAGATACCCCCATTGGCATCAAATCCATTGATGCTCCAAATGGGTTAATTTAAATGGTTGCATTTCTGGTCTCCAAAGAGACATTCTCCAAGGACAATGGATAATCAGCGGCGGTCAAACGCCTGGCCTTTCATGCAACCTTTCCTCTCTCTCTGAGATCTGGAAGGAGATAACAGATAATAGCAGCACCGAGAGACAATTGTTTTACTGCTTCTCAAAAAAGGTTTCTGAAGATATCAATCTCAATTTTAAAATGTCACGACAAGATTTATGTATGGAACTGATGTGGGAAGCCTGCAATTCTTATGAGATACACAGAGTAGGAAGGTGAGTTATTCATTTCAAGTCACATGCTTTCCTAAAAACATATATAACACACACACATACACACACACACGCGTACCAGTATTAGTAAATAGCATACAATATCCTAATTGTACTTTCTGAAAACATGCGCAAATTAGAGAAAAGAAGTTTGGAAACTTGGAACTGACACAGCCAATTTAAGCTTAGCTTCCTGCAGAGTTCTTTATTATTACCATGATATGTGAGAAAAAGCTAATTTCTGATGCTCAGAGGTTTTATGCTTCACCTCAGAGGTGTGTGTGCTCGGAGGTGTGTGTCTAAGGGCAAAACCTGCAGCTCACTAATTGTATAAAAGCATAGCAAAATAGGCCACTCCGCTTTTAGTAAACGACACAGGCGCTGCATTCATGTCCAATCCCACTGTACTATTACCCTGCCCTGCTCTCCTCAACACAATATATACAACGATGCTGAACTACATTATGAGAATGTCATCTCCTCTTTTAACTCTACAATAGGTAAGTAGAGAAATACCCATTTCCATGGCAACTCCTTATTTATAAAAGTGGCTATTTGCGCCTGTGCTCAGATCCTGAACGTCTAGACTGCGTTTATAGGCCAAAGAAATTTCTAACCAAGGATGAGTTATACATCTTTATATTTTCTCTGTTATAAAAACAAAAACAAGGAGTGAGCAAGATTCCTATAAAGCAAAAGAGCCAAAATAGTATCTTGGCTGCTTAAATGACTGGCTGAACCCTCGTTGCTTTGTTGTTGTTGTTGTTGTTGTTGTTGTTGTTGTTGTTGTTGTTGTTGTTGTTGTTTACAGGCAGACGGATAGAATTGAGGATGTGGAGGGGATCAGGGCTTTAGGAGGAATATCCAGGACTCACGGATTTTGTTTCCCTTCTGTTCAATCATTTCTGATCCTCGGAGATTGCCTAGACAGGCCCCTGCATTTTTCTCGGCATGTGTTTTTTTCAGCATGGTTTGCCCTTGCCTCCTTCCTAGGGCTGAGAGAAAACGGCTGGCCCAAAGTCACCCAGCTGGCTTTGTGCTCAAGGCTGGACTAGAACTCACAGTCTCCCGGTTTCTGCTGATCCCTTCACCATCACCTCAAACTGACTCTCCAAGGACTCAGTGGAGGCTCCACTTATCAGCCCTTGCGGTTCCATACGTTCTCAGGCAGGCAGGCAGGCAGGCAGGCAGGCAGGCAGAGATAAAACTCTCCTTTCCGCTCCTGCTTTATTAGAAACCACAGCAAGGGAGACGGGAGACGGAAGGGAAGAGAAAGAACAGGAGGAAATGACAAAACCCAAAGGCCTGGGGTGGGGGGTGGGGGGGGAGGTAGTGTTACACAAGTACGCTCTCAGGTTTGGCTTATGGCCACTCACTCACACGCTCACAGGCCTGGGGAAATGTCACACTCAATCCCAAATCAAATCAGTGAATTTAAAAACACAGCAACTTTCACTGATACTGTATATTTTTGCTCTCTCTCTCTCTCACACACACACTTACCCAGTGTCCACTCAGGGGCTGGGCAGGCTCCAGGACCTCTTTTTATCCCTCAGGGCTGGTGGGGAAGGGGCCTCCCACGTGCTCAGGCCCAGTTCCTTTGCTGGTCAGTCTTGTGGGGAGAGGGGGCCCCCTCAAATGTGCTCCGGCCCAACCTCTGTCCCGTCATTCCCTTGACTGACTCGCTTCCTCTCCTTTCCCAGAGGGAGCTTCTCCTGGCTTTCCTCCACCCTGCTCTCCTCCTGCCTTCGCCTTCTCTAGGCAGGGTGGCTTCGGTCTGTTCTGCCAGCAGCACCCTCAGTCACAGGCGCCCTGGGGGCAATCCTGAAACATCTGGAGCCCCACTGGACCACTGACCAATTTGCTGCCAGTCAATCGCTACACTCGGAGCAGCACAGAGCCTGCATCAAAGCCTTTCACACCAAACATCCCCATCTGCCTATCCAAATCCTTGGGAAAGAATCGATAGTTGGGCAAAACCACCAAGTCCTGCCTATAAAGGTGTGGCCGACCGTGAGACCAACCGTAATAATAAACAAATGGCCAAATACCAGGATTAGCCTACAACAGTAACGGTCATAAAATAATTCTAAAACAACGTAAGCACATTGAACAATCCAAATAAAACATGATAATAGCAGGAGGTTAAAAAAAAGCTTAGGGCAAAATACAAGTAAAATATTCAAACGGTAGGCCAAAATAATTTTTGTTTAATATTTAACTTACGTTAAGAAATAAATACTTTTTAAAATTAAAAAAAATGAACATGAAAAATGAAAAGAATGCTTGCAGATAAATATGTATTAGTCATCACTACATTTAATGACAGATGCAGGGATTATAAAGCAGCATAAAATGTATTTTAATGGGTCTTAATTTTTTAGCACGGGATAACATAGTTTAATGGTGTTTTAAAGTATATATTTTGTATCGATTGTTTATATTGTTTTTAGTTTCTCCTGTGCACCGCCCCGGGTCCCTGTGGGGAGAGGGAGCGGTTAATAAATGCAAAGTTATTATTATTATTATTATTAAAGCTAAAAAAGACAGAAAACAGACAATAAAACCGTTTTTAAGACAAAATGGACATTTGTGAGGATAATGGAAACTTGATTTTGATTTCATTAGTGATCAAAAATATTGAAATAAATCAGTTCACGTTTCCAGCAGAAATTGAAATATAATTGGCTCCACTATTAAATTAACCTTTTCCCTGGATGGATTACTCCTGATTTTGGAGGTTCAGGCACTCGCAGCATATGCTTTTCACCTTCCACATTTTTTAGTCTTTGAAAATGGTTGTTTTCTTTCTGCAAGTAAAAACTGAGAATGTTACTCTGCCTATTATTTTCCTACTCGAAATGGCCTCTTGAAGACAGGGCCCACAACAGACACCAAGTAAACGTGACTCTGTAAAAGCAAAAACGCTGAGAGGGAATTAAAAGGGGGGAAAAAAACTTGCTTTGTGACCTTCAGGCAGAAGAATTTCTGCCACTGTCATTTAATGTACCTAAGTAATGACAGCTAAAAGGATTTATGTGTAAAATGTAATGTAAAATTCAGCAAAACAGAATACTCCAAACTTACATAAGAGCATGCATGAAAAAACCAGCCAGAGGCACTAGACATTTAAAAGATCCAAAGAATCTGGGACAGGAAAGCTTGCAGAACTCTCACAAATACTTCAAACATCTACGTAGTAGCAGTAGCAGCAGCAGTAAACTCGGGCACGGAGGGAGACTATTCGGAACCGAACTCTCTAGAAATTCAGTTGCTCAGGACCGTAAACGTTGTCTTGGGCACCAACTTTTAGGTAGTGGTGAAAGTGCAACTACAAAGCCTTTGTTTGTCTCCAGCCATCAGCCAGGTGAGTCCCTCCAGACTGCTGCTAGGGGACTTCCAAGAGGTCATGCCCAACCTGGAAGGGGCTTTTTCTTGCCACCTTTGCCAGACCTGTTTTTACAACATCTGCCAGAGCTAGCATTTGCTTCACTGTGGCGGTTCCGATTGCCCAGGGAGCTCAACCATATCCTATTCTCAGGCCAGAATGACAGAAAAATCCACTGGGTTGCCTTTATGGAGATGCCCAACCTGCATATCTGATTGTCATCCGTTTCTGGCACCGTAGAATGTCTCTTCCCTTAACAGCTGCAACACTATTGCAAGTCAAAAATTCAACATGCATCAATTTCCTAATACAACCATGCAATGATAGAATAAAAAGTGAACGGGTTTTAGCCACTGAGTTCAGCCTTTCTTGTAGTTAAGGCCCTGGATTTCTGCCAAGAAGAAATTGGCTCCAGAGGTCAGGGAACACAGAGATTAAACGAAGTAGCTGGCAATAGGTACATCTTTGCAGTTGCCCCTTGATAAACCAGCAAAGCAGAATATATACAACTGCAGAAACTCATCTGAAAGGAATGGGTGGCCTTGCAACATTATGTTCAATCATGTTAGTTCAGATTGTGTGATGGAATCTGCAACTTCAGAAGCTCTCTCTGTGTGCGTGTGTGTGTGTGCGTGTTAGCAATGCAGAGCTTTTCCAGAAAGAGGCCTGGGTTAAGAGCCTCTGCAGTCTTGAGTTCCATGGGAGACAGAGGAAGAGGTCCAGGAGAGCCACATCCTAGAAACTCTCAGGATATGTCTAGTACGTTAGAAGGTTTGACTCCAGTTGGCCAAGGTGTAAAGAAATAAAGGATTGGACTCAACTGGATCTCTCTGTCTCATCGCCGGGCCTGATCCTGGCAGACTGCACCCTTCCTCTATTCCAAGAGGCACTTACTTTGATACAGAATTCAGCCACAGATGGAGCCAGAGTAAACCAAAGAGAGAGCTGCGGGTTGATCCTGCTGCTGCACTGTCCATCAGAGGTCCTGGTGGCACTTGGAAGAAGAGGACAGCTGAGGCTCTGGGTTGGATTATGCCTATGTGATGCTCTCATGAATGCCATCACTTCCCAAGGTTTATGGAGGAGTTGAGAAAAATGAAAGGGGAGGCATCTAGACTCTAGAGTGCCGCTTGGGATTCGTCTGGGAATGCATTAAAGCCGCTGTCAAAGCCTGCCTTGTGGCAATAAGGGTGGAGAACCAACAATACTTCTCCGCCCTTATTGCAGCCCAAGCACCTAGAGACTATAGCAAAGAGCAGAGCAAAGAGGCTCTTTGCCAAGCTAGGAAGTAAATTCCCTGATTAAAGGTAGCTGGCCGCAGCCTCCTTTAATTGACAGCTTTGACCCATGATCTCGTCAGAATGAATTTACACACACACATATAAATGTAGAACATAGACTAACAGAGTTGGGAGTGACCTTGGAGGTCCTCTAACCCAACTCCCTGCATAAGCTGGAGAGTCTATATCATTTCAGGTAAGTGGCTGTCCAGTCTCTTCTTGGAAACCTCCAGTGATCGGGAACCCACAACTTCTGCTGGCAAGGCGTTCCACTGGTAGATTGTTCTCACCATTAGGAAATATCTCCTTAGTTCTGGAACTAAGTTACTAGTTGTAGTTCTGCTTCTCTCCTTGATTAGTTTCCATACATTGGTTCTTGTCCTGCCTTCTGGCAAGACATTCAACAATCTCTTGTTGAAATGAACTGTTTAATATCTAACTCTTGTGTAATGTTGGTGCGAATTGTGAATTTCTGTCCTCTGACCTAGACTTAAATACTCTGACACCCTGCCCTATATCTTGGAATTCTGGACTGGATTTTGAGTAGTTTTCTGCATGCCCCTATTAAAAGCTAACCACTCAAGCATGCTTCTTTCAGAGAATCTTTCATTCCTCATCTGTTGTTATCTCCTCAACCTTGACTAAATCGCTAATTTCCATGGCAAAAGTGTGTGTGAATGTATAATTGAAACAACAAGTGAGCCGATGGCTATGTCATCAGGCTTGAGGGCCCTAAGGGAATGGTGAGTTGTTGAGGTGGCTTCACTGTTATTAATACCTGTCATTCTCTCATCCCCTTTTTAAAATTATAATATTAATTTTTAAACTGATTTGTTTTTTATATTATTGTTTTTTTCCTACTGTGCACTGTTGCATTTTGTGAGATGAGCAACTATGTAAATACAATGGATGAATAAATAGTTCTTGAGCTATGCTTTTTCCTGTGAAGACCCAACTACACCCATTACATTGGAGGGAAGAAGAACTACTGAGATAAATATTCCCTCCACGCAAAAGGCCTGGAAGCTGAGCAGAGGGTCTTGTAACCACATGCACAGCTTTAAGGGGAAATGGCCTTTTCTTTTAAGTGCAGAAAGGAGCGGAGTTCCCTTTCAAATCAAATCAAAGATTTGTCAACTTGACTTCAGCCACAACTGTCAACTATCCAAGGCTAGCCAGTAACATCCACCTGTGTTGCTTCCTCTTCATTTCTTAGTGTTCTTCTCCTCCAGGAGCTTAAACATTTGGTAATCTCCTCTCTCTTTTTTTAATCTCCCCAGAAGAATTTTGTGAGAAAAAATGGCCTGAGGCGGAGGGGCCAGCAGCTCCAATCCAGCCAGAAAACATGGGTGGCTGCAGTCAGCTCTCTCCAGCACCACAAAGGCTCACCAATGCTCAAAGCTTCAAAGACTTCCCCCTAAATCTCATGTGCATCCTTACTGAGTGCCAGTGGAAGACCATTTTTATGAGGAAACAAGGTTAAATCACAGCGTACACGTCCAATTATCTTTTAAGATAACGAAATAAATCTATCAAGAGATCTACCACAAGCTTTTAACAGAGGCAGAAGATAAATTGCAGAGAACTACAAACGCCTGATCTTCCCTCAGCTACATAATTCAGCAGCATCTGTGAGTTTCAACAAGTCTATAAATAGCAAGTGGGTTCTTAGCATTTCAGTTCTGCAGATTACTAACAAAAACCCAGAACAGACCCGGTTGCGTTTACTTGCATGGCATCCCTTTGGTACCTAGGCATTTGCTGTTAAATAGCCAAGAAGTCTCTTTTCTAAGGCGTTTGAGCGCCCTCTTCCAATATTCACTGGTGGAAACCCAAAATAGGAGGGAAGGTTGCACTAGGTTCTCCGCCTAAGTGCAAGGCGGCTTAAATTCACCTCAGTCTTGGCTTAACAATTCTCTTCACAAAGGAAAAGTAGCTTTCATTGTGGGGCCTTTGCTCCTCTTTCCTTTCCAATGCTATAAACTATATAAAGAATCAGCAATGAATTACTTAAAACGTGCTCCATTGTTCCAATGGAAGCAATATAATGGGTGAAGGCTAGGGAAAAAAAGCATTGCATGCGGTACATAATAAACTTTTAACCAAGCCACCCGAGTAATTTTCCTCCGACTAGGAAGGGGTCAAATAATTAATACGCATGGATTGGGGGGGTGGGGGGGAGCAACGCGTCACAACCACGATAGAGTAAAAGAGACCTGCGCCAACCTACCTCTGTGATGTGGGGCGTGGGATTAAATCCACAGAGGCTGCATACCACAGTCCTGCACTCTGTGCACCTGTTGTAATTGGGAGGGTCTGTAGACCCCACATTGAGACCGGTTTTGCAAAGAGGACAGAGGGAGGCCGGCGGGGGCCCTTGGGGTGCTTCCGGTGGCCCTGCCCTCTTTTCTCTCCCAGCCCCGCCAGGCGCCTGGGAGGCCTGGGGAGGCAACGGCTTCTTCTCGGTCTCCACCTGGCCGGCTTCATTTTGGGAGACTTTTTCTGCCCCAGGGGGCTTTGCTTCCTTCTTCCCAGGCGCCCCCTTAGGAGACGGTGGAGGGGGGTCTTTCTGCAGGGCAGGGGGAGGGGGCTGCCTGGAGGGGGCCGAAGGGGCAAGTCCCGGTGCCTGAGCTCCTGGCTGGCCTGATGTGGTGATCAAATTGGAAGCCTGGCTGAAAATGGAAGCTCCAAATCCAAAGAGCTTCCCGGCCACCGTTTCCGGAGGGGCTGCCGGAAGTGACTTGGGAGCATCGCCTCCTGCGTGAAGGCCGAAGCGCTTGGCTTGTTCCGGTGCTTTCGGAGGCGGTTGGGCCTGAACCTGAGGTCGGGCCTGGCTGGGCTTGGCACCCGTTGAGGCTTGCTGGCCTTTTGGAGTCGATTCGGCATCTGGTTTGGGATTCATCTGGGGCTGGATTTTCATAGAAGGTTCTTTTACTTCTGCTGTTTCAGCTTCCTTTTGGACCTTAGCATTTAAATCGCTTCCAAGCGGAGAACTAAGTTTTGTTTCAGACTTTTGAGAAGACACTTGAGATAAAGTTCTGCAATCTGGAGCAGCAATGTTATCACCAGGTGCACGTTGGTCATCTTCTGACCTCTGAAGGTCTTCTGCTTTATGTTGAGTGAGGAAAGGCTTGGAGCCATTTTGTTTGGAATCCGATGGTGAAGGTTTAGATGCATCGTCGCTTGTGAGTTTCTGAGGACTAGATCGCTTTTGTTTATCCTCGCTTCCTGGCGGCTTGGCCTGGCCGGACCTCAGGGTGGATTCTGCCAGCTTGGGTCCAGCAGGAAGAACCTCTGCTTTTGCAAGAGAAGAACTGGGCAGAGTAGCCTGCTTTGTTTGCGTTGGTGCCTTTTCCTGCTCCAAGGACTTGGTCACATCGTGTTTTAGAGCCTCTTCCTCCTTCTTCACAGCTGGCTGCGGTTGAGAAGCTGCCTTGGCTGGAGTTTCTTGCTTGGGTACCGAAGGTCCAGAACCATGAGCAGGAGCTAAGTCCCCACCTAAAGCTCTTTGCATCTGGCAGGTTAAACATAACCATTCTTTAATCTGTATGCATGATTAAAAAACAAAACAAAACACAATTATGTACCAAAAGATTCACTTTACATTATTTGAAGGGACTGATTGGGTTTATTTTTTTGCTTTCTTATTACTTTCTTATTTTCCCTTCTGAAATTTCCAGATTCATTTCAATAAAAGAATTCTCTCACAACCGATCCTGTGACCATTAGCTATTTTATGATACCTTACCATTTCTGATCTGTTTTCTAAATCACGTCTTTAAAAGCATCAAAACTACATTTAAATTATAACCTTATAATGTTGTGCTGATCATTTGCAGACACATGGTCCATGCTAACTTTTTGTGGTGGAAATAGAATCATTTGGAGTCATTTTTTAAAGTCAAAACAGTTTTAAGGAAACATCTTTCAATCTTTCAATTCCGCTCTTGATGTACCATCCATTGTCTGAGTCAAGACTTTTAAGGTTATTATGAGATTAAGAGAAGTTCCCAAGGGGACGACAGAACTGGCAACCTGGGACTCAGAGGAAGAGATAAGCAAAGGCAGAAGAAACGGATGAAGGGAAACAGGACAAGAATCTTTGGATATTTAAGCAACTGCCATGCAAAGGGAAGAGGTGATTTCCTGCGATTGAAGAGGCTTATTGCGATGGTTGAGATTATGGAGCAGTGCAAGCGAATGGAAAATCTCTGAGTGCATGTACTGTCAACCAGATCGCCTCATGAAAGACAATTTGTCTGAAATGCTTTAGCACAGATCAGTGGGTTGGACTGGATGACCCATGAAGTCACTTCCAGCTATACGATAAGCTCTACTTTCATTTTTATCATTAAACAAAGAGCAGAAAGGTGGAGTCAAAAGCAGTTTCTGAAGGCTCAACTCAACGCCCCTATTATCTCTTTACTTTCACAATTAATACACTGTGTATGTAAGATACATGGCACTTAGAGCTCCCACAGACTTGCAGTTTCCTAGTAATTATTAACGCAAGATAAATGATGTAACTAGCATATTTTTTGGAGTATAAGACGCACCCAGGTTTTGAAGAGGCAATTTTTTTTAAAGTAGGTAGGTATATAGGTTGGGGGGGGAGAGAAATACAGTAGATAGGTAGGGAGAGAGAGAGTATAGATAGGTAGGTAGATGGATAGAGAGAGAGAAATAGAGAAAGAAGTACAGTAGATAGATAGGGGGAGAGAGAGAGTAGGTAGGTATATAGGTAGATAGAGGGGGGGGAGAAATACAGTAGATAGGGAGGGAGAGAGTGAGTGTAGATAGGTAGGTAGGTAGAGGGAGAGAGAGAGAGAGAGAGAAATACAGTAAATAGGGAGGGAGAGAGAGAGAGTAGGTAAGTAGGTAGGTAGATGTTTCCAGGTGTACCCATGTGCTGGAGAAGGAAATCACTGTAGCACCTAAGGCTTTGTTTCTGCAGGCATAGCACTTGACCAACGTAATTCTCATCAGCCACTCTAAACATCTTTCCAAAAGGAAACAAAAACCCTTTTTGCACTCTGCAAACCTCCCCAAAATGGCCCGTTTTTCACGAAAACAGGCAGTTTTATGGTCAAAAAAATTGCATGCATAGCCTTATAGAGGCTCATAGAGTGCTGCTGGGGGCTGAGGGGGGGGCAAAAAACGGTAAGTTCTAGGCTCATTTCTGCCCTCCCCAGCCCCCAGGAGCTCTCTGGAAGCCTCTATAAGGCTATGCACAGCCATTTTGGTGAAGGGCTTTCAGGAGTCAAAAAAATGCTGTATTCAATGTATAAGACGCATCCAGATTTTCAGCCTCTTTTTAGAGGAAAAAAGGTGCATCTTATACTCCAAAAAATACGGTAGATTATATTCATCTGGTTTGGCATGTCCACAACTCTTCAAAGGGGAGGTGGAGATGGGCAGGCACGAGGGACAAATCCAATGCCATTACCTGCTTGCTTTTCCGATGTGAGGGTGAAGATAAATGAGCCAACGTACATCAGCAGAGCCACGTGAACCTTGCAATGTTTGCTTAGGCAGTGAGAGGCTCACCACTCTGAAGAATCTGTCTGCAGTTGGAGACTCCCTAAGGTTTCTGTTCATTATGCAGAGCTTTGTAGTTACAGCAAAGCGAGAAACCCCAGTGGAAGAAACTAGGCCAGGATACCACAGTCGGTTATAGCAATTCAGCCTAGCCAAGGAGACCTGTCTTACGCTATTTAAAATGTTATCCTTTTTTTGCAACATTACTTAATTTATACATTTCATGTGGCAGCATGCTCTATTGGCTAAGGGGCCAGAAATCTATACATCAAGTAGCTTTTCCATATTTCCTTGTTTCCCTGAAAATGAGACCTCCCCGGATAATAAGCTCAATCGGTGTTGAGCGCATGGACTAAAATAAGCCCTCCCCGAAAATAATGCAACATAGCAGCAGCCATGAGGTGACCATGCTCGCCGCCTCCTGCACCTAAAAAATAGTAAGACCTCCCCAAAAATAAGGCCAAGTGCTTATTTCAGGGGTCAAAAGAAAATTAGGCCCTGTCTTATTTTTAGGGAAACACGGTACAATCAGGAACTCATTGGAACTTAAGCTACATGCATACTTCATTTTTTGAAGGCTTGCAGCATCTGTTTCTGATTTTTAAATGAACTTGTAAGAAAGTTAGTAGTTTAATATGCATGAAAAACTTGTAAGTAAAGCAATATTGATTCAAGATTTGGGACATCAGCATCATAAAAAAATCCTAGTAAACTCTTCACCTTTGGCATATAATTTCTCAATAATAATAATAATAATAATAATAATAATAATAATAATAATAATAATAATAATAATAATAATAATAATAATAATAATAATTTATTTAATTTATAACCCGCTCTCTCTCCCCAAAGGGACTCGAGGCGGTGCACAGGGAATTTAAAAAATACATGTAAAAAACCACAAACATAATACAATATTAAAATGAATTAAACTAAAACCCTGCGCTAAAATCCCATATTAAAACTAAAACTAAGCCCCTAAAAACCCTAAAAAGAGTTTCGTTACCCCAGGCCGGCCAAGCAGAAGAAATGTGTTTTTAATTTTTGACGGAAGGAGCGGAGGTCCGTAGTTGTTCTAATTTCGGGGGGAAGGTTGTTCCAGAGGGTCCGGCCCGCCATAGAGAAGGCCCTTCCCCTGGGCGTCGCCCGCTGGCATAGCCTGGTGAACGGCACCCGGAGAAGTCCCTCTCTGTGGGAGCGGATCGGCCACAGGGATGTATGGGGTAGGATGTGATCCCGCAGATAGCTAGGTCCCGTGCCATGGAGCGCTTTGAAGATGATAACCAACACCTTGAAGCGCACCCGAAAGACGACAGGCAGCCAATGCAGCTCGCGCAGGAGCGGTGTTACATGGGAAAATCTAGAGGTTCCCATAACTGCCCGCGCGGCTGCATTCTGGACAAGCTGAAGTCTTCGGGTGCACCTCAAGGGGAGCCCCATGTAGAGAGCATTGCAGTAGTCCAGTCGGGATGTCATGAGAGCATGAGTGACTGTGCAAAGGGCATCCCGGTCCAATAGGGGATGCAACTGGCGGACCAGGCGAACCTGGTAAAACGCCCTCCTGGCTACGGCCTGGATACTTCTGTGGGAGAACTGAAGAGTTCAAATTCTAAAGATTATTGAAGCAAAATGCATTATCTTAACATTGTTTCTATGCATAAAGAAGTGTGTACGGCCCTTTTAGATATCAGACTTCAGTTGAGACCTTTTATGTATGCCTGTGTATGTGCACATATATACGGAACTCCCATTAGGCAGGCTACCACAACAGGTAAAGTGCCCGTGCAAGTTCTAACCGGAAGAGCATCACATCATCTCCTCTCGTCACCCAAGTGCATTACCCTCTTGCACATGGAAAATTAGAAACAAAAATCTAATCAGTGTATATACCAAATATAGTGCCAAAGGACATTTATCTTCTGTTGTGTCAGATGAATCTGGCCTTCTGAGAGAGGATTAGCCTGTCTGACCTAAAATGGAATCAGCCACACTTCCTGCCAGTCAATTCCCTAGAAAACATCTCACATCATGTGACTCTGTTACACCAGCAAGTCGTGGTTGCCAGGCAACATTGATACTGGTGCCGATGAAGATCTGAATTTGCTATCTTTAGCGATGCAGATTTGATGTGCAATTTGCCTGGGTGAAAAGAACTGATGTGAATTTTGATAGCGATGATAGAATTACATGCTTTAAGATTTGTTCAAAATAATGAACTGATAAAACAGAAATAAAATGGTTTGAAGACTCTTTAATAAAGGGAACTTTTTCTGTGGGAAGCAAAAAAGAGAAATCCTAGGGAAGGTTACTCAAATAACTCATAGAAGAATGATAGGAAAAATCCAGAAGAAAAGATATAATACATATAAAAGAAAAAAAAGGATAGAAGGACAAATAGAAAACTGATGAAAAATGGAACATCAAAGAGAGTAAGAGATGAGTTAAGAAAAGGAACTAGGAAAAGGAGGAAGAGAAAGAAGAGATGTATTAGTAGAAAATAAAATATATTAATATTGCTAATGATATATAGTTAAATAAAATAACATTGTTAATTGTGGATAACCAATTAAGTAAAATGTTTGTTCTATTAAAATTGATTTGACGATATATGCTACATATAGAAATTAGAACAACAGATGGAAAATAAAACGGTAAATGTGGTATATATTTTCTGAAAGGGAGAAAAATTGATATTGTCTATATGTTCAGAAAAATTGAAATCGAGATGGAAATATGGGAAGAAAATAATGGGGTTGAAATTAGAATGGCAATGTGATGCAAAACAAATTATGCATAAGAGAGAATGTAAAAGGGGGGAAACCCGGAGAGCACTTTGTTTGTGAAAGAAATTTACAATTTGTAACAAAAAATGTAAAAAAAATATTACAAAAATAAATAAATAATGGGACCTGTTTCTGAGACAAAGGGTCCTCTTGGCAAGAGATTGGCTGCCCCTAACTCGATCTGGGAAAGGCGCGTGTTGCAAGGGGCTGGTTTTAGGAGCTTCAACAGGGAGGCTGTGCAGGGAAGTGGAAGGAAGCCTGAGGATGGGGCTGGGAGGCACGTTTGGGATGAGAAGGAATCCCAGGAAAGAACAGGCCCCATGGGACGGCCACGGGTTCTGCTGCCTCTGCAGAACCGCTCAGCACAGCCAAAACAAAGTGGAGCTAGAAGACTTCGCAATGGAAAATGGATAAAATTAAAGCCAAATATGTCATTTTAATCATTATTGGGAAAACTGGGAATATTTAGAATCCATAACTTGTATGAATAAAGAAAGAAGTTGCCAAAGGAAAAATGCAACAGCTACAACAGCTTCCAACTCAGATGGGACACCAAGGTAGCAGGTCCAGCTGACCCATCCCGAGCAGCCGGAGAGGGCGACCGATCTCTGAATGGTCAGAGAAGGACAGCAATTTTGCTATGATCAGTCTTGTTGTGGATGAACCCTAAAGAAGCATTCCAGAAACCTGCTGATCACTGGGAGCAAACCGAGAGCTGAAAAATGCTGATAAGTTCTCAACTTATCTGAAATTTAGCTTCCTTTCAATAATGTGTTTTTTTAATGGGCCCATACATTTGTATCTTAAATGTACCATACTTACCTCTGTTATATGAGGATTAGGGTCAAAGCCGCATAAACTGCAGACTACGGTTTGACACTGGGTGCAAGTGTTATAATTGGCCTTCTGGGGAACGTGCAGGAGGAGTTCAGTGTTTGTGCAAAGCGGGCAAAACATTTTCTTTGTGGCTTGTAATCCGGGTTGTGAGGGAATCCCATGCTGTGGTCCAGGCAGTGGAGGGTCAGGCACCGTAGGCCTCGCCTGTTGCTGGGACTGAATGGGATGCTCAGCCTGTTGGGCGGGAGGCTTTGTGGAGAGCCCAGGGGGCTGAGGGGGCTGTTGTGCTCCAGGCTGGGGAAGGGCTGCTTTTGCAGGGCCAGCTGAACGTTGCAATGGTTGCCTACTGGAGGCTGCTGGTTCGGCCTTTGCAGGGCCCTCCGGCTGCTGAGATTTCTGCTTAGAAGGAGGCGCCCCCTGCTGTGGTGCTGTTTTTGTGAGAGCAGGGGACTGGGAGGCTGTTTTAGCAAGGCCCACACTAGGTGCCTTTTCAGCTCCCGACTGTTGTGGGGAAGGTTTTGCAGGTTTCATAGATCCTTGCTTTGGGAAGGGAGAGGTGGGAGGTCCTGGAGACTGTTTTGCTTCCTCTGTTGTTTGGCCAGAGCCCGGCCTCTGGCTTTGCTTAGGCATCCCAGTTTGTAGCTGTTGCTGCGGTGCCTGCTTGGGAGGTCCTGCTTTTTGTGTGGCTGGCTTGATGGACCCATGATGTGGACTGCTTGGCTTGGGAGCTGAATGCTGCGGAGGCTGCCTGGAGAGCCCTTCTTGTTGCTCGGATCTCTCCTGATCCCTTTGGGTGGGCTTCACTTTCTTGGAGCCTTCGTTCTGGTTCGTATCCGAGTCAGATATCGAATCAAAAGGATTGAATTTATTGACAACGGATGTGACTGCGCCAAATGGGTTGGCATCTGAGAGAAAGCTGGCCATCATAGTTGGCTTCTGGTCATCTCTTAAATCAGTCTTCGATTTAGACTCTCTCAAACTCATGGAGGATGTGCTTCTTCCAGGGACCCGTTGCTCCGTTTTCAGGGTATCAGCTGTTTTGCTTTTACTTAGCATAGGGGCCCCAGGATCTGGTGGCTTGCCCTGTTGCTTTGGGTGATCAGTGCCATCAGGTGGAGCAGGTCTGTAAAGATATCATGATATAAGCAAAGTTAACCCAATGCAATGACCTCTGAATGTTAGAAACCAAAACAAAAAAAAAATGAATTCAATGTTTTAATTCAAATAAAGATGTCCTTCTCATTTCTCATCTTTCACCTGCAGAGACCATTTTCCAAATTCAGAGTATAGGTGAGAGGTGACAGGTAAGTGATGCAAAATTATATATGACATTTCCTGCTGGGGTTGATGAATTTTATTAGTGGTGATTGTTATATTGGCTATATTTTTGACTTTCACTATAGCATGTTTATTAGTAGGACCAGCAACAGATGAATGTTATCTAACCTGAGAAAATTCTCATCTTCAAAGGATCCTAGGCTTGGAAAGGATCTTGAAGGTATTCAAGACCAGGAAAACCTCACACTATCTCAGGCTAATGGCTTTCCAACCTTTACTTCAAAACCCTCAGTGAACGAGACCACCATGACATCATCAGGTAGAGAAACTCTTCCACTATTTAAAAAGTTCTTGAAGCAGTGGAGCAAAAGACTAAACTGAATACTCATTTTGGACAATTTTTGTCCAACCTTTTAACCAGGCATTACACGTGGTTAAGATATATGAATATATAATTCAAAAGTCAAATGAATCCCACCAACCAAGGACTGAAGTGGCTGTCTAGTTTTAGGACCAGGAAGGACGGCACATTTTTTTCAGGCTACATCTGACTTGATGAATGCTCATAATTTATGCATGCCTGTAATATTTCAGAAAGAACATTGCACAAGGAAGGTATCAAAAGTCAAGATTTTTATCCCTGAATATATGTCAGGTAAAATGATAATAATGTGCATAAAGCAAAAATCAATAAAAGACTCGACTTTTAATTCTAATGTGTGTGCTGCCACTATTTTGGAAAAATGTCAGAGTGAAATTTGCTCTCTTCAGCAGTGTGTTGGTGAATGGCTGAGATACATTTCTCTCTCTCTGAAGAATAGTTTGTTCCCTAACTCTTCTACTCTGCTTTGAGTTACGTGTTTCAGTTTCCAGCATCAACTATTAAAAGTCCTCATGTCTACAGACATTATTCCCTGCTGCACGTTAATTTTAAAATGTGTTACTCATGACATTTAACCTATTAAAATTTCTCTGCTCTGAGAATAATAAAAATAAAATGACCCTGCAATAATGTTTAATCAAGAGCTTCATCAGGAATGAATTGCTTTTTTGTGTAAATATTAGGAACCTA
Organism: Rhabdophis nuchalis; assembly: GCA_039707465.1. Taxonomy (NCBI): domain Eukaryota; kingdom Metazoa; phylum Chordata; class Lepidosauria; order Squamata; family Natricidae; genus Rhabdophis; species Rhabdophis nuchalis. Next base: position 29,246,093 of record CM077656.1, on the reverse strand, counting down.
CAGTACTATATTGGATTTATGTATAAGTTATTTTAACTGGTTAATATTTCCAGCTGGCAAAATCCTTATGACAATGGGTCACTACTGAAAAGCTTCCAAATTGTTTATTCGCTCCTAATTTCTACTAAATCATGTTCTCCACACATAACTGCTGCCATCATAGCCAGGAAAAATAGGAACCGAGTTGTAACTAAGATAGTCTTCCCACATTGGTTACCCTGCAAATGTCTTGACCCTGGAACATCTAACATTCTTGGCAAGAAATAGCCTTTGCCTTCGATGGCTGAGATTTCACAGAGCTGCAGTATCAACACACTGGGAGGGTATCAAATTTGGAAAGATTTCCCTTTCTTTCTAAATTAGGAGCCACTATGATCTTTGATCCCTATATCTGGCTCTACTATGAAGTGATGAATGCAGAGCTTATTGGCTGGATAGGTTAAAGCGGGTATATCTCAGAGATGATATGCAAAGAAGAAACTAGCATGCCAGGTCAACAAGTTGTTAGAACGAGACAGATAATCCTCTACATCCATTATAACTTTGCTTTTAACACTTGAGATCAGGGCAGAAAAGACATTATATAAGAGACCAGGCCTTTCTTTATGCCAATCAGGAAGGTAAGGCTTATATGCCCTCTCACCATGATTACATAAAAATATCATGCCTATACAGGGAAAGTATAGCTTTCCTGCGTAAGCTTCTTAGGAAATCTAGCATGTAAAAATAACCATAAAAAGAAGGTTACAAGGATACTGCCATTCCACCAACCTTTTAAAAGAAATATTAATTTCATTTCTTCAAAACTCATTTCTACAGTTTTGAAATATCAAACACAGATATTTACAAAAAATTATATATATAGGCCCAGGCCTGATGATGATGGGGGTGATCCCATCGAAACGTTGCAAAAACACCTTTAATTTTACACGGGAAAAGAGCCGAATAAACCAAAATCTACATACATACATACATACATACATACATACATACATACATACATACATACATACATACATATATTATTGCAAGATGTACAAAGAGCAGCCTAGTGTTGATTCCCAAGTTGTCTTAACATTTAAATGAATTATGAGTTAATTTTTTACATTTTAACTGTTGCTGTCAAGTGTTTTATTTTCCCTTTTAAGAAATAATGATTAGTGAATCTTTCATATCAAATTTATAGAGGCAGACATCATAAAATTCCTGTACGGGTGACATGGAAGCAAAAATTATGAAAACCTATGTTGGTACAGTGACAGTCAGTATCACAATTACTCTAACAGTTACTTCTGATTTTCTCTGCTTTACTTGCCAATAAATTGAAATTAAAGCCATAAAATCATTTTTGTAGGATCCGCACTGTTTTCTTCCCTGTAAATTAGTCCCCAGCAATTCTTTTGGAGTAGGATTCTCTGTGTGAAACCAATGCTTCTCCTTCTCCTTTTCCTTCTCTCTCCCACCTCCCCCCCCAACTTCAAATAAACTATAAATAACAAAATACTTTAATTATCTTTAAAAATCTCCATCAATGGAGAGAAACACACAATACTGTCCTAATTGAAGAGTCTGCATACCAATTAAAAACAAGCTACTTGTTGCGTAGGTAAACCAAACCAGATTAAAAAAACAACAACCAGTGCAGGAACAATGACCAAGCAAGATCATCAGATTCACCCCCATAGACCTTTGGATCAGCCATTAATATCCTATAAAGGTGTACTATAACTATTTCAAAATCATCACTTACAGCAATATACCATAAAAATAATCCTCCTAGAAAATAACATGACAAAAACCGTAGAAAAGAATATGGGTTAAAAAACTGCTATCATTTTAGATTATTGATTTTTAGATGCTAGATATCTTGATTGCTTTTTTGGAGAGAGGGGGAAAGGGAGGGAGAGAGAAAGAGGTAATCACTGTAATATTAAGATATTTTATTGTATGTGGTTCAGTGGTGGGTTCCTACCGGTTCGGACCGGTTTGGCCAAACTGGTAGTGGTTTGGTGGCCTGGGTCGCTGGGACAGGCAGCGACCCAGGCAGTGCCACCATCTTGTTTTTGGGTTGCACTTGTTTTCATTGTACGGTGCATGCGTGCATGTGGGCACGGCACAAGCACAAGCGAACCGGCAACAGTGCCGGCCAGAACCCACCTTTGATGTGGCCTCATGGCTGTAATAAGCAGATTGAATTGAATTGAGTTAATAGATGCAATTAGATCTGTCACAAAGAGATGTGTTAATAGCAGGAAAGTTTTGATCTCTCACAACATATCTTGTCCACTTGCTAAAAATATATTTATAACCAAAGGTTAGACTTCCGAAAACCACATAGAAGTGTCTACGTAGATAAAATAAAATTTATGTCAACTGATTGAAGATAAGTCTCTCGAAGGACTTACCTAAAGGAGCCAGATGTACTTCAGATGCGATCAAACCACTATGACCAGAAGTGGAAAGGGGTAAGGTTTGGAAACCAGTTTCAAACTTTCCTTATCACCAGAAGCCATGCAAACGGATGAGAACAGATATTAAAGCTGGAGAAAAGAACAGGAGGCCTCTAAGAACAAGCCACCCCATTTCTCCACCTAGAAGTCACCCCAAAGCCTAAAAAATGGATCACATGAAAATGGCCATGATGCCAAACCTCGAAAGTGCAGAGAGTTGGGGTTATTCCCCCATAAGGAAATTGCCCTTTGATTTCATAGAATGCATAGAGCCAATGAGCCTCCTACACCAACATTAGAAATGGCTACAGGTGGAAGACTGACATATCTTAGGTATACGTATATATGTATATATATACACATGTAGATACCGATATAAGGTAAAGGTAAAGGTTCCCATTGCACAGGGGTGCTCTTGACTCTAGGGGGGCAAAGTGCATCTCCATTTCAAAGCCAAAGAGCCAGCGCTGTCCGAAGGCATCTCCGTGGTCATGTGGCCAGCATGACTCCCCGCTGAAGGCGCACAAAACGCTGTTACCTTCCCACCAAAGGTGGCCCATATTCTTCTACTTACATTTTTTATGTGCTTTCGAACTGGAAGGTTGGCAGAAGCTGGGACAACTCCGTTATGTGGCGCTAGGGATTCAAACCGCCGAACTGCCGACCTTTATGATTGACAAGCTCAACATCTTAGCCACTGAGCCACCGCGTTCCTATAGATATTTATATATACCTCTACTTATGTACATGCATATACTAAATCTGCTTACATGAAAACAACTCACCCTGCTTTTGTTTTTCTCCCAAGAAAGACCAGCATTTCTTAACATTTCATCAACTGACTTGTGTGTATTTTAACCTGGCTAATATATGCAACAGTGTTGTTGAATTGTAATTTAAAAGCTTCCTGAATTCTGAAAAATTGCTGTGTACGTACCCCAAATGGTTTAGGCCTGAGGTGACACAGCGTGCCTCTGCACAGGGCATTTGCTGCCTAGCAATATTTTTTCATCTGTTTAATACTTCTGCATATCCAAAGGTTGGAATTTTAAAGAAAGCAGCCAACATTCTCTTCTGACTAAAAGGTTCTGTCATTTTACTGTCCTAAATTTCTAAGAGAAAAAGAAAAGCATTTAGACTCATCCCTCATCACTCTAACTCAAAACCCCTCTGTATTTTAGCACAAACCTTCCTTCATAAGGAACAAAATGCATCAGCTACACTCCCATCCAGCTCACCGGCTGCCCCATGCTAAGCCATGGTGGGGGAGGGGCTTTAGCTAAGACCACAGGTAATTTACACAGAGGGTAGATTCTCAGCCACTTGAAGTCCGGCCTACCTCGCAGGGTTGCTGCAATGGAGATTAAAAGAAAGGAGACAAGGCAGCAGCCAGTGGTGGCTTCTGGATCCCGTTCCAACCGGTACAGCTGGAATGGGCCCGGCGTCCTCCACGTGGACGCGTGTAGCACGCGCATGTGTCTTATCATCCAGCAACGCCTCCGCGAGCCTCCGCAGTGCTCCAGCTGCTCGGCAGAGCATCGTGCAGGCACTGTACACGCCGTGGACATGTGAGGAAGCAGCAAAGACTCTAAAGAGAGGTAAGGAGCACAGGCGGGCGAGTGGGCCCTCCAGAGCACAGGACCAGAATGGCAGCCGGTACTCCGGGTAGGGTACTCCTGGTACCCGGTACTCCGGGCAGGCTCTTGCACGCCCCAGTAGATGCTCTCCAGTAGAGGCGTGCCACCTGCAACCCACCACAGAAGCAGGCACAGGAGGATAAAAATGGGCTGCACAGCAATCAGCCCATTTTATTTTGTAAAACACGGGTTAGGCTTCGTGGGGATTCAGCTCATTGTGGCTTATTTGGTAAGCCATAATTAAGCAAGTCTTGGCCTAGCATGATCTGTGAATTGGATCCCAAAGAGATGAATTTACCTTTCTATGAGGAATCTCAGATTGGAAGGGATTATTAGGACTATCAAGACCAACCACTTGCATCCCTAGCAGACTTCAAAAAACCTAAGGGACAGACTAAAAAAGTACATTAAAACAACATGGCCCCATACATATTTACTGAGGATACAAAATTACAAACAATTTGACAGAGGTCCTGACTTCTAATGCTAGTAATAACATCCGTAAGGTCCTTGATCTAGTTTTGTCATCGTTCTGGTTTATATTTTTATTTCTCTTTGCCACCCAGAGTTCTTCTAAGAACATTCCTCTCCTTTTCCTTGCAGCAGGGAGAAATCCAAGGTATGTTTTTCAGAGCTGTTGTGTCATTTGAACTAGGCAGATCAATTAAGTTCATGGAAATAGGTATCCTTCAGATCTCGCTTTATTTACAAAGCTGGCTTGTTTCAACTAACCACAGTTAAGACTGTGGATTTGGGCCTAATGCAAAATGCTAATTAATCTGAACTAGAAGAAATGAAGCCTGATATTTACTGTGCTATTACAATATTAAACAATGATTTAACCTTTACAGAGGTAAACAATTTTCATACTGTTTCCTAACTATCTATGTTTATGCTCGTGAAGTTACCAGGAACTAAATCTGACTTGGAGGAGAATTCTCTTCACTTATTGCAAATCTGTTGTATCTATTAGGCCTCCCTTATTTTGTCCCATATAATTCCAGTTCAATTTCAAAATTTTGATTAAACTAACTCATAAAATGAACAATTACATCTATGAATCAAAACCACTCTGGGATCATACTATGCCGGCTGATTCAGACCAAGCAAAGCAAAATATTTCCTCATATAGTGCACAGTGAAATACAGAAGTTACTTCCATATGATGGGATGCTCTCTACATGGGGCTCCCCTTGAGATGCACCCGGAGGCTCCAGTTGGTGCAGAATGCGGCCGCACGGGGGATCTTGGGAGTTTCAAAATACTCCCATGTAACACCTCTCCTGCGCGAGCTGCACTGGCTGCCGGTAGCCTTCCGGGGTGCATTTCAAGGTTTTAGTCACCATCATTAAAGCGCTCCATGGCAGTGGTCCTGGTTACTTGCAGGACTGCCTGCTACCACACACCTCCACTTGACCTGTCCGCTCCCACAGGGAGGGCCTCTTTCGGGTGCTGTCCGCTGGACAATGCCGGCTGGCGACGCCCAGGGGAAGAGCCTTCTCTGTGGCAGCTCCCACCCTTTGGAATGACCTCCCCCCAGACCTCCAGACTATCACCGACCTTCGCCTCTTCCGCCGGACTTTAAAAACCTATTTCTTCCATATGGCCGGCCTGGCATAGCTGCTACAACCATATTTTATTAGAGCTGGGTTTTAAATTAATTGTTTTCTCTTTTTAGCACGGGTTAAACTGTTTAATTGTAGTTTTAAATTTTGTAGAATTTTTATTGTTTGTATTTTTGGAGTTTAAGTTCCTGTGCGCCGCCCTGAGTCCCTTTGTGGGAGATAGGGCGGGATAGAAATTTAATAAAAGTTAAAGTTAAAGTTTAGTGGTGGCTATCAAATCTTTACATGTTAGACAAATTTATGGCCAACTAGTACAAGAACTACATACTGCCTACAGAATCAGAGCCTCTTTGTGACCTTCCTTTAAGCATCTGGTTAGCCATTTTTGTGGGAAACTATCTGAACAAAAAAGGCAGCAACAATAGCCACGCATGGCAGTACACGTGGGTCGAGTATGTTTGTACATCCTGCTTTCTTTACTATAAACATTTAGATTTTCTCAAGATCCTGTGAATTAACAGATAAAGTTGAATGTATCTCATCATTACTAATCCACTGGATGAATTTCCCTAAATGAGGTACCTTTTTGATCTTGTGTAAATGTCAGTGGGCAGAAGGATTTTGCTTTTCAACCACTTTGCAAATGGAGATACTTGGCAATGTTTTTAGGTACAAATTAATATTGTAAGTAATGTCACCATACTTTTAAATCTAATTAACATATAACTCTTAGTGAAGAAAAACAGTCCAACCTGCCAATTAATTTGAATGGTATTTAGGCATAGATATGTTATTGAAAAAAATAGGCCATGGTATACATTAACCTCAATAAAAATAGGTGCAAGAATGAAAAATTGTTTAGTAATTAGTTTATGCTCTTGGTAGCAGAAAGTAAGACGAAGTAGTAAATAGGACGAAACCTGAGATGGAGCAAAAATGGGAAAGTCTCCAGTCAAGTATGTGAAGATAAAAAAAACCCACAAAACATATAAGGCATGTGGGAGTAAGTACATAGAACAAATTGAATACTAAGCTTTAATTTAACAGGATGCAGAACATCTGTTGGTTTAGAGGGCCACCTCATTCAGCCTAAATTGTAGGCCATAGATGTACCATGCATATGGTTGCTGCGACATTAGAGAGCATATAAAACATTAAGTACATCAAGTAAAAGATTCACCAAGCTGTATTTATTTGGAAATATCTCTCTACTGTTTGCAATCCATAAAACGTGTTACTTTAGACTGAGTTAATTCCATTAAGATTGAAATAGGGAGAAAATGTCACTGAAGAAGTAGGGCAGATAATTAGTGCTAAGTATAAAAATATTTCCTTTAAAGAGCTATACATGTTTGCAGAGAACATGTACCAATCTATTTACATATTATGTTTATCTTCATATGCAGGGAAATCTTAAAATTATTCTGTGTGATGTGAGTAGGAAAAAAACATTAATTTAGATCCAAACTCTGTTATGGCAAATCTATTGAACAGATAACATTTTTAGATTGTTGCATCATTTTCTTGTATAAATCATGTGATATATAGATTTAGACTATTTATATACCCTGCTTCTCCCAAAATAAGACCTCCCTGGATAATAAGCCCAATTGGGCTTTTGAGCTTATGCGCTAAAATAAACCCTCCCTCAAAAATAAGCCCTCCCCGAAAATATTGCAACACAGTAGCAGCCATGAGGTGACCAAGCTCGCGGCCTCCTGTGCCTCAGAAATAATAAGTCCTCCCCAAAAATAAGACCAAGTGCTTATTTGAGGGGTCAAAAGAAAATAAGACCCTGTCTTATTTTCAGGGGAACACGGTAGTCTAAGTGCTAAATCTAAGTCTACGTGCTATTACATACACACAGGCTCATACAACATGTGTCTGTACCGTATGTAATGCTCAAGCGGGTCTTGCACAAACCTGGCATAACAGACATTTTTTTCACAGCTGTCATTTTGGTGTAACATAGCAGGACCCACACAGGTGTCAGCAATGAAAGCGCTTAGGGTTCCCTTCCATTCAGGCCAAGGGGAGCCAGGGGTCGGCTGTTCTTACAACAAACATTGGCCACTTTAGCCTACGTTTTTTCTGCTTTTTCCTGTTTTTGAATACAAATCTCCTGTGTTTTCTGGTTGTATTCTCATAAGGAGATTTTGAGATACAAGGATACCTATTAAATCTAATGGTGACCTAAGGCTTTCATTGTCAGGTTCGCAGAATGTGAGTTTGGCAAAAACATTTTACACGTTTTACACTCTACACATACACCACACACACACACACACACAGCCGCACCACACAGCATATTGCAGTATGGCCGTCTCCCGTCGCTGCTAAGCCGCCTCAGCGGGCAGCGGCGGGAGAAGCGCCCGGAGGAAGCGGCCCTTTCAGCACCCTGGACAGCTGCCTGGGCCCTGGCGGCCGAGAGAGCCGCCGCCGCCGCCTCGCCGCGTCCGGAGATGCCGGCGGCCTCTGGCCGGGGTGGGGGAGAGCCACAGGCAGAGCGACCCCGGTGGCCCCGCCAACCTCCCTTCGTCCTCCTCCTCGGCCTGAAAAAACAGCCAAGGCCGGCGAGGGCGGCTGCTGCTGCAATCCACCGCCGGAGGGAGGGGGGGGGAGGAATGATGGTTAAGCGCAGGAAAAACGGAGACCACTACCAAACCGGGGGGGGGGGGACTGCAGAGCTTCGGGGCCCAGAATCCACCCCCTCCGCCCCTCACCCCCGTGAAGCAGAAGCTGCTCGTTTTAGCTGGGGTAAACAACGCGCGTGGGGGGGGGGCGCTCAGCCCACCCACGCCGGAGGAGCCCTGCAAGGCTTTCCCACGGAGGGAGGGGGGAGGACACCGGGGACGGACCCCCCCTCCCCAAGGAAAGGCGGCCCATGCGCCAGGCCCATCCCGGGGCGACCCTCCCTCGCCCTCGCTCGCTTGCCCCCCCCCCGCCCCCCCTTCCCTCGGGCGTGCCTGGTGGAGGGAGGCGGCTCGGGGCCGGCGGTCTTCCCTGCGGGCAGCGCCTGCTGCGCCCTTGACATGACGGCGGCGATCTGCCGGCGCTCCTCCGGGCTCAAGCGGCTCAGGTCCCCCGCCAGGTCCCCGGCAGCGGCTCCGGCCACGCCTTCGGGCAGCCCGGCCGGGCTTTCGCCGCCCTCCAGGCTGGCTTCGTTGCCCATGGTGGGCGAGGGCGGTGGCGGGCGAGCCGGAGCGGTAGCGGCTGGAGGGCGGAGGGGCAGGTGGGCGCGCGCCCGGGGCCCTTCCCGCTCGGGCGCTCAGTCCTCCGCGAGAGGGCTCCCCATGGCCGGCCGGCCCGGCGCCTTCCGTGGCTGCGGCTGCGGCGCTGGCGGAGAAAGAGGCAGCCCAGGGAAAACATCCCAGAGTTCCCCCGCTTCGGCCGCACAGCGCATGCGCCGGCACCGGCGGGCGGGGTTGGGGGGTCCGCTGGCCGGCTTTTAGCTTGGTCCGCGCGGAGGCTTCTGCGCCCGCCGGGGAGGAGCCAGCCGCGCGGCCCCCTTGCCGGCGCGGAGGCCTCGGGCGCTCGGAGGGACGGGCGGCCGTCTGCGTCTCCCGGGAGGCCATCGGCTTCGCTGGCGGGGCTGGTTCCTGCCGCGCGTGGCCTTGGGGCGGGAGGGGGAAGGCGCTGGCCCAGCACTGCTCTTTACCCCCCAAGGGGAAGAAAGGCGGCAGGAGAGCAAAAGCCCAGAGCGGAGTTCCAAGCTACACAGAAGACCCACCTCAGGGAAAACGTCATGAAATGCCTGTCCTGGAAACTGAAGGAGGGCGCTCAGAAAGGGAGCAACTGACACCGGACCGTCCCGGCCTAACTGGCAGCTGGTTTTCTGTGCCCCGAAAGCCCCCCGGGAACGGCTCCCTGCTGCCCCTCGAGCCTCCTTTCGGCCGGACGCTCAATGGGAAGCTGCCTTTTCTGGCTTCGGCAGTGGGGAGAGGGCGAGAACTCCCCCCTCCCTCAGCTTTCCCCCTCCAGGTGGCCTGCTGACTGCTTGCTGTGGTCATGGATGGTGCGGATGTGCGTGGCCGCCTTGGCCTCTGCATAAAGGGATGACATACCCTTTTGTATCTGTGTTGTGACATTGCACTGAAATATCTTCGTGGTAATGTTTGCATACTGGTGCTCAATCATGTTGTCATAATTGTAGTTGCGGCTGCCTTTCAGGTGTTTGAAGAATGGGATCACATTCGCCTCTCTCTCTCTCTCTCTCTCTCTCTCTCTCTGAGGGTGAAGCCTCCTCAATTCTTCACTCTCTTTGCAGGAAGTGATTTTTGCTCCTAGAAGTCCAGTTTTTCTGGACCTTCTTTAGAATGTGGCACCCAGAACCGGGCAGAGTATTTGAGGCGTGACTAATGCGCAGTGGAATAGATGGATTTCTTCCTATGGTTTGGGAATTGTGTTGAGATAGCTTAAAATTAAGTGGGCCTTTTTTCACTGATTCATAGGCAGTTTACAGTAAACTCCTCCCTCGACATCCCCACCTGCCTGTTCTACTGACTCACTGTCCCTCGGCTTGGCTGAAAGCGGAGCAGCCCCTGATCCTCCATATTTTATAACAGACGGCAGCCTGCATTTCCCCCTCCCCACTTAGAATGGTGGAAAATGCCATTCCGGAGCAGAGTCATCTCCCAAATCCAGCCAGCAAAACTCAGCACGGGGCATGAATCCCTGTCCTGATGTTTCTTTTTATTCGTATCCAAAATCATGTTTATGCTTATATATGTTACCTAATACATCTTTAATGAAATAAATAAAATAAAATATAAATAAATAAACCAAACGAATCCAGCAGCAGAAGATAATACCAGAAGCAGCTAGGAGTTAAGTTCTGGAGCATCAATCCAGGGGAAAAAGGGGGCACAGGAACCAATTTCAGTAAAATGTCAGATTCCTCCAACTGGGAGCCCCCTTTGAGACAAACGCTTTATGGAATCTGGTATCCAGAAGAGGATTTGGAATCGTCATGACTTGAAGGTGCTTTTAAAGTGCAGGGCTCAAGTCAGCTGGGCCAACCATGGACACCCAACACCCTTGGAGCCCAATTTCAGAGAGTTCGGGGGGGGGGGGAACCTCCCAGCACCTTTAGTCTTCCTCTCAATTTGCATAGTTGTCTATTCTTGCCTTTTAATCCCTGTGGTTCAATATGGGTTATTGCATTTAAAATGCATGTCAGGAGTGGGTTTTTTTGCACATCTGACTGTTTTGGATGAAATAAAATAAACCCAACAAAATGGAAATTCTGCACCCAGTTTGCATAAACCAAATTTCTTTGCATGTGTTGTCTGTGGCAGACAACTTAGAGGAAATATTTCCTTCTTTGGGATGAGCAGGAATTCTCACATGGTGCAAAACCACACAATAATATTCTGATTCATCTGCATGGAACCTTTCCTAGCTAAAGTTTCCAACTGAGTAGCCGGAATTCTGAAAAGTCGCCATTTTGGATGTTAAATTTGTTACAGGATGCAGCATAGCACCCTTGTTAATGGGGGCTTCACAAGTTATTTTGAAAATCCAACTTCCGGTTAGAGATCAATAGAATGTCTACATGAATTTATATGACTGTTTCTTACACTTCCTTCATTTGATTATTCATTTATTCTATCAAAAATGTGTCATAAATATAAATAAACAATGAATTTAAACAAATACGTTTCTGCCTGTGAAAGAGGAAGAATGGCACTATTTTTCTTCTCCTTTGGGCTCCGTGCACTTCAGGCGTTTCACCACAAAGGAAGTGCGACAGTCAGCTCCATTTACACACAGCCTGCTCAGCTCAGTTGTGTGTTTCCTTACTTGGTGATGGAGAGCAGGGCTAACTCAGTCAGGAGCTGCCATTCAGGGCAGGGCAGAATCCTTTCCCCTTCCTCTGTCTGGGCAAGAGGGTTCTGTGGTCGTCAGCAGCTTTTCCGAAGGACGGACAGGCAGGCAGGCAGGCAGCTGGGCGGTCAGCCAGGGCTGCCTCAAAACTCAGCTGTAGGGGGCACCTCACCTTTTCTTCTCCTCCATGGTCCCTTTTTGTGCCATCGCTCTCCCAAAATTTGCCAAATTTGGAGTTCATTAGACGACAATTTCTCCAGTGCAGTTTGGATTCAACTGCCCCAGGTTTGTCTAGTTTGGAAATAAGGTGACAATTTTTTTAGGTTTGAACTTGAAACTGTGGCTGCCATCTTGACACCCTCTCCATGGAGATCTCTGCATTGATTTATTTAATATGATAGACATTGATTTATGCAATATAATACATTAACATGAAAATTTAATATCTTCTTACTTCACATAATGTCTCTTCCTCACATTTTGTTAAAAGTGGCTTGAAGATGCATTTATACCATCTTTAAAGAATATATTTCCAAGGCTGGATGCCATCTCGATCAGGTCATCTGGTTGGCCTTAAAATAACAGAGAAGCAGAAAGACCAAAACCCAGAACCAGAACCAAAGCAGGAAACCTTCACTCACACACACACACACACACTCACACACACACTGACTCAACAGGGAGAAGGCTGAACTGCTGAAGTCCTCTTTTGATCCCTTTAAACTATCTTTGCGGCATCTTTCAAAGCAAAATAGGGAGAAACTCCTTCCTTCGGGTGTTTTCCACAAGGGAAACCTCAAAGGAATTGGACTCTGTGATCTGAAAGTCTGAAAAATCAGAATTCCACGGTCTATAGAACGCCTTTAGCCCTAAGGTTTTCCACTTTGCTTGTTTGTCCTAAGAGAGGGAGGAAGGGAGAGAGAGAGAAGAAGGAGGAGGAGGAGGAGGGTGAAGAAGGAAGAAGAAGAAGGAAGAAGAAGAAACAACAGAGGTTAAGCTCATAGTTATCCTAACATTAGAAAGCTCCTGAGATGATCATGAGATAGATATTAACTTCTCTGTAAAGGGCAGTTAGTGAACTGGCCATCGTAGAAGTAGAATATAATCACTGCAGTGACCTGCTGCATATTTATTTAATGTTTTTGTACAAAGCCAAAGTTTTCTTAGGCTCAATTCTTTATGTGTGCCTTTGTGAGTCGAAGGCACACAGAAAAATTAGGGGCTCTTTTAGCTAAGATTTTCATATCTAAGGTTTTGTTTCATTTGCTAAATGAGGGTAGCATTTTTAGATTTAGATTAGGCAGACATTCTCAGTTTGATTTATTGTTCATATTATACTTTTATTGTTATTAATCATTATATATTGAATGAATTTAATATTGTTCATAAGTTCTAAATTGATACAATATACAGCACATACCTAATGTTATTTTGAAATGTTTACTTAGTCTTTTCTTATGATGCTTGTGTGACTCTTAGTTTTTCTTCCTTTCCATTTTTCTTATGTTTCTAAATAGCGATTAAAATTTAAAACTGTATAAATAAAATGAATTAATATCATAAACAGAGGAAAACCTCTGAGAAAACTCTGTTTTAACTTCATTCTGGAAGGCTCTCACTCTGGTGGCTTCCATAAAATTATGACCATCCCATACAGAAGATTTTTTTCTGCTTTGGGAGCTACATGGTGTGTGTGTGTGTGTGCGTGTGCGTGTGCAGTTCAAAGTTGCCACTTTTAAAGCCCTCCGTGACTCGGGGCTGGGTCATTGGAGGGCCCTCTTTCCCTAGGGCCTTCTGCCTGTCCGCTGTGGCCAAGTGGATTGAACAATGAGCCTTCTACCAGGGGCGCCCTTTGACCAAATGGAAAAAATTCCCCTGTGGCTGTTGTGATTGTTACTCTCCTCCCTCCAGATCTCCTTACTTAGAAACAGAATCCTTTTTAGTCATAAAGCAAAACTAGTTCATCTGAAACATGCCATATGGGGAACAATTTCGACTAATACTCCTTTGCTTCACTCCTGCAATCGCAGCAGATTTCCAGAAGTTATGGAGCTCTAAAACGCTATGATCTATTTTTAGTTCCCTCTATGGATAGCTGATACAGAAGGAGATTTAATGTTTTAGTTTAGTTTAGTTTATTTCGAATTTATATACCGCCCTATTCTCCCGGGTGGGACTCAGGGCGGTGCACAGAAAAGATAAAACCCACAACAAGTAAAACAATATAAAATAGAATTAAATAATTAAACTCTATGCTAAAATAGTTTAAAATTATTAAAATTAAAATTAAAATTATTCGTTAATCTATCTATGTCAGGCCAGCCAGGTGGAAGAAATGTGTTTTAAGTGCCTGGCGGAAGAGGCGTAGGTCCGTGATGGTTCGGATGTCGGGGGGGGGGGAGCTCGTTCCAGAGGGCTGGACCCACCACAGAGAAGGCCCGTCCCCTGGTGGTCACTAGCCGGCATTGACCAGCAGACGGCACCCTGAGAAGGCCCTCTCTGTGCGAGCGGACAGGTCGAAGGGAGGTATGTGGTAGGATGCGGTCTTGCAGGTAACCAGGACCCGTGCCATGGAGCGCTTTAAAGATGGTAACTAACACCTTGAAGCGCACCCGGAAGACCACAGGCAGCCAGTGCAGCTTGTGCAGGAGAGGTGTTATACGGGAGTATCGTGAGACTCCCAGAATCCTCCGAGCGGCCGCATTCTGCACTAACTGGAGTCTCCGGGTGCACCTCAAGGGGAGCCCCATGTAGAGAGCATTACAGTAGTCCAGGCGGGAGGTAATGAGGGCCTGAGTGACTGTGCGTAGGGCGTCCCGATCTAGAAAGGGGCGCAACTGGCGTATCAGATGGACCTGATAGAAAGCCCCCCTGGCCACGGCCGTCACATGGTCATCCATGGACAGCCGAGAATCCAGGAGGACACCCAAGTTGCGAGCCCTTTCTGCGGGGGCTAATGACTCGCCCCCGATAGCCAGAGATGGAACTAACTGGCTATATCGAGACGCCGGAAACCACAGCCACTCGGCCTTGGACAGGTTGAGTCGGAGCTTGTTCCTCCCCATCCATGTAATGTGTCAGCATGGGGGGAGGGGCTGCTCTTAACATAAGAAAGGGGATTCCATGAAATTCTTTTGAATTTTTACCCATTGCAGTTAACCTGGTGCCTAATTTCAAATTGGAAACATTAAACCTCTTCACTGTTTTTTAGTATCTAGCAGAAGACCCATATTGGCTATTTCAATAACTCAGCATGGAAGCACAATTTGAACCACGGAGCATCTTTAAATAATCACAACTAATTCAAAGGACTTTTAGAAAAAGAGGGCAGATTTGAATTTGAATATTTGAATATTTATTTGTATAACCGCGTCCTCTCCCCTAGGGGACTCGGAGCGGTGTACAGGGAGGAATAAAACAGCATAAAATATATACATAATAAATACAATAAAAACAAATTAAATTTGACTATCCCTGCACTAAAATTCCCATTTAAAATTAACAAACCCTAATCCCTGGGCAGAGACTAACCTAGGCCGGCCAAGCAGAAAAAGTGAGTTTTTAATTTCTGACGGAAGGAGCGGAGGTCCATAGTTGTTCTAATGTCGGGGGGCAGGTCGTTCCAGAGGGCTGGGCCCGCCACAGAGAAGGCCCTTCCCCTGGGCGTCGCCCGCTGACAAAGTCTAGTGGACGGCACCCGGAGCAGTCCCTCTCTGTGGGAGCGAATCGGCCGGGAGGATGTATGGGGCAGAATCCGATCCCGCAGATAGCTAGGTCCCGAGCCATGGAGCGCTTTAAAGATGAAAACTAACACCTTGAAGCGCACCCGAAAGACGACAGGTAGCCAGTGCAGCTCGCGCAAGAGCGGTGTTACATGGGTATACCTTGCGGTACCCATTATTGCTCGCGCGGCTGCATTCTGGACCAGCTGAAGTCTTCGGGTGCACCTCAAGGGGAGCCCCATGTAGAGAGAGTTACAATAGTCCAGTCGGGATGTCACGAGAGCATGGGTGACTGTGCGAAGGGTGTCCCGATCCAATAGGGGGCGCAACTGGCGAACCAGGCGAACCTGGTAAAACGCCCTCCTGGCCACGGCTGTCACTTGATCTTCCATGGACAGCCGGGCATCCAGGAGGACACCCAAGTTGCGCGCCCCATCCACTGGGGCAAGATGTTCGCCCCCAATGGCCAGCGATGGAGTCAACTGGTTGAATCGGGCAGCCGGAAACCACAGCCACTCGGTCTTGGTCGGGTTGAGCTTGAGTCCGTTTCTTCCCATCCAGATCCGTACAGCTTCCAGGCACTGGCACATCACCGCTACGGCATCGTTGAGGTGGTTTGGGGTAGATATATACAGCTGAGTATCATCAGCGTAGAGATGGTACTCTACCCCAAAACCACGGATGATCTCACCCAGCGGCTTCATATATGTGTTAAACAGGAGAGGCGAGAGGACCGACCCCTGAGGCACCCCACATGTGAGGGGTCTCGGGGTCGACCTCTGCTCTCCTGTCAACACAAATTGCGATCGGCCAGAGAGGTAGGAGGAGAACCACCGTAAAACCGTGCCTCCCACCCCCAACCCCCCCAGCCGATGCAATAGGATACCATGGTCGATGGTATCGAAAGCCGCCGAGAGGTCTAATAGGACCAGGATGGAGGAACAACCCCCATCTCTGGCCCTCCAGAGATCATCAACCAACGTGACCAATGCCGTCTCGGTGCTATGCCCGGGCCGAAAGCCGGACTGGCGCGGGTCTAGATAATCAACTTCCTCCAGGTGACGGGGAAACTGTTGTGCCACCACACTCTCAACAACCTTCGCCAAGAAGGGAAGGTTGGAGACTGGACGATAGTTGTTTAATAGAGCTGGATCCAAAGAGGGCTTCTTAAGGAGGGGCCTCACCATAGCCTCTTTTAAAGGGGTCCCAAAGCACGCTGGCAGCGATGGCGTCAGGAAGATTAATTCTAGAAAAACTGAATCTTGATAAAGGCAACGTAATAATTCCACTCGGCAGGAACTGCTTGCTCCCTCTTCCTTCATTTTCCCTTGGGAGCACTTGACGCTATCTATGTCATAGAAGTTGTAGGCCGTAACTATGCACCAAGCTTTATGGAATAACTTGATTTAATTGTATAAAATGATAGCGTGCTTCTGAAAACAAGATAGTAGCAATAAACCGCAGGGAAGAATTTTAGCAGCTTTCAATAGACACTCATCGCCTGTTGCAGGTGAGATACAGAATGCTGAATTAGAACTTGGATGCATCAAAGAGGGCAGAACATTATTATGCTATTTTACTTTAGATGTTCAGAATTACTTTATGCATGTTTATGATCCAAATTACATCCAGAATCCTCGGGGTGGGGTGGGGGCTACACTTCAAAGGGTGGTGTTGTGGCAGATAACTGTGCATTCCTTCCATAAGGGAAGACGGGCCTGGCATTGATGAAGCCCTGGAGGCAGAGCAAGCATTCTCTGGCGGTCACAGGAGCAACATCTGTTCTCTTCCAGAACTTCATTTGATTCAGACAGAAGGAGCGAGGGAGGCAGAGTATTCATCATCATCATCATCATCGCTGAGCTATTTCAAGAGCTGCACCTGATTGCACATGCACACCCCTTTATTTCAACGTCCCCACCGTTTCTACTTGGATCAACTCATCCGGAGTTTCAGTGAGGCAACTATAATTGTAAGAGCAACAGCTCCAAGTCTTTGGCATTTCTCTAGTTCATCTTAGAAAATCAATTTTACTGTTGTGGGATAAAGCTCAGCTTTATTCTCGGGGAGAACTAAGGAAGATAAGGGTCTTTGCAGGCAGGGGGGAAGCCAAGCAACTGGAAAAAGCTGGTAGGAAGCGGGAGCTAATCACACCTGCCTTTTTGCCAAGGGAACTAAACATGGCTAAAAAAAAATATTAAATGAATTTGTGTGCTAAATGATGAGATGCCCCACGCAATTCAGAAGGCGCTGCTCTTATTTTTAGAAAAGAGTTGAGAACCTGATTTGAGTAGATCTGCAGCTGTTGAATTCCATGTCACCATGGGCCACTTTAGGGCAGCCCCTTGTCTGAGCTGGGAACCACTTCACCTGATTTCACCCCCACCTGAAACTCTGGTAGCCGCTTTAATGCTAGCAGAAGGGAGCTGCTCCTCTCCTCTTCCACCTTCTCTGTTGTCTGGAGTGGAGCTCTGGCTCAGAAATCCATCCATGAAACCCCGAAGATGCATTTGGAGTCCAGGAACAGTCTCTGGTCTGAATCAAAAATTTCCTTTTTCTGGATCCCTTCCTGTGCTTCCGAGAGCGTTTAAAACCCTTGTAAAGGATTCATTCTGGATCACCTACCACCCCTAGAATTTTAAGAAGTTTTGTATCAGAGTAGGGAAAAACTGACAACTCCAAGTGAATTTTGAAGCTGCTAGAAAGAGAATAACTCCTCTAACCTCCATCATTTCCAGTTTTGGTCCACAATGAACTCTTAGTCCATTGTGAATAATCAGACTGTGATAGACCTGTGCAGGAGGACACAGTACCACAAGCATCTGTGGGAATGGTGTATCCGTGCGTGATAGACAGACAGGCGGACAGGAATAAAGAAATGAGAATTTTTCCTACATTCAATATTCCAAAAGGCAAAAGATTGCCTAAAGAACAAATGGGAGATTTGACTGGTATTTGTCTAGCTCTTTTCCCCATAATGAAGTAAACTTTGTATCTTGTTACTAAATACGGTAACTGTCTATTAGAAAAAAGGTGATGTAATAATTATGTATAGAGAACAGTAGGCCACCCAAGTGGATTATGACCAAATACATATACCTGGGTTTGCTTGTGAAGGGGAGAAATCTATGTTTAAGGATAGATATATTGACAGCTTGTTAGCATTTTAGACATATTTCCAATCAGTTTTCCACATCAAAATGCATTAAAAATGCGCACACACTTGCAATTATACATTTTTTTTTCAATTCTAATATTCTTATTTTAACAAATGTTCCTCATACCGGGATTTTGTGTACAGATTTTGTGTCAGGAATTTGTAGAAAAATGTGAGAAGCGCACAATCTGACAGCTAGGTGCCTTGTGCTGATGGCATGTATTAATCTCACAAATGGTAATGGGATGCTTCATTAAAAACAAAACAAAGATTACACTTGTAGATGCGTAGCTTGGATCCTAAGATTCTAGTTATTTGAAAATCTTTATTTTGATATGCTACTTTTCTGATGCAGGAATTATTTGTCTTCTTTTGTATTACAGGGCCCTTCCTCCTAATTATCCATCCTTCAGTCTAAAGTGGGACATCTTAGAATCTCCTTTTGAGAAAGGCCAAGGTTTTTTTTCTTCTCACTTTCTTTTCCATTGAAGAATTAATTTTCCAGCCTGTAGCAGCAGAAAAACATCAAAAAATGAAGTATTTTCCTAAACCTACTGACATGTACTGCTGAGATCTTTTTAAACAAAACTAGCTGGCACGCCGTTTTTTATCTGGGTTTAGCCTCTGGCTTTGCCATTAATCCTTGAATAATAATCCTTCATCCGTCTGATGTTCTAAGAAAAGAGAGAAAGATGATGCTCTCTGCACTGGCGGCCTCGGTTGCAGTGCCAAGGCTCAGAAGGTCACTTAGTTAAAGACAGAAATGGGTTTTTTTGTTTTTTAATGCACAATTAAATGCAGTTTTATAAATAGACTTGCTTAGAAAGAGCATAAGTGGCATCTTGCCACAAGAAACATCCGTGTGCCTGAGTACTTTCAGCAGGAGATCGATACTGCTTGTCTCATCCTCCAGTGAAGAGGAGGATGGGTTGGGTGAAAGCAGGAAGCACCGCTCCAGACTCCAAGCTGAGCTTGTCCCTTGCGCCGTTTTGGAAGACTGGCAAAAAAAGAGACCCTTAAGATGGCACAGCGGGGAAAAGCCCACAAGTTAAGCTCAAGGCATCCCCATAGGCAAAGGGAAGAGGAGGATCGGGCCCACCTGATCCGAAATGGCATTTTTGGTTTGGATAAAAGAGTAGGAGTTGTTGAGAAATACAGTAAAATACTTTGAGAGCTAGCAGAACATGACCTTAGATTTCAGGGCCATAAATACCTATGGTACAATAGGCTCACGAAGTTTATGCAGACTTCAAAAATCGCTATGTTATACTCATGCCATACTGAGATCATGGAATGGATATAAACCCGACGTGTGGCCAAAAACAACTCCATGGTTCTCAGCTCAAGTAGCATTTTATAGGGAAGATATAACAGGCAAAGATAACTGATTAACATATTGTAAGGGGCTGGAATTTTATCAAAGGGAATATAAAATAGAATTAAGACAACCCTTGATGACACGGGATCTAGTTGCGGCCATCAGAAAGACTTAAAGTAGATAGAGAATTAATGGCATTGAACAACATAAGACAAAATTCAAAATGGTAATTTTCATTGAAATTTGAAACAAATGGATCAAAGAATGTATGAAAGTGAGCCCAAAACTTTGGTTATACAGACGGAAAAATGGGAAAATATGTATTTAAATTTAAATTTACATTATGTCACATCTTAAAGAGATTTTTTGTAAAATGAAATACCATTGGTATATATAACAGGAGAAAAATGACCTATGAAGTTACTTAACATTTATGTTGGAAATGGGAACCAAAGGAAGAGTTCTTTTATTATGCCCAGTGGATGTGTAAAAAAAGCTAGAAAATTTGGGCTCAAATATATACAAGGGATTCAGAGGATTTTAAAGATTAATATTCAATTGAAACTATAACTTTTCCTCCTGGAATGGATGGATGAATAGTTAGAAAAGAGACGCGGAACACTGTTTTTATGTATAACAACTGCAGCAAAAGTAGCGTGTACACAAATATTTGGCAACATCCCCAGCCAAGGAAGAGTGGGTGAAGACGGCAGAGCTTGCTGGAATGGCTGCCGTGCCTTGCTTGATAAGAGAAAAGGCGATACCTGCCTTGATTGGCGACTGGAAACCCTTTATGGGCTTTTTGCGTAAAAATGAACCTTCTGATTTATGGTTTTAATGACAGTGTAGATTATAGAAAGATGGCAGTCATGACGTAACCTTAGAGAAAGATGTTAACATATAATGATACTTGAAGAAAATCAGAATCCACTTTTTTATTTGTTTACTTTTATTTATTTTTCACGTTTGAACCAGCCAACTCCCTTGGAGAGGTACTCTGGGTGGTATCAAGTAAAATACTAAAGTATAAAACTAGGAGAGTTAAAAGTTAAAAATTTAGAAAGAGGCAGGGATGATTAGATACAGTTAAAACTAATGGCTTGACTCAGGCGAAGGGGGGCTGTGTGTTCCTCTGGGACTGGGTGCAGATCCAGGATTTCACTCCTTTCCAGAAGACCAGGAGGATGGGTGCTCACATCACCTCTTGTGTGTGTGTGTGGGGGGGGGGGGCAGAGAGTTCCACAGGGTGGGGGCAACAACAGAGGAGGATGGGACTAAATTTACAGTAAATATATTCCCTTTTTTCCTTTTCTTCTTCCAGTTTTTTTCTTTACCTTCCTCTTTCCCTAATAATCTAAGTTCACCTTGCTCTTCCCCTTTCCTCCTCTAAAGGAAAAACAGAAGAGACTGCATGGAAAGTCCGGCTTCCCTGTTTGCCTTCTGGGGAAGAAGCATTTCAGGCATTGCTCAACAGGCAGAGCCAGGCTGCACGCCAGGTTATCCTTCGAATGCCCGTGCAGCCTGGCTTTCTCCCACTGGGCTACTAAGCGGGCCCTTGTCTCTGAGGCCCCGTCCTGCAAAAGGCCTTGGCAAAAGGAGCCCACGGTGTCTGCCTTGCAGGGGATGCTGCAATAGGAGGCTGGGCCAGAGCAATCAACGCATTGGCAAGAGAGACGAGTCAATTTACAGATTGCTCTAACACGGCAGCTCAGGGGTTTTGGCCCTGCTCATCTGATGCTATTTATATTGATATTATAATGCACGGCAAATAATGAGTCAAGTTTCAGGGTTTCTGGCTGTCTCTGACAAAGGCTGAATGTAACTGCTGAGGCTGAACTATCACCACAAATATCACTATTGAGAACTAGGATTTTTTTTAACCTTTTTAGCTTGTCCCCTCCAATACAGTTAACTTTTATTTTCCTATTCCTCCGTTCTTTCTTGGAATTTCGCCTTCTGAATTCACCCCTCCATCGTCTTGACTGTTTGGGCTTCTTCTCCAGGGTCCAACAAGGAAAAACCAAGAGGAGCTTTGTCTGGGGGGTGGGGGGAGGAAGGGCAGCCTGGGGTTTATTTGCTGCTTTCCCTATATTTTTCAGTTCCAACTGCTGCCCCTCTACAAATGAGGTGAAGCTACTCAGGAGATATAATGTCAACTAAATTTGCAGAAATTGCTTGGTTACTCAGTCACCTTAGGGTCTGCTTCCCTCTGCTGTGGGATTATTTCTGCCCTACTGTTTTTCCATCTTACTTTTTTCCACCTTATTTTGGGGCAGGGGTGAGGTGGGGTGGAATGCTGAAAGGGACCTGGGAGAAGACGACAACCGGGATTGCTTATAACAACGTCCTGCCCTATTTCCGTTGTAGAGCCTGGATCTTTCCTCCGCTGGTTGCGGATGTGTTGAAAACAGAGGGCAGTAAAGCCAGAGGAGACCCCAATCAATTCGCTTGCAACGTCTGGCACAAATCACAGCAACACCACTGCTGGACACCACAAAGGCAGGACGGACGAATCACAACGTGGACAGCAAATTTTATCTCAAGGTCTTTTTGTGCCCACTCAAGGATAGGCAGACAATCTGAGAGTTTGTGGGGAAAAGGAACAGGCAGAAAGAATCAAGAGGTAGAAGTCAAGGCTGTTTATTTCCTGAGCAGACCAGGTGACAACGCGCAGCAAACCAGACTGATGGGCTTGAAGAAACGAAGCGAAAGGACGACACAAACAAAAGTACGCTTTAAGCCTAGGGGGCCGAAAAGGAAAGAAACTCAGTTGGCGTCATTCGAATTCAGTGAGATAGAAGAGGGAGGGGAGGGGAGGGGAGATGACTTCCAGATTCTGTTCTTATAGCCAAGTATAATTCCAATCGATTTCAGAGTCCAACGTTCTGATTTCTCCGCATGAGAACAAATAGATTCTCCATCGTCAGAGCTCCATTCTTCAAACTGAGCATGGGGCTAGAATCCATATTGGCAACAGGTGTTACAACAGGTCCAACTTATTTTAGCTTATACAAATATTGAGCTCGCTGTAGCGTCTCTTCTGGAATTCAGCCAGGGCCTTTCTTATTTGAAGAGACCCATCTTCTTTCCTTGATTTTCTACTTAGCTGCTGATCCTGATAAAGGCTCCTTTTTTTACAACGTTGAATGCAAGCATTTACCTTTAAAAGGACGGGGAGTTATATTGTTGTTCTTTTTCATTATGATTTATGAGATTGGTCTCCCTCCCATAGGAAATCCCAAACCCTCTAGTTACACAACTCTGCATCATTGGGTGTTGCACGGTAGAAATTACTCAATTTCCCCCTTTTAATTGTTAGGAAAGCACCGTGAGACTCGAGTCTCCCTTTCTCCAACCCCACATGGGGTGAAGGGAGTTTGCGGGTGAGGGTTCCCTGGACATTTAGCATTAGGTGGCTCCATTTCTGTAAACACAAAGAAGTAGGTGTGATGAGACCTGAAGCCAGAAAGCTTTGGGAGAGGAAGTCTGAGACCTCAGCCTTCTTTCCACCCTCTGTTGCTCAACAGTTCTGTGTCCAACAGAACCTGGAATTCCTGAAGAGGCATGATCCCTGTCTAATACTTAAGAATCAGGAAGGATTTAAGTTTCCATACAAGCTTTGCCCTTAATTGTTCATAAGCAATAATAAATGGCAGAGCGACTGGTGGCTTATGACATGCACAACATTAAAAATGCTATGGTGGCACGCTGCTTTTCTGGAAGAGGACCTGACGTTATCCTAACAACAGCGATACTTGCTTTTGTTATGGCATCTAGTTCTGTCCCCCACCTCTGCCATGGTCTCCTCCCACTGCTTCTGGCTTTTTCCTCCCCTTCTCTCTGTCCCTCACAGCCCTTCAGAACATAAACGGCTCCTCTTGGGTCTGAGGGGCCATGAAAGCTTATTTGAGGGCAAAGGGACTTAGTGGTCGGAGCCTTTGATGCCTTTCCAGAGGAACTGCCAGAGGGGTGGGAAAGGGACAGGAACTCGTTCAGCCAGGGGGCCATGCTCTTCTTACAGTTAAAGTGAACTTCATAAAGTGAAGAATTTGCCCTTCTTTTCCTACTCTCCAGGGGCCTTAGCTCAACAAGCTCGAAGGCATCTTGTGCTCAAAGCTCCCTGCAGTCCCTGAACAATTTCAGTTGCTACGTGTTTGGGGTGATACACTTTCTTCAGTTCCTTTGATGTATCTCAGATAATAGCAAGACATTGTCATGATACACTTGTGACTCTACAGAAATATACATTGTGTGACTGAAGCCATCTACCACTCGCATAGTGATGGATGCCTGAATAAAATGCCCGATGCAGACTAAAGGCTGGCAGGTGAAGAGAAAAATAGTTTTATGACAGAAAAAGCTGGAGAGAATAACCCCAAGTAGCACTGCACATGTGTGCTTGTGCTGCAAAATGCTCCTGAATAAACAATTAAGGAAGAGAAATCTTACATACTTACATGGGCCTCAATCACCCAGCCTCCACTTGCATTTTATGCTTACCAGAAAATACCCTGCCCTGTTCTGGGCGCAGCATTTTAGAAATCTGTCCAGAAGGGAACAATCCAGCTGGCTGGAGACTTTCATATTCTCTCAAGATTTGGTGGATATAACTTTATAGTTTCTCGTTCATACTTCCATAATTTCAGCATTGTGGTAGTTAACAATCCTTTTACATTCTAGAGAATTGGGGTGATGTATTTTGTCTGCATTTCATGATTGCTAACCTGCCTGTGGATCTCCTGAGGTCCAAGTGGAGATGTATGATTAAGTGGACGGTGTGTGGGTTTTTCCGAAAGCAGGATCTGTTTTTATTGGCTGAGGAAGCACAACCGCTTTCAGAAGCCGCAAAGGGTCCCAGCCAATATGGTTTCATGGCTGCCAGTCATGAGGAAACCATATGACACGTTACAAGCACCATTAGCCTTTTCTCATCCCTTCTCATGTCTGTTCAGGTTTCCAAAAAATGTTAGGTCTCTACGGGTAATTTTGGGAGCTCAGCATGCAGAATGGTAACAACCTGGGCTAGAAGAGGAAGCTTATCCTCCTAATGATAATGTTTATTAAAAAATATTATTTCTGCTGAATAGAGATTACCCTCTTTCTAGATCAAAATATAAGATCTGTCTGTCTGTCTATCTATGTATCGTGGCACAGTGGTTAGAGTGCCACACTGCAGGCTACTTCGGTTGACTAGTGGCTGCCAGCAATTTAGCAGTTTGAATCTCACCAGGCTCAAAAATGACTCAGCTTCCCATCCTTCTGAGGTTGGTAAAATGAGGACCCAGATTGATGGAGGCAATATGCTGACTCTGTAAAACTGCTTAGAAAGGGCTAAAAAGCACCACGAAGCAGTATATAACTCTGCTATTGCTATCTGTCTGTCTGTCTATGCATCCATCCATCCATATTGATGTAATCATTAATTACATTATTAATTATAATTAATGATTACTTAATTAATAACTCATTTTAATGTTAATTGAATTGATTATATTGTTTATCACTCAGAGCTCATGTGAGAGAGATGGAGAGGATAAGAAATATGACATATAAATAAAGAAACTATTCCTATTTATTATGCAGGGAGGCCTTTTTTATATGCAAGTTTGATTCTGCGTTTCCTAGAGGATCCGCCCAGGTGGGAAGACAAAGGGCGCTTGGCTGTGTTATCAGGCCAAAGGGCTGCAAGTGGAGACCGCTAAATGTCAGCTCTCCGTTGCCTTCCAGGGAGCCTCCTTCCCTTCTCCTTGGAGAGCTCCTTGCACAGCCCCGCCTACTGAATTGGGGACGGACACCGTTCCATAGAGAAAAACATGCCTGAAAGGTCCCCACAGGACAAGCTTATTCACACCATCATTTCCAAGGAAGGCATAGTGTGCTGCTTTAAAAATGAATATTTTTCTTTGCTCACAGCTAAATCAATTAATATAATCTGCTTCACTTGAACTAACTCGTATCCACATACATCTCAAACACGTAATTATCTGCAGTAAATATTACAGTAAATTAGTAGCAGCCAGTTCATAAAAACCGAAGCTCTTGACATGTGGCAAACAGAAGCTCTCCTTGCAATGTGGTAACTAAAACTGGACATGGTATATAGTCCGGCTGCCGGCTGGACGGCTGCTGTAGCCCAGAACTGCCCCAGAGCTTCCTCTGACCTCCACCTGGTTATCCCTCTCTTGAGGCACTGACTCCTCTGGCAGCTCCTGCACACTGACCACTCCTGCCCAATCCTTGCTCAGCCTGGCCACCAAGGGCGACTGCGGACTCTCCAATGAGGGATCTGTTTGCTAAATGGACATTTTCCTTTTTTCCCTCTCTCCCAAGAAAGAGTCCATTGTCAGCTTTATCAAGAGCCCAATTTAAATGCAGGTACATCACATCCATCGCATTCCTAATCCCTTTGCCCCCAAAAGTGTTGCGATTTGTCTGGCACAGCCTACTTGTAACAAATTCATGCCGACTGCTAGGAGAGGACTAGTAAGCGAGAAAGCTCACCCGAAAGACCCTGAAGATAGCAGAGCCATTCCACAGCAATTCTCCTTTTTCCTTTGGTTTAAAGAATAAATTAGCTTTAAAAATATTATGCAAAGGGGATGTGTCACCAGGAGCTAAATCCAAAGTACTTGAACATTAAACTAGCACGTGAAGAGCTATTTAAGTCAGACCATCACCGATGGAATCGGTGGATCAGAGACAGCAAAGTTCATCTCGACTGATGATCCTTCCAGTCTTCCCACCGAGTCCCCCATTTGCTCTCTGTTTGATGGCAAGCTGTGTCTGAAGAGCCTGTCAATTAGACCACGGCAATTGTCACGTAAATATTGGCTATTTTAGTGGGTGGATTCTCACTAAGGGCGGTGATCTGAGCATTTTGTAATGCACCCAGGATAGTCATATGTTCTTGTGGCTCTAGGTCTGTAGAGGGAAATGATCCAGAACTCGTCCCGAGCGGAGGGTCTGGTGCCTGTGTACCACACCAGGAATGTTTCCACGTTGCTCAGCTTCTAGGACGCAATGCTTCCACCACAGCCACAGCACCTGTGACGAGGATCTCCTTAACCCTCATAAGCTCATCTGAAAGCCAAACATTCTGTTGGACGAGCACATTTCCTTGGATATGCTATGAAAAGTAGAAAATTCTGCATTACTCCTCCAGTAAGATCTAAACTTGGTGTCTCGAAATGGGAAAAATACTTAAGGTCACAAATGTTAATGAATGTAAATATCTAATGCTTTGTCTGCAATTTATATTCAAAGGATTAAGAACAAGGCACTGCATGTATAGCTTTACTCTTTGAACTAAACCGACTTTCTACTTGAAAGCCAAAGCCAGACCTACAGGGAAATACTTCTTCAGTCAAACTGATTTCCATTCAGTATTAAAAGAAGGGCTAAATTTCTAAATATCGGTTTTTATTAGAATCAGGCTACCAAGTATCAAATCAATATCAAAATAGGTAGTGTATGTTTTAGAATCTGAAAGAGGAGGATTACAAATCCATGGGGTTGGACTGAAATTTGTTGAAATCCATCCTCTCTCCATCTCTTTGAAAAGGCTACTGATTGGGTGAGGAAACATGCCCTATAATTTGGTTGCAATGCACACAGATAAGGAAGAGGCCCACCCAATATTGGGTGCTGGTACCACGGGACCCTAAGAGTCTATTATAACCTCACAAGGAGAGCCTTGGCCTGCTCCGTGTTTAGAACGCTTGGTTGACCAGCAGCAAGCCCGCATTCGAGACCCAAGTGCTGCCACGGGGCAGGGTAAGCCCCCGTCCTTTGCTCCAGCTCCTGCAGGGGACACGAAAGCTGCTCCTGAATGGGTGTCCCCAAGGCAACAGCAGTGCCACCGGCTGATCCTTTCAACCTCCGTGCTTCTGACTCAAAGGCAACGCAGTGAGATCGTGGGCTGGTTTCCCTTTCCGTTTGGCCTCTGCTCATTCAGCCTGCAGGGCTGGTGCAGTGGCTGACAGAACTGGGCGTCTTTCATTGCGTTCCTCGCCTGGCCAAATGCCCTTCCTGCCAGCAGGACAAGGGCCCCGCCCAGGCGGTCTCTGGACCTGGAGGAGGAGGAGACTCCCCCCCCCACCCCTTGCTGGGATTGCCAGGGGCTGCGTGTTTCCCTGCAGGCTGAACCTGGAAGAGCCCACCCCCCCAACCCCACAGAGCCTTACTTATAAAGTCTCAACCGTTCACGCAACCGGCTCTTTTGGATGTTTTGCACAGCTCTACAAACACCGTAGCTTCAAACGCAAGTCTAAACTGACTGCTCCATTCTGCTCCAGGCTGAGACTTTAGCTGTAGGGCAGCAGAAGAGGAGGAAGACGGGCCTGTTCTCAGGTGACGCTAGGCAACATTGACCGTAGATCTCAATATGCGTTCTTTCTGCTGAATAAAATGCAAAGTAATGCAGGTTTTCCATATCACCTCATCAAGAAATGGTTCACACCTGAGTGTTTCCCATTAGATAAAAGCCAAATCGACATATATTTACATGGGATGCCTGAAGCAACGATTCATCACATGGAGGAAGTTAGATATGAGCCATTTCCGCTCCTTCTTCAGACAATAGTTTCTCCACCCTGTGACATCTAAAGCCCCTTCTCTAGAGGAGCCCCTAATGCAATGAACCGAGGGCACCTGACGAAGCACACGCCTGAATGGACACCTCCACAAATCCGAATGGAGGAATTGTGCCCTGCGGCCCAGCATCACTTTCCATAAAAGCAGAGCAGATGCTCCCAAGAAACTGGAAGGAGAGGGATGATCCACATTCCACATTCTCCCTCCTGCCCAGAGAGGGAGAGGGAGAACCAAGTATATATAGTTATGAACCAGTCAGCTAAAAGCTGAGAAACCCATTTTCATGGTCACCAATAATTTGTCAATGGATTCCATTCCGCAACGCTTTTGAAGCCTCAAATAACACAGCCATTTGCACTAAAGTAAATTGAGAAGACTGACAGGGATTGCAAAGAACCTGCCAGGTGCCTACTGTAAAAAAAACAACCAATCCTCCCTTTTGATAACTCTTATCTAAACAGTGCAGCTTTCTAAAGCATCTCAGGCTTTATGGGCCTTGAGACCCAGGGGCAGAAACATCTCTGCCCTCATTCCTGGGGGTAAAAATAAAGGAGGAATGAGTTTATTAGGTAAAAAGGAATCTAGTCCTCCAGGATTCAAGGAAACCCCACCCCCACCAAGAAAGGGGGGGGGGGGGGAGAAAGAAAGAAAAGGGAATTTTTATTAGCTATAATAAAAATTTAATCACTAGATCAATTATGCTGAAATGCAATCATTTCAAAATGCGAATGTTAACTCACATCAAGCAATTAGAAAGAATTGCAAATTTATTTCTGGTTTTGAAATAGAGCTGAAGCTGAAGCACTTCTTTATTTGCACATTGACCATCCTCTCCTACCTCTAAAGGGACTTTGGAGGCCACCTAGCCTGCCCTTCTGTCCGCCACGGCAGAAGCCCACCAGGGAACAGAACTCGGGAGCTCCGGAGGAAATTCAGGCTCTAAGGCGTCTCCGTTTTTCAAAGGTTCTTACCAAGACATTTAAAAAAAAAAACAATGTCCATCCAAAATCTAATTCCTTTTCGCCTTGTCCTGGTTTCCAGAAGAACTTTAGAGAAATGAGTTTTATCAACTGAAAAGAATCCAGAGTATTGAGGAATGATTCGGAATAATCCTACTCCATATTCTACACGAGAGCCATTCAGCCATACTTGAATACTTAAGTCACGCTTCTCTACCGTCTTCTCTTTCCTAAGTTAAATCCATCCAATATTTCCCATTCTTTCGTGTACGTTTGCCTTCCTGGCTTCGTTCCTTTCCTCTGGACATGGCCTCCTTCACCAGGGCCCTTCCTAAAATATGCATTGCCCAGAAACGGCTGCAATTGTCTGAGTTCAGCCATAAACTCAGAATTTAATAAAATCCGTCATATGCAAAAAAGAGAGCATCTTTCGCATTTTTCTTTTAGGCAGGAACAACTGCACAGGGTTTTCTGAAATTAGGTTTATTTTTAAAATTAGAGCACTTTTTACCCTGGAAAATTTAACAGTTGCTCCCTAATGCAGGAGGCCATCAAAGAGATGCTTGCTTATTGGAGATCCTTTGGCACTCTTAGAATCAAGAGGGGAGGAGTTTTGTCGGGGGTTGAGGAAGTTGTGGAAGACGTGAGGGGTGGGATACTTCAAGCTCCCACAAATGTTTTGGAATGGGGAGGAGGGGGGTCTGCAGGGGGCTTTACAAGGGGGCAGCTGCGGCTGTACAGTTGAACATGCCACACATAGAAGAAACCAGGCAGTTGCTGCCATCTTCTTAACCTTTTCCAAATTCATCTCCATAAATAAAGGCAAATAAATAAAGTAAATAAAACGGTTGCCTTAAGCTCAGGTAGGAAGTTAGCCTGCCGGTGACGTAGCCATTACAGCAGGCAAGAGGAGCCAAGAGGCCGGGGTGGTGGTGGTGGTGGTGGTGGAATCCCAGGAGCTCCTGCCAACGGAAGCCGGATTCCCAAGGGGATCCACGCACGAAACAGAATCGGTTGAGCTGCTCCATGGAGACGGCCTGGTGGGATTGGAGCCCTGGGAGGAAAGGCAGAGCAGTTAGTGCCGTGGCTTCCGATCTCCACGGGGGTCCTGATGTTGGATCTCCCCCTTTTTGTGTCTAATCTCTAAGGAGGCACCGCAGGATGACGGCTAAGCCTTGAGGTTCGCAGGGTTGGCGGGGTGGAGGAATGGTTTTGTGGTCCCCAGACTCTGCGGCCTCCTAAGACAGCTTGGTTGGAGGGGGTGGGGGGTGTCCAGTTGCTAAAACCAGAGCAGCTCTTGACTTGCAGAAGCTGCTGATTTGCCTTCCAGGTTCTATATTTAGG
The DNA here is from genome assembly GCA_039707465.1 of Rhabdophis nuchalis. Classification (NCBI taxonomy): domain Eukaryota; kingdom Metazoa; phylum Chordata; class Lepidosauria; order Squamata; family Natricidae; genus Rhabdophis; species Rhabdophis nuchalis. The sequence goes on along the minus strand of CM077656.1, from coordinate 29,215,523 downwards.
TCAGTTCCAAATGCTGCCTTTGTGAGACTTTTTTCTTCCATAATTAATTAATTGCAATAACTGTTCCTTCCTGCCAATGCTCCTAAAATAAATTAGCACCTCTTTCTGACCTAGAAGCGTTTTCAGTTCCAAAAAAGGTAAAATGCTATATGGAAGAAGAAAAGCAAAGCAAAGCTACTGTACTTTCCATTGATAACATTTCTTCTAGTTTTTACAATTGGAAAATATGAATGTTTATTCCCACGGCGGTTGTAGCATCCTTTCTCTCTCCATGTCGGCATGCCTGAGCGTGGAATTCTGAACCCCGAGCAACAGTTAGGGAAGCGGTTTTTATAACTATAGCAGAAAGGACGTTTATTCCTTTGAAACCCGTCCAAGGCATCGGCCTCTGGCTAACTGCGCTTCCCTTGGAAGAGAGCCCCACGCCTTGCACTCCACGCTGCACCCCTAGAGCAAAGGGACCCCAAAGTGGCCGCTGGACCCACCAGAGCAGGCAGAGTCCCCAAGGGCCTTCCCTGCGCTCTTCTCCGGCTCCCTACAGGGGAGGGCCATCTGGACCTCCAAACTCAGGTACCGCAGTGTCGATCTTTGCAATGTTAGTTTCAACTTCAGAAACCAGAGAACCTAAGCCTGGCCTCCTGGGCTTTGGAAGAGTTGAAGCCTCTCCAGAGGAGGCAACGCCTTTGCGGAAGAACCCAAGGTCAGAGGGAGGGAGGGAGGGAGGGAGGGGGCCAGTCATGGAAAATCAGGAAGCAGACACTGAAGTCAGTCAGGGAGTCGAAGTGGAAGAAAGGATCGGCGCAGCAGTTAACAGTCGATGCTGTAAGAAACGTCAGGCCGGCACGGAGATGCTGAGAAATAATCCATGGGGCTGGAGTCCTTCTCACCCACAGGTGGACCTTTGGAGAGCCCAACCTAGGGATGCTTATTTAATGGAGGTCTTTCATATCCACCCCTTAACATCATTAGTGCGGCCCTGTCTATTTTTAGCGTATACGCATATTTAAAATGCATATTAGGAATATATTACTTCGTTAAAACAGTCATTTCAGATTCAAACATGGACATCCCAATCCAATGATTCAAAAGAATGTGAGAAAAAGATATTTCTAAATCACCAAATTGGCTAGGAGGCGGCTGTTGTGGCACAGGACTTACTCGTGAAGTTTGGAAAGTCCGCTCCTTCCAATCCGCTCTCCATCCGTTCAGAGGTTGGTGCCTGCAGAGAGGGTGCCTGGGGGTGCCGTGAGCCTTCTTGCTGGGAGTGGGATGGGGGTTAACAGGGGTCCCCCTTCCTCCCAGCGTAGATGCGGATCTCAGACTCTTAAAAGAAAGCGGCACCTTGGCTGTAGTTGAGAAGCAGGGTGGAAATAATATCAAGTGTGGCAATAAATCGCAGGCACTCGCTAACCTTTGGCCAATATTAAGCATTCCATTAGGGCAGGGGTATCCAAACTTGGGAACTTTTAAGACTTGTGGATATCAACTCCCAGAATGGGAGTTTGGACACCCCTGCAATAGGGCGTAGTACAAATTTTCTTAGGACTTTACGGTAAAAACAGGCCTAGAAGGGACAGAACACAGAAATGGTAAAACTGGCAAGATTTTAATATACCTATCATATTCACACACATGGCTAATTTTAAATCTTGTTTTGTCGGACTGTATCCTTATCCTCTCGAGCTATTAAATGGTCCTCAGAGGATGGACCTGGGATTGTCGGTTCCCTTTCTTGGCACAAGGCGCCGGAAGCCATCAGGGAAATAGTTGGGCTCAGTTCAGGAAAACTTTTACAGGAATGCTTTGCTCCTGCTAATGTGTTCATGGCAAGGGAGACACCTTCTCGTGGCTTCTGCAGATGTGCTCCACTGCACCGCTCAAACAGTTTGGCTTTTCGTTTGTTTGTCAGCTTTTATTTATGATTGGCCCGCTCCCCGCTCACCACTCCGCCCATGAACTCACATAGGCAAACCAAGCAAGGATTAGAAACATGCTTTTCGGAAGGGAAAACTGTAAAATTTCTAGAATTTAGAACGAGGCTTTAGGATATGCCACATGGAAATCAATTATAGCTATGTTTGAAATTAAAAAAAAACCCATACAATTTACCGTTGCTTTGCTTATCAAATCATCAGCAATCTGAACTCACTTAAATACCCCCAAATACACTAAAATATACAGTGCAAGCACATGTCCATGATTAATTGGACTAAATGCTGAATAGGAAGATTGTCAGATTGTCTTTCAATTGAAGCTTGATTCATAATGATACAATTAAAATTCAACAATTAAGTAGTTTTAAAAAATGCATCTAAATAGACATCAAGTATATAACTTACTAAAAGCATTTTAGCCCATTTCCAGTCTCAACATCCCCTTTCACTGGGTCCAAACACCACAAAGGTCTCCCGGATGGATTGGTTTTGGGGGAGGGGGGGGGGAGGGGCTGAATGGGATGTTATGGGTTCTCCCCCATCAGGAGTCAGCCTGGGTGTGCCTGGGAACTCGATAATGCTCTGATTTGACCCGGGCCTTTTTCTCTTGTGGATTGGCATACTTCCACTTGGAGGAAGTCATTTTCATCTTTTTTCTCTTCTTATCTGTGCACCAGACTTTTTCGCAATATTCCTCCACTCTCTGGAAATTGCTGTATCCTATGAGTTGCAGGAACTCCTTGTACCAGGGCTTCGATCCGTGGGAGATGCTGCTCTGGGCAGGACAGGGCATCTTCTGAGCCAGCTCCTCTTCGTAGTCCTTGCTGAACATGTAATCTACACGTTCCTCTTCCACCACTTCCAGGGTGATTCTTCTCACCGTGTGAACGATGCTGTGCTCCACCGTCTGGCAAAAATACGTCCCGGCATCCATCCGGTGCAGTCTTAAAAACAAGAGGCCGATGTCCATTTTAAGGATCCTCTCATCAGCCTTCACCTGCGTGCGGGTCAAAGGGGAAACTATCCATAAGAAGGTTAAAAAAAAAACACCAGACTGATGCAACTAAGATCGACTAGCAGCAAATGACTACATTTCCTGACATAACTGCAGACTTGAATAACTGAATTGGATTTAGAGGAAGAGTCTAATAAATGTATCAGTAAATTTTAGAAAATTTTGAATAAAATTCAGGGATGTTAAATTCAAATAAGTTGTACATATCCACCCCAGACCACCCCAACGATGCCGTCGAGGTTATGTCCCGGTGTTTGGAGGCCGTACGGATCTGGATGGGTGCTAACAAACTCAAACTCAAGCTCAAGCCGTCCAAGACTGAGTGGCTGTGGCTTCCGGCGCCCCGGTTCAGCCAGATTATTCCAACTCTGGCCATTGGGGGCGAAACACCGGCCCCCGTGGAGAGGGCACGCAATTTGGGTGTCCTCCTGGACTCCCGGCTGTCTATGGAGGACCATGTGGCAGCCGTGGCCAGGGGGGCATTTCATCAGGTACGCCTGATGCGCCAATTGCGCCCCTTACTGGACCGGGATGCCTTACGCACAGTCACTCAAGCACTCGTTACCTCTCGACTCGACTACTGTAATGCTCTCTACATGGGGCTCCCCTTGAGTTGCACCCGAAAGCTGCAGCTAGTCCAGAATGCGGCCGCGCGGGTGATTACGGGAGCGCCTAGATACTCCCACATAACACCTATCCTGCGCGAGCTGCACTGGCTCCCTGTGGTCTTTCGGGTGCGCTTCAAGGTTTTGACGACCATCTTTAAAGCGCTCCATGGCTCGGGGCCTAGTTATATGCGAGACCGCCTCCTGCCCCATACATCCCTCAGACCGATACGCTCCCACAGAGAGGGCCTTCTCAGGGTGCCATCGGCCGGACAGTGCCGACTGGCGACACCCAGGGGAAGAGCCTTCTCTGTGGCGGGCCCAGCCCTTTGGAACGACTTACCCCCTGAACTCCGCACCATCTCCGACCTCCGCCTCTTCCGCAAGTGTCTAAAGACACATTTGTTCCATCTAGCCGGCCTAGCGTAACCTCCATCATTGACTTTTAGATAGTTTTAAACTTGGGAATTTTAATTTGGTTTTTAGCGCAGGATGTTATTTAAATAAGTTTTTTAAAAATTTTATATGTTTTTGTATGTATTTTAGTATTCCTGTGCGCCGCCCTGGGTCCGTTTGGAGAAGGGCGGGGTATAAATTTAATAAAATAAAATAAATAAACAAATAAATAAATAACTTGAAGCACAATATACCCCAAAGTTAAGTTTTTGAAGGCATCACTAGTTTTACTGATTTATCTGTACGTAGTTTTCCCCCCCCTGATTATCATTTTGGTCTAGAAGTTGCCCTCAAAATGGGAAAAAAGAGAGAATGTAAGTTCCTCGTTTAAAGTAGGTAAGATCACAGAAGATCTGGGAGTCCTCAGCAGCAACCAATTCTCCAGAAAGGCTGAGGGACTTGGGTGATCTTCGGTCCGTTCAGAAGGCTTCCTACACATGTTGCTCTTTAGGTTCGGTTAACTACGTTGAACGAGGCTAAAACTATTTGGGGAGGAATATTGGTGGAAATGTGAAATCAGAAACTCCGTGGGACTCATGGAACGCACGCGACGCTTCTTTCGCTAACCATATTCCATGAAACAGAAGCAGTGCCTGAGGGCGTCTGTGTGGGTGTGTGAACCAGAACCCGACAAAACACCGAACATAGTGAGGCGAGGCACAGAAGGACTTAGGGGTGTGCAGAGATTCCACTTCAAAGGGCAAAGTGGGGAGGGGGCTTTTGTGGAAGAGCAGAGGAGCAGGACCTGTTGGGAAGCCCTGGATCTCCCCACAAGGTCCCTCGGGAAGATGCCCCCCAAGCCCTAACCCCCCCCCCCCAAACTACTACACGCTGCCCTTGGACACCAGGCGGTCTGCAGAGGGAAACCCCACGGAGGCCAGGGCAGGGCCAGGGCCGGGGCAAGTACCTCTTCCTTCCGGGCTTCCTTGTGCGCTCTCTGCACAAGCCACATCACTTTGGCTTGCAGGGTCCTGGGGACGCACTCCAGGAGGGTGCTGTTGTGCTCTATGCCGTACACCAGCCGCTCCTCCGCCTTGCCCGAGGCGTCTCCTGCGGACGGGAGGAGGCACCCATCAGTGCCCAGCTCCCCAAAAAAGGAACTGAGCTTTGCTTTTAATATGCAAAGGAGAACCCCCAATCAGGAAGTCACTAAGCATTCAAAATATTCTACATATGGGGTTTTCTTTATAAACAGTGAGCACCTTCCCCTCCCCCCAATGTCTGAGTTGAGGCAAGCCAGGCTGCAACCTGCACAGCTCCTCCAGTTAGTAACGTTAAGAAGAGGCCTTGGTTTTCCCTGCCAGAAACCGGGACCCAAAGTAGGAAATATATGACTGCAGGTGGTTCTAAGGTCCCCCCATTTCATCCCACCCACCCAAAACGCTTCCCGTGGTCTTGATTCCCTCCCTCTGTTGATGCAACCTAGGGCTGCCCCACAGCCTGTTGCCCACTTCCATCCCTACCATCTTTCCCACTTTCCCACTCTTAGGTACAGAAGAGAAGAGAAATAATTACCTAGCAACTGCTGGCCGAAGCACTGCTGAGCTGCATTTCCGTGACGGATATCTTGTCTACGGAAGCGTCTGAGCAAAAGGGATAAGAATTTGCTTCCACGTGTTGTGAATTTGGAAACTGGGTTCTTTCAACTGCCAAAGTACACGTTTCATGACCCCAGCATTTGGCCAGAAAGGGAGTCGCTTAGAGGATTGTCTAGTTTACGTCCATCGGTCAATCCAGGACTTCCCCCGAGACATCCGGCCCCTAAGGGAGGACTCCCAGTCATTGGACCCAGGGGGACCGTCCTGAAAGGAAGCGGGCCAATGGTGCCCTCCAATGAGGAACGTTTGCCAACCACCTGCCCTTTCGCAGGCCAAGTAAGGTCCTTACCTTTTGGTCTGTGTCCCTGTGGGATAATATCTGGAACAGGAAATCCCATCCCAGGCACAGTAGGGATCTCTTGCCAGGCAACAGTCAGCGCAGGCCGACCCATACATGTCGCACTGGTGGAACTTCACCTGGGCAACCGCAGACGCCGACCCAACGTAGATTTGTTGCTGTCAGGAAAGCACAAAATCTCTTTAGCGCCTCTCCAGTGAACGCCCTACCTCCTTTGGGTGGACGATCCGTGTCCTCCAAAGGGAAGGCCGGGAGAAAGCGTGTGACGAACACGTAGTGAAAAGAAGGCCCCCTTCCCACATGGTTGTGGCTGATAGAACATGATCACGTTTGGTTGGGGAGACGCATGGCCTCCCCTCAAGCCGCCACTCAGCTTGGAAGCGAAGGAAGGGGGCGGCCACCTCCCTCCTTGGGCTTCAGCCTTGCAACCTGGCCTCTGAGGGGAACCGCCGGCTCCCTTCAGTCTCCCTCGCGCTGTAGCGGAGGATGGGAGGGAGCGTTTGGCCAAAGGGAGGCCTAAGACCTCTCGGCCTGCCTCCCTCTTTTCACCAAGCTTCCTGCTTCTGTAATGAGGCTGCAATGTTCCAGCGGCCGTTATAATGAATCAGAACCTCCTTTATGGCCTGTGGTGGACGGGTGGGCACTTTCTGATTTGACGTGACCTGGCAAAAGATACACTATTGTAAAATTCTGGACAAAATTTGCTAAACGAGGCTGAGCTAGTGTTATTTCTTTGGGAGGCAAACGGTATATTGCCTATCTCTTCACTGCTCAGAGAAATAAAAATCAGAGCATCAAGTGAATTTGGTATTAAATCGCTTAAGATGCCTTCAAATATTCTGCTATTCTTAGCAGAACCGTGCTTTATTTATCAATAGCTGCAGCAAGATCTCATTTCACATTTTATGAATCAGGAAAAAGGGTTTGGTGACATAACAGTTGAAGGAAATTGGACACGGCTTGTACCGAGCAGAATCTACACGGCCACGCAGGCATCTACTGTATGTGTACACACACACACACACACACACAGGGAGAGCGGCAAGTATACATCTGAACGCTTGGCTGCAAAGTAGAGCACAGCTATACATAAATATTTAACCTTCTAGGCCACTCCCTGAAATTTCATGTTATATCGCATATTTTGTTGCACTGCAGAAGCAAAAGAGCTTTCAAGCAGTGGCTCTCTTGAAGCGGAAGGCGAGGGATAAGAAAGCAGAAAATCTGACCTTACAAAAGGTAACATAGAAGCAGCCCTCCATTTCACATAAATGCATTGAATTGAATATTATTTGACTGAACTAAACTGGCATATAAACCAGTTCTACATAAAAATGCTATTACTAATAGGTGGCTGTTTCTAAGGTTTAGATTTTGGTGCCTTTGAGCTAGTCTTGACTCTTCGCAACTGCATGGACAAGTTCCTACAGTTTTCTTAGCTGTAGATTGTTCCACAAGTGGTTTACCCTTGTCCGCTTTCTAGGGCTGAGAGAGAGTGACTGGCCCAAGGTCACCCAGCTGGTTTGGCGCCTAAGGCGGGACTAGAACTTAGAGTCTTTGTGGGAAGATCATGGGCTGCTTTCTGTTGGATGAATCAAGGTGGAAAATGATGTTTTAAGATATACGGTGCCCTGAAGAGATGCATGATGCATCCTTGAGGATACTCTACCTATACTGGGAATCTGCGCCAGTAGAATGCCTGCCTGGCCACTTCGGTTTCTTGAAGCCAGGGGCTGACCTGAAAGCTTAAAGCCCGATAGGAGCCCCTTGATTTGTAAAGCTCTGCTAGCACAGGAGAACCTCACATCTTGCCAGGAGTAGGATTTAAAATGGGTGCCTTGGTTTCCTCTCTCTTGGGCCACGGATCCTGATGGGACCATTGGGGGGAAAAATAAGAATTTAGAACAAATACTCTACGGTCTCTGAATGTCTCCCCTGTTCGATATATTCACAGACAGCTAAGAAGAATGGAATAATTTTCTTTAAAAAAGGAAAAACACTTACTCTTTTGGAAGAAATTTCCATAAAAACAATGGGAGCTGGAACCTGAAAGTGAAAAAGGTTTTCTTGATTAGGAAAGAGGCCATCCAGGCAGTTAAGGGAGCTAAATCTTGGGGATCGCTCTGCCCAAGAGTTGCCCATTTTGTGCCAAGATCGCTTAGTAATCTCCTGCAAAGGTAGATTCCTCCTGCCTCTCGGCCTTCCTCCAGGCCACCCAAAGCTCCCTGGGATGAGCAAGGAGCAGCTTTATCCCTGGACAACGTATTGCCCTGTGCCCCTCCTCCCTTGCCCCTCCGTCTCCTGCCAGGTTCTTGGCCCACCTTCCAATAAGTGGCGGGGAAGAACAGACAGAGAAATAACAGCAGCCATGGCCCACAGAGCTTCGTAGCTGCTGGGAATGGCCTTTGGCCTCTGTTTGCCTCTTCTGGCCTCAAGGAAAGGGAGCCGTTTCATCAAGGAATTAAGAGAGGCCGCACAGTTTGTACTGAAAATAAGATTTAAACAAGCCTTTCCTGCCTACCATATTTGTTAAGGCATCCTGGGCATCATTGCAGGAAGCAAAATCCAAGAGAGAGAGGGAGGGAGGGAGGGACTGGATAGTTTTCAAGGGCAGCCCCATGTAGGGTTCATTATGGTAGCCTACATAAGTATGGACAAGCAGTCTACACAGGTAGGCCTGTGAGTGATGGGGCACAGATGGTCCCATGTCAGAAAGAGCACGGGTGTGATGCGTGTCCTGTGTGGATGTGGGGAGTGGGGGAAAGCCAGAGGTAGAAGGCTGACTTACTTTGAAAACCTGCAGCTCTTCAAGAATCACCTCTTCCATAGATTCCGTGTCTTGGTTGTAAATGGTGATAACTTTCAAGACAATTCCAGTATCTGTGGGTGAAGATGAAAAGACGCCTGTCAGATAATTAGGAATTGGTTAAAAAAAAACCAAAAAAAAAAACCAAAAAAAACCCCATGTCAATCATTTAAGAGAAAAAAGTTTGAAACTAACAGGCCAACATTTAAATCTGCAAGTCATTCAAAAATAAGTGTACATAAATTCAAGTCATCAGAAACAGGAACCCCAGGGAGACAATTCCAAGGGTTCTAAGCTTAGCAGCGACAGAATGGAACAGAACGGAATATTCTATTTATTGGCCAAGTGGTGACTGGACACATAAGGAATAAATGGCAGCATTTAGTCACACGCTATCCCAGGACTTTTGTTGTTGTTGTTGTTGCAGAAAGCTCAGTTTCCTACACAAAGAGCCAGCTTTGAAGGGGGAGAGGAGCCAAAACAAGGACAGCAGCAGCAGCAGCAGTAGTGTTGTGTTGTGTTGTGTTGTGTCCCACTCGAGTGTGGACTTAGAGGAAGGGCCACTTCTTCCCTGAAGCGCCCAACCTTTCCTTGCTGGGTCTGAAGGGAGAGCGGCTGCTGCTTTCAGGCTCCCTTTATTACCTCTCACCCCGAAGCCACAGGGGTGTGTGTGTGTGTCTTTTTTTCAGGCTGTTTTGCCAGGCTAAGGGGCAGAGAGAGGTGCTGTGCACACTGACCCTTAAATACGTCTTCCTAATTATTCCTAATTTTTGAACTTAATAACAATAAAAAGAGATTATTAGCTCTGCGAACTCTTTTGTCTAAAGTTCTGACTTTCAGGAAGGAACAGCCTTGGTTTTATTTCTCCAAACCATTTAACGGCCTAAACTAGTTTAACTCTCGCAGGTTTCCCAGGAGGAAGCCTGTCCCAGCAAGCCTAGGTTGACTGCATGGAATTCCTGGCAGAGGGGAGATTCAAATGTAATAATCGTGTTAGGAGAATTTTTAAAAAATGAGGAAAATTATAGTCCCAAACTGGCAAGCCGGGACTAATCATCTTTTCAAACCTTCCAACACAGCATAAGCAGAGCAGGTCAGCTTTGGCCCTCACCGTGGAGGGAAAACGAAGGGCCGAGACCCTCACTTGGGTAGGAGGGGAAACGGTTACTCCCGTCCTCTGAATTAAGGCATCCATCTTGCAGGCCTTCGTGCTTCATAGGTCACAGTTATAGAAGGCATTGATTCCTGGGCTCTACTAGCACGGCGGGGCACCATACACCTGTCCTTGGTGCCACCAGAGGGCCCTCCGTGACGTTTGCAAGAGGTGAGAAGCCACGGAGCCCAAAACACAAAGGGAGCCTGCCCAGAGCTTTCCCAGCAGGGAAGCGCTCAGCTGAGGCAATAACAATTTAGGAGGCTCCTGACAGCCCCCCCCCCCCCCCCGGAGCTTCTCTTCCTCCAGTGTGGAGCCCCGTCTGCCGGTGCAGGGAAGCAGGGTGCAAGAAGGGTGGCTCTGGGGGAAAGAGGGAGGGGGGCAGGAAGGGGAGGAGAGGAGGGCCCACGGGGGGAGACGGAAAGGGCGGCATCAGACGATTCTCAAAAGGCGGAAAGGACGGCGGCCTCCCTGCTCGCCAGGCAACGAGCCAAGGTTCGCTCCTCTTCCCAGGCACAGCCGTTGGGAAGGGGGAAAGCGGGAAGAAGAAATCCCTGGACAGGAATAACAAGCAAGGGGTCGGCCTGGGGCCCGAAGCAGCACGGATGGGTTGGAGGGCAGGCAGGTGGCGAACGGAGCCAGCCCGACAGCCCCTGACGGAGAGGGAGCGTTCCCTCTTACCTGTCCCGATAAACAAGACGTCGTATTGGCCGTCTTCTGCTTCCACCCTGTCCACTGCTATTTGCTTCAGCCTGTACTTCCCATCGGTCTTCACGAGAATTGGCCTCTTGTGCACCGGCCGGACCGTCTGATACATCAGCGGGTGGGTTCGAGCGAAGCGGATGGCCTCGTCCGGATAGTCTTTGGTGCTCCCGTGCAGACCCCCGTTCACTTTGCTGGCACACTGCCAAACGAAAAGGAGGTGAGGTGAGATTAAGCAGTTGCACGTATCACATCAAGGCATTCAAGGGAGGCCCACGCCAGGCAAGAGTCGGGGGTCTTTCATTATGGCTGTTTGGATTGCAGCTCCCGTGCTGGAGCCCCCCCCCCTCTCAGCAACATCTTCCACCTCAAGGGGTGGCCAGTCAGGCTGCCAAGGTTGGGGAAAGAGGCACCTGTCACCTGCAATAACCACTCCAGCCCCCCCCCCCAGGGGATAATCTGACGGGAAGGCAGCCTGAGGACCTGGCACCCCTGCTGCCAAGGATCCTTTCCTTTCTGCCCCACTATTATGGGATGGAGTCCCCTCAGAAATCAGACCGGCCCACAGGCTAGGCTTCCTGAGGAAACTGTTTCAGGGGGCAACCGGGGGCGACCAGACCGACCCCCTGGACGACTGAGGCTCCTTTGATTTTTTACATTTTTAGGAAATTGGTCTTTTAATTGGCTCGCCCTTGTCTTTCTTTGATGCTCTGAATTGCTGTCGACCACTGGAAGTCTGTGGACATGAGTCTAGTGAGTAAATAATAAGCAAGCAAGCCGACGGACTAAAGCAAATCAGTGTGCACTGCAGTCTTTTGTGTGTTGACTTAAAAGAAATTCAGTTGGGGGGGGGTTGGGCTGACTCCCCAGGTAAGCCTGTTTGCGCACCGGCCTCCTGAGCAGCTAAATGGGGGGCTCTTCCGAGCAGGAGGCCTTTAACTGCTTCAGCAACCAGAGGGGATCATGGGCTCCGACCGATTCTGGAGCCTCCCCTTCCAAAGTGGCCTCGTCTTCTTTCATTGGAACCATTTAAGATCCTGCTGGAAACATCCGAGCGGCCATTTACTCCTTCCGCAGATCTTGAGAACAGGGAAGGGTTTCACAAACCTCCCAAGCCCAGCCACAGGCGCAGACTCTCCCCATTTAGATTGGATTTTCAATCAATAAGGTGAAATCAAATACTCTTTGTGTTTACTGGAAACATTCATTTTTAACTTGCGGCAAGACTACAATCGACAATCGTGAACGCCAACGCTTGTCCAACGGGGCAGCGCTTAGTTTCCTTTCGTTGGGACTTGGCTCTTCTGAACTATTTGCTCCTGATGGTTTGAAAATTCATTTTCTCATCCAACAGGAGCAGAACATTCATTGGCTGCTTGTCACACAAGGCAGAAGTTGTGGCTCTCAGCAGACGTTCAAAAGTCTGGTTTTCTGCAAATGGACTCAGCCAGTGACAGTTGAAGGTCAAATGCTGCTGGAACAGACTTGTCTCCAGCAAGATTGGAGCATGTAGCCTTGAGCTGGGGATGTGTGTGTAGAGAGAGAGAGAGATGAGATAGATAGATATGATATGATAGAGAGAGAGAGAAAAGAGAGAGAGAAAAACATAGCCTATATTTAATAATTTAATTTAATTTATTCAAATTTATACCCCGCACCTTCTCCTAAAAAAGGACCCAGGGCTATAACTAGGTCATCATAGGTTCCACATAGGTAATTCTCTCATATTATTCAGTAAGGCAATTTCAAAAGCTCCACTCTGGGCTTCAAACAATGATGCTGATGGGCTTGAGTGATTTCAACAACCGCTCTGGTGAGAATTCTATTCCCTTAAGGAATTAATGCTTAGAATCAGTTGCAGGACTGTCGATGTTTCTGCTCACTTACGCCCCTCGGTCCAACTTCAGCTTCAGTGGGCCGAGGCATGTGGCTCGCGTGAGTGTCAGGGAGGCGGCTAACGGCTGTGATTGAAATTCTTAAACAAGAACGGGGTATTTAGATAGACGATTTAGGTAGAAGATTTGCAGTGCCTACAACGCAGGGCAAACAGGCCCTTCTTGCCTTCAGTGCAAAATTGCTCTGCATTTCTGCAAGGCTAAGATTAAAAAGTAGGAAAAATAGTTTTTTTAATTAAAAAAAGATGATGAAAATGCTTCCCATTGCTTTCTTGTACTGGGAAAATGAGGAGATAAATAAATCTTCCAATTTCATTTAAAATGGTGCTTTGTTGAATAAAATATAATATAGTTTCACACATCTTTTAAAATGAAAAATGAACCAAACGTCTGGTTGTACAACTGGCCACTGTGGCTTGGTTTGCAAGGTCAGCAAAGGCTGCGCCGATTAGGGCCACGTTGTTCAAAAGCACCTTTCCAAATCTCAGCCGCCTCAGAAGGGGCACAGAAACGCCATGCGATGCGCTGCCCTCCCGGCCATTTGAAGCAGGAACAAATGCCTGGCTCCAAGGGGGAAACTCTCACCGATCCAGGCCTTGGGTAGGGCACTTTGCCTTCATACACAGACCAGTGGTATTCAGGGCCTTCCTTGTGAGCATACGGTCCGTTGAAAGCCGCCCGGACACTGGCCATATGATAGACACAGACCGCGTAGCCGTGGAATATGTTGCTGCAAGACAAAAAGGGAAGGAGGAGTCCATGATTTGAGAGTTCTTGGTGGAAAGCCTGTCATTACGAAACACCCCTTTGTAGATCGGTGGCTTCAGCCCTTGCTCCCCCCTCTCCCCCCCTCTCCAATCCCGAGTCTCCTTGTGCCACGGACAATTTCCATCTAAGGATCTGCTCCCGCAATACTCGAGCAGGACAGGTGGCATTACAACAGGGTCGCTCCTGTTTTCACCTCCCCTTGGGGACCCCTTGCTCAGTGCTCAGGCCTTCTCGGAAGTGGAAGCTCATGGACAGCCTTTTCCTTTGCAGTGTCCAGGGCTGCTTCTTGCAAGCAGCCTCCATTCCTGGAAGAGAGGGAAGCCAGAAGCGGTGACCCAGGACAACAGTGACCCTAGTCCCAGGTTTCCCCTCTTGGGCTGAGTGGTGCGGCCCTGATGGCTTCCTCAGGCAGTCGGCAGTTGATTCTCAGAGAAGCAATGTTGGGTTGTGGTGAAAGTTGCTTAGGGTTTCAAAGGGATGTGTTCTTGCCTCTTGGTTTTATTCTTGAGGGACAAATTGGCAGATTGCTTTGCAGCGCATCCTATCCAGGGGTGGGATCCTACCAGTTCAACAACTGGTTCGCTGAGTGTGTGTGTGTGTGTGTGTGCGCACGTACGTCCGACGTGCATGTGCGCAGTTCACAGGAAAACAGCTGAGGCACGCAATCCACGCCTATCAGTTGGGCTAAAAAAACAAATCTTTGGAGCTACGGGTTCACCCAAACTGGCCTGAGCCGGTGGCCCTGATCCTATCCAATGTATTCGCCTAAATCCAGTGGTGTGATCGCTTCTTTTGATTTGAAAGGTAAGCACCAGACCGGGGCTGGCTGATCTGTAGGGATCTGTAGGGACCTGTGATCGCCTACAGAGACAATCCAATCTGGACCTTCTGGAGCCCCTTCAGGGGGAGATGGGATTCTGCCTACAGGCTAGAAGCAGTTAACCCAATGTCAACCATTTTATTCTCCAGGAATAAATGCTGGTTTACATCGTTATCGCCTAACTGTCCTGCGGGTTTTCTCACAGGGCGTAGGGGGACTTGTGGCCTGTGCATCAGTGTCTCCATGACCTCCCCACGTCGTATCTGCCTACCTTGTAGTGTTGAAGAGTCCAAATATCACTGGGTTTTTGTTATCCCGAGTCTGGAGCAAAAATATGTCCTCTGAAAAAAATGGAAAAACACAGAAGTGAGAGTTTCCTGAATCTTCTGTGATACTGAACTGGAAGAAGAAATGGAAAGAAAATGTGCAAATTGAAATTGGTTCGCACATTATTCTAAACTGGGATTTATTTTATTTATTTATTTTTTATTTTATTAAATTTATATCCCGCCCTTCTCCAAAAGGACTCAGGGCGGCGCACAGGAAATTAAAATGCATACAAAAAACAACAGTACAAAATTTAAAAACCTATTAAATCCCCATCCTGCGCTAAAACCAATTAAAATCCCCAAATTAAAACTATCTATGGCTAGTCCCAGCGGAGGTTATGTTAGGCCGGCTTGGTGAAAGAGGTGTGTTTTTAAACACTGGCGGAAGAGGCGGAGGTCGGTGATGGTGCGAAGTTCTGGGGGTAGGTCATTCCACAGGGCAGGGCTCGCCACAGAGAAGGCCCTTCCCCTGGGTGTCGCCAGTCGGCATTCTCCGGCCGACGGCACCCTGAGAAGGCCCTCTCTGTGGGAGCGTATCGGTCTAAGGGATGTATGGGGCAGGAGACGGTCTCGCATATAACTAGGTCCCGAGCCATGGAGCGCTTTAAAGATGGTCGTCAAAACCTTGAAGCGCACCCGAAAGATCACAGGAAGCCAGTGCAGCTCGCGCAGGATTGGTGTTATATGGGAGCATCTGGCGGCTCCTGTAATTACCCACGCAGCTGCGTTTTGGACTAGCTGTAGCTTTCGAGTGCACCTCAAGGGAAGCCCCATGTAGAGAGCATTGCAGTAGTCGAGTCGGGACGTCACGAGGGCCTGAGTGACTGTGCGAAGGGCAGCCCGGTCCAGTAAGGGGCGCAATTGGCGCATCAGGCGTACCTGATGGAACGCCCCCCTGGCCACCACATGGTCTTCCATGGACAGCCGGGAATCCAGGAGGACACCCAAATTGCGTGCCCTTTCCACGGGGGCCAGTGTTTCGCCCCCAATGGCCAGAGTTGGAGTAATCTGGCTGAACCGGGGTGCCAGAAACCACAGCCACTCGGTCTTGGAGGGGTTGAGCTTGAGTTTGTTACTACCCATCCAGATCCGTACGGCCTCCAAACACCGGGACAGCGTCTCGACGGCATCGTTGGGGTGGTCTGGGGTGGAAATGTACAGCTGAGTATCATCAGCGTACAGATGATATCCCACCCCAAAACCACGGATGATCTCATCCAGCGGCTTCATATATGTGTTGAATAGGAGGGGCGAGAGGACCGACCCCTGAGGAACCCCACATAAGAAGGGTCTCGAGGCTGACCTCTGTCCCCGTCAACACATATTGCGACCGACCAGAGAGGTAGGACGAGAACCACCGTAAAACGGTGCCTCCCAGCCCCAACCTCCCCAGTCGGTGCAATAGGATACCATGGTCGATGGTATCAAAAGCCGCTGAGAGGTCTAATAGGACTAGGATA
Source organism: Rhabdophis nuchalis (assembly GCA_039707465.1). Classification (NCBI taxonomy): domain Eukaryota; kingdom Metazoa; phylum Chordata; class Lepidosauria; order Squamata; family Natricidae; genus Rhabdophis; species Rhabdophis nuchalis. The sequence continues at coordinate 29,199,684 of CM077656.1, read as the reverse complement.
GAGGAATGTCCTCTATCCCGCGCCCTCCAGAGATCATCAACCAACGCGACCAATGCCGTCTCGGTGCTGTGACCGGGTCGGAAGCCGGACTGGCGCGGGTCTAGATAATCAATTTCCTCCAGGTGTCGCGGAAACTGTTGGGCCACCACACTCTCAACGACCTTCGCTAAAAAGTGAAGGTTGGAGACTGGACGAAAGTTCTCTAATAATGCTGGGTCCAGGGACGGCTTCTTGAGGAGGGGCCTTACTACCGCCTCTTTCAAGACGGCAGGCAAGGACCCCTCACTCAAAGATGCGTTGACAATGCCCTGGAGCCAGCCTCGTGTCGTCTCCCAGGATGCCAGTACAAGCCAGGAGGGACACGGGTCCAATAAACATGTGGTAGCCTTAAGCCTCTTTGACAACCTGTCCATATCTTCGGTAGTAACAAAGTCAAACTCCTCCCAGAATGGTCTCTCAAGAACAGCCTCGGACAGTCCGACTGGACCACTCTCGATGGAGGGTAACTCATTCCGAATCCGAGTGATTTTATCCTGCAGATAAATCCCAAATTCCTCTGCTCGTCCCTGTAAAGGGGCTTCCCGCGGCCTCTGGTGGAGGAGGGAGCGGGTCACCCCAAACAGGGCGGCAGGGCGATTATCTGCGGATGCAATAAGGGTGGCACAAAACTCACGTTTGGCCACTCTTATCGCCACTAAGTAAGTCCTAATATGGGTTCTCACTAGTGTTCGGTCGGCTTCGGAGCGAGAAGATCTCCATCTGCTCTCTAGGCGTCTCTTGTGGCGTTTCATCCCCCTCAGCTCCTCGGTAAACCAAGGAGCCTGGGTGATTCGTCGCCACAAGAGAGGCCGCAAGGGCGCGACTCGGTCCAAGGCACCTGTGGCCGCACTTAGCCATGCTGCCACCAGGTCCTCAGTCGAGTCGCGGGGCAAGTCCACAGGTATTGGCCCAAGCTCCCTCTGGAACCTTTCCGGGTCCATCAGGAGCCCGGGGTGGAACCATATAGGAATGTTTGGCTCCGCCTCCCCGCGGTGGGGTGCGGCGATTGGAAAGTACAGCCGAAGGAGAGCGTGATCTGTCCATAACAGGGGTGAGATGGCTAAATTCTCTATTCCCAGATCACTACTCCACCGTCCCGAGACGAGGGTGTGTCCACCCTCGTGAGTAGGGCCTAAAACTACCTGGGTCAGGTCCATGGCTGTCATGGAAGTCATGAACTCCCGAGCTACTCCAGAGGTCTCGCCTACTGACAGCAGGTTGAAGTCCCCCATGACCAAAAGTCTGGGGGTCTCAACCGCCGCCTCAGCTATCACCTCTAGGAGCTCGGGCAGGGCTGTTGCTGCATAGCGAGGAGCCAGGTATACAGCTAACACGCCCAACTGCCTCCCTAGGCCCCACTTCACAAGGAGGGACTCACACCCGGTCGTCTGAGGGATCGTGGTCTCCTTCGGCTTAAGACTCTCCTTAACCATAATCGCCACCCCTCCCCAGGGCCCTAGGCTGATGGAAGGCTCGGTAGCCTGGTGGGCACATATCTACGAGGGGTAAACCCCCCTCGAGGCCCAACCAGGTTTCCGTTATACCCACCAGGTCCGGGTCCCCCTCTGACACGAGGTCACAAATGAGGGGGGCTTTATTTACCACGGACCTGGCGTTGCATAGTATCAGCCTAGGGCCCCGGCTCTGTGGTCCTTGCCCACCTAGTCTGCGATGGGAGCACGGGGAGTTGGAACGCGTGACCGTCTGTAGCCAGCGGCCACGGGCCTCCAACGACCATCCGTCTCCCACCGTCCCTGCCCCTCCCCGGAACCGAACTGATGGACAAAACCTCAGTGGAAATGACCCCCCCCTTCCTCCGTTACCTCCCTTCCGCCGGCCGGCCTAGTCCTATCCCGCCCCCTAACTGGACTATCCCTCCCCTCCTCCCTGGAACCCCCTAAAAGCCGATACTTGTTGAAAAAGCCAGACTGGGCCCATTCACACCGAACACTAAGCCAAAACCAAGCAGGTGACATTATCGCCCAACATGTGAAAGGTGCCACTGTGGCTGCTGCATGAAATCATGGTTTATGATTTATTGTTAACATGACCTTCCTGCTATGAAAGATTTATATGTGACTGCTTTTCTCTTTGAGCCCTTACGAGGGCTCTGCCTTCAAACCCTTTGCAACCACGTCACTCACCCAACTCGTCAAAATGCGTGTCAATGCCATTCACCCCTGGTACAGAACACGCCAGCCTGGCTTTGAGGAAAGTGGTCCACTTATTCACCAGCATCCTTTGTCCTCCCATGTCGTTCTGAGGAGAAGAGGGAAGAAAGCCCTTTCTCAGAGCCAGAGAGACTAGGCTCTGCTAAGTTGTGCATTCACACAACGTGACTCACTCCACCCACCTTCCGGCTCAGCGCAAAGCACCTGACCACACACTAACCCAAGCTGCGTACGTGCACGGAAGTTGAAAACCAGCCCTTCAGCCAGCGCCTTGTATGAAAGGAGAGGTTAGGCCCCCTTAGATGGCCCCTGATTTTGACTGACTCACGACAGGATTTCAGGTCAAGGCGAAGGAGTTCCTTGAAGGGGGCACGTGCCTGGGATGCTCTTGAAAGCTAAAGTCTAACCTCTTGTGGGACGAAGGGGACGCTGGAGGGACCCCGTGTGCCACTTGTGGGATGAGCAGACAGAAAAGGGACGGGAAACCGTTGGGATCAGCCGACCTGTTCAGGCCATCGCAATACAAAACGGAGCTTTGGAATTAAAATAAGGCGCAGACCCAAACTTTGCATTCAGTTCTACACACAACGGGTGGCTTTTTCTTCCCATCCTCTTTCCCTGGGCTCCCTTTCGGGCTGCCCTTCGCGCCTTCTCCTTCTTCTTCGACGCCTCTCTCTGCCTCTCCGAGCCTAAGTGAGCCAGAGTGGCACCGTAGGGGCGGCTGGGGATCCAGAGACGGGGGCTGCAGTACTCCCAATTCAAGCCAGGCTTGTGAGAAAGGGTGTGTTTTTCTTATTTTATTCCAGCTCTGATAAAGCCGCCTCCTCCAGGCTCCTCCCCACAAACCTTCTGGGACGGGGGCTCATCAGTTCTAGAATTAAGACGCCCAACATATCCCATGGGAGTCCAGTTGGGAAAAGTTGAATTAAATACAGGAAAAAAGCAGCCAATCCCCAGTAGACGGTAATAAAAGTATTTCTTACCGCACAGACCCGGCCCACCCTGGCATAGAGCGCGTGGGCCCCTGCTTCTGCCTCCAAGGCTTTCTCGGTGAAGAAGAAATACACCTTGTTGTCTTCACGGTCTTCGTTGTCAGGAATCACGTAGGAACTAACAAATTTGGGTTCTTAAAGAGACAGTGAGATACGGCTAATTAATTCCAATGTCGGCAAAATTGCATTCAAGATATACAATAAGGTCTGCAGAACATCAGAAGAGCTCCTTTTGAATACGAAACAATAATTCCGGATTCTAAGGCAACATTTCCAGTTCAATGCTCTTTGGTTCTTGTGCTGCAGAACTAGCTAGCATTGCAGGAAAGGACGGTTGGCTAGGCGGACTATGGCAGGGCATAACTTCTCAGCTAATCGAAACGAAGTTGCAAAGCATAACTTCTATTTGCATTGCCCCACAGGAGACCGAGAACCTCTCTAAAACAACCTGCATCATGGCCCACCCCCATGGTGATGCTTTGTGGGGGAAGACCTAGGAGGAGGCCAGCAAAGTACCCTGAAATAGTGTTTCTGATGCATGCTTCATGCTGGCGATTGCCACTGTTGTCCTCATCAGCGTCCTTATTACTGAGAGCCATTTGTACCTTTCAGCAGCCGCTCATTGTCCGGCTCGGTCCGGATGTGAGCCAGGCGGCCCATCAGGCGGAAGATGGCAGCGTCTCTCCCCCAGTAGTCACTGTACAGTCCAGTGAACAGTTCGCTTCCTGAAGGGACAAAGGGAGGCAGTTAAGGAAAGCCTCCAGCAAGGCCTTCTCAATTCCCAATGGCAGCATGGCCGCAGCTTTGCCGCTTTCCTTGACCGCAGCGTGGAAGTGGCGTCCTGAGGGTGTGCGTGTCTGTGGCTTTCAGGGTACGCTCAATTTTAGGAATCCTGCATCACAGACGGTGAGTGTGAGCTCATTTGGGTCACGCTAGCCAAAAGATGTGAAACATGAGACATCCCCAGCTCTGCTCTTGGTCTGGGCAATGAGTTGAGTCCAGGCCAGGCAGGATAGGAGGAGGAGGGTTGGGGAGCCTGTGTAGGCCTGGTAAGAGAGGCACATGGCATCTCTCCCCCGCTCTCCCCCTGTGGTCCCTTCTGACGTCTGCTGTCCTGCCCCTCCGCCTTCTTCTCCAACCCCAGGCTCACTCCTTCGCCAGAGCAGCCACTTGGCAAACCCACTTTACCACAAAGACATCAACGCCACCAATGGCCTCCGGAGTGTAGCACTTCAGTTGTGTACCAGAATGGCCCAATGTCTTCAGACAACAATAATTGTTGCATATTGAAATCCAGGCTATCAGAAAGGAGTCAGCATCTACTTCTAGGTTTTCAGGTTCTCTTAATAGAGAACAGCAGTCAAGCCCATCTTGTAATTCTAAACATTACAGATGTGGAAAAGCCTGTTTGATTTTGATACGAATACCGTATGTATGAGCTTCAAACAAATATATAATATCATATATAATAGTGGGATATTATACAAGTGAGTATTCTACAAGTATCTCTTCTACAAAAGCTAAGGCAGAGATTCAGTAATCTAATATTTGGACTCCATATTTTCCCTAACATAAATTAAGGGCAATTAGGATTATATATCACTAATTCATTTCTTAAAATATAGATATCAGTGGAAACAAAACAACTTGCATATATTCACCACGAGATGGCAGCCAAGCCACAAAATAGTGGAAAGAACATATTACACGTACAAAAAGAACGGTCTTCTCTCCTAATATTATATCTATTTTCTTCCTTTTTTAAACTTGAAAGAAAACAAACAAATTATCTATTTTATATTTCACCATTAACATGAGTAATATTATTATTTTGATTTCTAGTGTATTTTCTCAAGGATTTACAATTTTTACTTGCCAAGAAGGATGGATTTAATTTGAAAACAATTATGATTTTAAATAATGACTTGAATAATGTAAACTCTCTACTAGGTAAACTCTGAAATCTGTTTCCAACAAGAGAAGTGTTATTATTTCTTAGGTTTTGCTTAATACTGAATAAATATTAATTTCAAATTCATGAGGTCCTGAAGCTAATTAAAATATTAGCATATAAAATCAATTTTAGTAGCTCGTACTGATGTGGGACTTCATGGCAGAGTCTACAAAATAATTATGTCATCACATTCTCTAATTCTCAGCTTTAGAAGATACAACCTTGACATCTACAGAAATACAGAAGTCCTGTGTGTGTGTGTGTGTGTGTGTGTGTGTGTGTGTGTTTAGTGTTATGACCCAGATTGTTTAGCCAGCAGGACTCCAATCCCTGGACTCCCCCAGACGCAGCTTTTCATGACATTGGAAAACAGGCCCACCTAGGAGAAAAGCCTTGGTTTCCATAGGAGGCTGGAGTTTCTCTCCATGACTCATGAAAGCAGCCGGGACTTTCCGAGGCTTCCACAGATTCAGATTCAGAAAGGGCTTGTCGTTACTTCAGTCTCTCAAGAGCATTTTATCTCTGTTCTAGATTTTTACCTTACAGTATCGCTGCCCAGACTTGTCCTTGTGTGTGTGTGTGTGTGTGTGTGTGTGTGTGTGTGTGTGTGAAATAAACATTTCTGTATACCTATATGATCTACCCTACGGCATAGCTGTGATTTTCCTGTTCTGTAGCTTAGGGCTTCTTGAGCCTGGTCTGACGCTCCTGGCCTTCCCTGGGGGTGGGAGCTCTCCGCCGGCCGTTCTGGCCCCTTTCGGGAGCTTCAGCCACTTCAAAGTCTTCAAAGGGCCTCGAGGCCTCCCGTCTTTGTGGCTGACAAGCGGCCATCTCTATTCTGACTTTTCTGGGGGAAGCTGCGTTTTCTTTCTGGGATGGGAAACCCAAAGATAACAAACCAAACATCTCTGGAAACCTTTCAGCAACTGCAGCCATTTCCCCAAATAGCTGGCTAATAAAAATATAACTAATAGCCAAGTTCAAGTGTGGAATTAACTTGGCAAATGCGCTGGAGAATTGCATAACTGTACACCTATGGTGTTAAATGATCGATTCAGAAATTTAATGTGCAGACCAGCCCTTTAGAAAAGATGAAACTGTATTCCAAACTCATTTTTACTGGCAATTTTCTTCTTGCAAGGCAGTCTCGGCTGTTTTTCAGTAGTAGGATTTTTAGAGATCTATAATTAATAATGTTGGATTTACTTGGCTGTAAATCCACTTTCAGTGAGAATGTTTGTGCTCAGCTAGAATTGTCTGATCCAGCATTTTCTAGGACATTGAAATATCAATCTTCATACAGGACGAGATCTCCCTTCAACGATGACATCTTGATGCAGCGATAGCAGCCTCTGATTGATTCAGCAATGTTTGCCAAAGAGAAACACCTCTTTCCAATTCCCGTAGGTCTTTGCCACATCCTCCCAGCCTTTCAACAGGAGGACCTGGCTGACTTGAAGACTCTCTAGGGCCCTGGAAGATCCTTGATTCTTTCTCAGTCGCCGATTGAGTGACACTGCTTGGCACTAGACTGTCAATTTATACGGTCTCCCTCTGGGAAAATACAGAAGTGCCTCCTCCCTCCTCCCTCTCAGCATGAAATGGGTTCTTGGCCGTTGTTGCTAGAGTGGCCTTCCACCTCCAGCATCTTCCCACACGGGGGATGCTTCCTCTGGGTGCCTGCATTGGGGCTCAAGCCTTCAGCGACCTGCTAGGAATGTAAGCTCCCAACTTCTTTGCTCCCCCCTCCCTAGAACACCCCCCCACCCCCCAACAACACCACCCACCCACCCACCCAGAGTAACTGGAAATGATGGGAGTCGACTGAGGAAAGCCAGGGCCCAGAGGGGCATCCCTCTTACTCCTCGGGCACAGCAGCCGAAACGTTCTGGAGCAGGAAGGAGGCCCAGCATTTGTCAAAAGCCACACGCCTGAAGGAAACGGGCTTCCTTTCAAGAACCCGTGTGGTCTCTGTTAACTCGCCAGTCAGCTCCATTACAGAGTAGGAAGGTTGCTTTATTGAAAGCAGGCTGCAGAATTCATGTATTGTAGACATAATTATTTATGGAATATGCCCAATCATTTAACATTTTTATATAGCATTAGCCATGGTTGAAAGCTTATTCTGTTTTCTGATTGTCATTCAGAATTTATTCATTCAAAAGTAGAATTGTTCCTTACTGTTTTCCCTTAGTATCAAATAATCTTTCTAAAAACAGAAGCTGATTTACAAGAAAATGTTTAAAAGAAGCAACCAAACAAAGTAAAAAGTGGTAGGGAAAGAGCACAATTTAAGTCTTCTTTGCTACTGAGGAAAATTTGTGCTTAAATTTCATCCATTAAAATAATTTCATTTTAGAAAAGCTTAAGTTTGATTGGAGTTTGCCCAATATTTTAATTTAATGCACATAACACCACCAAAGATTACACTGCATTTTTTCCTGCTGTAATGCAGACATTTCAGTAAAAGTTACGCTGCCTCACAAGGGTTCTTAAAAAATGATAAATACATGTAATGCCCTTTAGATTGCCACAGTGTGCTATGAGGCTTTTGATGGCCATGCTGTTGAGTACTTTGAACTCAATTCCAAAATGATATTTGGAACACACGAACCTGTCTGGAGCTCTTTTAAACAACTACTATTTGGAAAACATTGTGAAACCCAGGAAAAGCTTGAAGGAGCTTCGCAGAGGCTCCTGTCCAGCTTCTGTGCGCTCCAAAGGCCCAAAATGATTCCAGATGTGTGGATGGATGGCTTGAATGGTCAAAGCCTGATAGGTGAGATTAAACAAAACTGTTCCCTCTTCTTCTCTGAGTTGACTTTCTGTGCTAAACTAGGATGAAAAAAGAGAACCCATTTCTAGGAGCATCTGTGAAGACACATTTTCCTCCCTGTTCTTCTCTGTGAGAAAACAACATTGATAAGCTCTAAATTGTTTGTACTGGAATGAGACGAGCACTAAAAGAGCAGCCATCTTGAACTTTGCATCACAAAGCCTGTGGGAGTCTAGCTCAAGGCCGCTCTCCTGTCTCCTGCAGACCAGCCCTGAGACTCTAGGAGACAATTCAACAGAACCCAACATAAGTAAACAAGAGGAGAACTGACGCAGACGTAGATGGAATAGAGTCGGTGCGAATTGGAAAGGAGTTCTTAGGTTATTACCATATAAAGTGGACATGAAGGAAGAACTTGGTGCATATGGACATCTGCCCCTTCCTTTCTCTAATCGCTGAGCTTCTAGATGAAAGAGATGATCCTTTAAAAAAAGTACAGGAAGCATTAGAAGAGATACAGGCAGATAAAAAAAAACACCCATCAAAGGTAATAGATGTGCCAGTGTTTTCTATTCAGAACAATATAATTAAGCATCCATACCCCCTCCATATTCTGAAATGTGCCATCCAGATATTTTAAGTAGAGATTTAAACCTCTTTCCTTAATTTCCACCCATGCAGAAAAAGAAAATCAGAAGGACAAGTTTAATTTTATAAAAATTACCACCACTTTTTTAAAAAAACATCTTTTTTAGGGGGGGGGAAACATTTAGTAGCTAAACACATAATGTTAAGTCTCCTTTGCTCATTTCCTATGAAAAGAAACAGATAAGGGAAAAAATCTGAAAAAGGGAGAAAGAAAAAAGGAAAAGAAAGAAAAAAATGTAAAAAGTCTCAATCTTTAAATACAGTATCAAACTTTGACTTCACAGAATAAGATTGCTCGGGTTTTTCTTCCCCCAAGGAGAGCCTGTCCAAAAGCAGGAAAGGAAGACACGCCGTGAGTCTAAATCAGGGATGGGGGGGGGGGGGGGGGTGGACTTTCTCTTGTAATCCATGATTTATCGTAAACGATAGATTCAGTGACTATGAGACATTCCTTTGCAAGGGATCCATAAATCCACAAGGCTTCATGTTATGATAATTTCCAAAGTTTGAGTATATAATTCATATTCCGTATAATATTTATATTATATTTTTGTAAATATGAAACGTAGCTATCTGCAAACTGCGCAGGCTACAACCAAGGATTATGTCTGCAAGAAACGCCTAAACTATCTCATCAGCATCCTTTCATCAGCAAAAGTTAATCACCGACGTTATCTCTGCAACTGCAACTGCCACTGCACAGCCCAGCTTGGCTAAAAGAAGCAACAGACTTGCCCTGCAGTATAAAATCCACCTCCTTGGGAAAGGGAACCAGCTGCCTAAGCCTCTGGAAGCCTCCTCTCACCATAAGGGGAGGCTATCTCAGGCTGGGAACCCACAGCCAGCCTAACTAAAGTGGGGCTTATCATTTTGCCCCACCAAAGAAACATAATATATTAAACTTTCTAGTAACTGAAACATTTTTATCCCTTGAGAATGAAGGAACACTTTCAAGAAAAGGAGGAAGGTAGAAACAGGCAGCCATGGTCAAACCCATTTATAAGAAGGACCAGGGATGACATGATAGCAGTCTCAACATTTCAGGGGCTGCCCCAAAGAAGAAGGGGTCAACCTATTCTCTAAAGCAGCAGAAGACAAGAAGAAACAAGAAGCAATGGATGGAAACTAATCTAGGAGAGAAGCAACCTGACATTAAGGAGAAACTTCCTAACAGTGAGGACAATTAACCAGTGGAACAACTTGCCATTCAGAAATCACGGGCGGTTTATCACTGGAGGATTTTAAGAGACTAGACAGCTACTTGTCTGAAATAGGGCAGAGGTGTCAAACTCAAGGCCCGAGAGCCAGATCTGCCTGGCAGGGTGCTTGGATCTGGCCCGTGGGGCATCCCTGGAAAGAGCGAAGGACCGGCCTGCGGTGTCTCTGCCAGTGAAAATAGAGCTGGCGAGGCCCACAGGTTGTCCTCCTGAGCTCCATGTTCACTGGCAGAGGGTTGCAGGAGGCCACTGCAGGTGAAAACGGAGCTACGGAGCCTGTAGCTGGCAGAGCGCCTTGGTAACTGACATGATGATGTTGACCGGCCATGCCCCCCACCCCCCCGACCATCATGCCACACACACACACACCCTCCTGAGAACACAAACACAACTCTGATGCGGCCCTCAATGAAATCGAGTTTGACACCCCTGGTCTAGGGTCTCCTGCTTGAGCAGGGGGCCGGACTAGCAGACCTCCAAGGTCCCTTCCAGCTCTATTCTACATTCTAGGATACATTAAGATACTCCCCAAGCAAGGAGCTCTCAAGCGCAGCATGCCTTCTTATCAGATTCGTGCATTCTGTATTCACCCGTAACAACTTCACTTTTGGCACAACAAAGAAAGTCGTGGTTTCTTGTGAGAGAGACGTCCTGTCAGGGGTGCTTGCAAGGATGTTCCAAAAAGGCAACATAGTAGATGTAGAAATGTGTCCGTCATCTGGCCTGTTTTGGCTGTGGCAGATGCTGGTGCTCCTGGTGGCCAAGCCCCCAATTCTTCTTCTGCATTTATAAACTTTGCAAATTGCACGGATGTCATTACGGTATGTAGGCAGTTTTACAACCGGACGTCTCCGCCAAAGCTGTGACCAGGATTGCATGTTGCTGAATCAGCCCAGGTTGCTTTGGAGGGGGGAGGATATGGATTCTAAGCAAAGGAAGGGACTAGTTGTCGCAGCAGGAGACTCGGCCTCCATGGGGTGAGACACACAGAGGACTTTGGGAGCTCAGCGGATGGAGGCCCAAAGAGACCACATTTCCACTGATGGGGAAATAAGCTACTCAGAAGAACTGCAGATTCAACCATTCAAAGGGGAAGGGGATTTTTCTTTTGCAATTTCCAAATCCAGAGAGAAACAGAAGAAAGCAGGAGCCTCCCTAAACAGTCCACACTGTGACATCAGACAAATCTGGAAACAACAACCCAAGTGGCACAAAGCCATTGTGTATAAGGGCCTTGTTGCCTTGTTCTTCACTTCCACTGTATCCCTGTTTGACCCACCCAGGAGTTTATATAAATCGGGATCAGAGTTGGTTGGATTTGCTTTCTAATGAATGAAACCATGTCTATTTATTTTATTTATTTATTTTATTAAATTTATACCCCGCCCTTCTCCTTGTTAGGACCCAGGGCGTCTATCTGAAAGAGATATGTATTTATCAAGAGATATGTATTTATACATATCTGTATAAGAAACTTGCTTAAGGATTTTAAAAAAAACCGTAAAGATTTGTATGAATGAAATCCCTGGAAGAAAAGAACCTCTCAGCTATTTGGGATCAGCCTATTATGGAGCTGATGAACATCTAGCGGGGGATTCGGTGCGAACCTTTTACGGCATTTTTTTTGTCAACAGAAGGAAAACCAGACCCCTCTGTGCGGCCAGTCAGAAGGTCTTGGAATAGTCTGTCAGGTTGCAATTCCAGTGAGCAAACCTACTCAAAAGAAGCCAGCACTGTGACGCTCCCTGAGATGCCTGGAGGTGTGCAGTCACCTACGCAGGCAGCCTTCGATTCGATGCTGCCCTTTAGATAAGATCGGACGCTAATGATGGTGTTTTCCCTTCTTTCTTTCTCAATGGCTCTCTGTGCTGGCTTTCCTAGTAGCTTCTCAGCAACGTGACCCACCCAAACCATGATCCAACTGAAAGCGAGGATTGTACAAATGTTTATTTTTGCTATTTGAAACTATCTTTTTGGACGTATCATCTTGCAGTCCAAACAAATGCAGCCCTGTGCAATTATTTCTCCTGGATTCGTTTCCCAATGACCTCATCCCTGCTGCAGTCCAAGGGAAGGGAACATCTGGTTTTTCTGATCAAACGGGAGTCAGCCCTCCCTCCCTCTCCCTCGTTATAAAGTGTGACCGATTTGTTCCCTGGAAATATTTGCCCAAAGTCAGGGTGTATTCATGCTTAAGTATGTCGCTGTCTGGTCAAGAAGCCAACCAACCAGAAAACTACCAATTAAATTTTTTTGAGCTATTTTATACACAATTCCAGTTTTATAATCAAATATGCACGGCTAATTCCTATTGTAATTGTTTACTTGCTAGAGAATTCATCTCAGTTTAGAATTTATACACATCATTTATAAATTGATGAATTATTGTATCAATTTACAGGACAACAGATTTCAAACTTTCAATCATCATTAATATGACGTCAGTGGCTCCCTTAGACCATCCCAAAGTATTTTTGTAACACTTTTTCTGCTCTTCAAGAAGGACATTCACAAGAGATGGGGTGCCCTTCTCTTCCAAGGTCTTGGAGGGGAAATCAAATAACATTTCTCCTAAGTGACAGCTGTCTATTTGAGCACCAAGACAAGCGCACAGGGTTGATCTTTACACCTTTATCTAGCCGGGTATGTTAGTTTTTCCCAATATTAGCAATTGTGTGAATCGACTCCACTCATACATTTTAAGTTTTTTTAAATTAAAGGGTTGGTATATCAGAATCTCTGGAAAAATTTGCAGCATTTTGCGCTATGAAAAGATTCCCTGTATAATCGTTAATAGGTTTGGATAAAGGATGCTTGATGATAAGCATGTTGCTTCATTTTTTAATGATATTTGTGCCTATTAATTTGCCTTGTTCCGATTTTTATCTTAATTTCTAATCTATGACTGCACAGAAATTAATAATAGCATAGAAAAAGTCCCATTGCTGTCAAATTTTGGCTTTATCCAGGTATTTATAATGACGTTTGGAGCAAAGGAGCAACAATTCCTGGCCTTCTCTACTTTGCTGGCAGGGAATGACTGGTGTGCAAATGGAAAAGAAATAAAAGAAGAAAATAGGAAGTAAATAAACTAGTAACTAAACCAAAACCCTTACAAGCCAAAACTACCTCTTCTTGATTTATTGCTTTGGCCTGGCTTATTTTCAATAAAAATAGTAGAAGCATAAAGTTGGAAAGGGACGCTCAGACAATTAATCCAACCTGCATCTACAACCTTCCTAAATCACTGGCTCCACTCTTCAGCTCTTCTTTTTGTTGGGAAATACTTTTACCTTTCAACTGGAGTTGGCCTCCTTATAACTGTAGGTGTTGTTCCATTATCCTGCACCCTGGGACGAGAGGGAATAGGCCTCAGGTTTCTTCTGTCTGGCTTCTCATCAGGTAACTGAAGGACGCTATCATATATATATATACTCTGTGCCATTTCTTTCCAAGCTAAACAACTCTCTCTCCTCACCTTCTCCTTGTATTGTTCAATTTCCAGTCTGTGGATGACGCTCGTTGCCCTTCTCTGCATCTGTTCTGACTTCTTTTTAAAAGCCGGGAGCCCCAAACACTTGAGGCCTGTTCTTGGAATTTAGGAGTTACCTGCATTTATTTTCTAGTCGGTTCCATTCAATTTCCTCGACCTACTCCTTTAGTCTCTCAAAATCACTTCAAATTTTATTGCTGCTTCAAAGATTAGCGATTTGTATGACAGGACGATTTGCATCATTTGCCAATTGGGCCTATTATTTTTCCATTGAATTGATGAAAAGTTGCAAAAAAAGAAAAAAAAACCCACAAAGACGGAGGTGGCGTCAATGGCGGTGGGAAGGGAGGACAGGCGGTCAAAAGAGGCAAAAGATGAGAGGAAGAGAGGAAGGGGAGGGAGGGAAATGAAGGGGCCACCCGTCGAGCCATCTGCAGACCAGGATTGTCCAGTGTTTGAGTCTGCAGACATCGGTGTCTAAGGGCTCATTCTGTCTCCTACTCTTATCTGCAAATGCAATTCGACTAGGAAAGGGAAGCCTTCTTTTTAAACCCAATTAATTTCTCTGCCCAATGGGGCTGGCAGAGGAGGCTTCAATCAGGGAATTTGGGCTGGTGGGCTCCAGGAGGGGGAGGCCTTCTCTGCCGTGGCTCCCACCCAGGGTGAGATGGACTCCCACCCTCCTGTCCTGGCTCTGCCCATGGCCCGATGTAATACTTTAAATAAAGCCAGAAACTGAGAAAATATGAACAAGTGTATAATCAGAAAACTACCTTGTATTAAATTTTAATCAAATAAACTTTATTAAATAAAAATTATGAACATCAGCAAATGAAAGCCAAAGGTGTTTTTACCTTTTGACTTACATTTCCACAACATCCCCCATCTCTGTATTATAAAGCATTTTGCATTTGTGGGAGCCTCTCTGGAGAAACAGCCACAGGAAAAGACGAGTTTAAGCCTACAAAGGAAGCCATTCCACTCTGCCTTAGGTGGGAGTCCCTATCAGCAGCCTCCGTTTCTCCCAGCGCTCAGCAGCTTCTCTTGAAGGGTGGGTGGGTGGGGAGGACCAACCTAGGTGCATCCAGAGCTGGGATTCATTAGAAATGAAACATTGCAGATTTGGCACTGGTCAAATTAAAACAGGAGACATTTTTTAAGCAGTGAAAGAAAAAGCAAACCATTGGAAGAGTGTTAAGAGTCCCTGTTTAGGAGCGCCTTCTGAATGGGACCCTGCACGGGAGTCTTGCCCTGTGCTGTCTCCTTTGGTAGCTTTCTGCTCCTAGCAGGGAAGTCACAACGATCCCAATCTGATGCTCATTGATGTGGAGGCTGTTTTCCGTGTCCCTTTTGCTTCCTTTCATGAAAAGAGAACAAGCAAAATATTTCTCCTTCTCCTTTGCTCCTCCTTCAGGAAACCCTCCTCTTGCTCCTAAGGCGAGGACTTCACCCAGCAGCTCAACGGAGAAGGTCCGGCTGCAGGTTTCCCTGGCTGGCTCCACCCTTCATTTCCATGCTCAGCTAATGGATTTATGCAATCGTTTTACACCCTGCTAGGAGGGAAAACCCATTTCTCAATCCCTCCGGCTGACGAGTACAACTCACCCAACAGCTAACAGATGTCTTATTAATACGGCCATATTCACTTATCTGCGTCCCCTTTCTTGGTCAGATGGAGCGAGTGAGGAACAGCACAGCTTAGGGGGACAATTAATATGGAGCTTTCCATCTCGTCAGTTTTATTTCCCTTTCTATATACACACATGCGCACACGTGACGCTGGCATCCCATAATTCACAGATGGGTCCTCCAGCAGCTGTTGCCAGTTGACTTCATGGTTCCCCCGAGGAAGCCGGGGAAATCTGCCCGTTCAGCCATCATCCCGTGGAGAGGACTGAGAGGATGCCCAGTGTCTGAAGGCCCTTCGGCCGAAGGACCGGCCTGGCCTTTAACCACACCGTCCCCACCCAGAAAGCGTCTGCTTGGAGACGTGGACTCTCTACTCCTGGCCAACTAACTCTGGTTATGCTTTCCCCAAATCTGCTTCTTCTAGCTTATTATCAGGAAAAGTTTGATAACACAATCAAACCATGTAAAATCCATTGTGGTTGGTGACTAACAAATCCCTGGTTGGAACAGCAGTTTGGAATGTCCTCACATGGAAAAAATGCAATGTTAGGGATTTAGCGAGCGTTTTAACTCAGTTCGCTTCGAGGCATTATAAACAATTTTTGAAGAAGACATACCTAAAGAAAAATGTGGAACCTGAAGGGGAATTGCAGTCTAATTTATGTATTACTTGGTAGATATGAGTTAGAGAAGGCTACATTAAAATGAGAACCATATCAATTTCGCTCTGATCCGTACGTCATATATGATCTCGTAATAAATAGAGATGTATACCATTATTGCACAGGTTATTTTTGTAATCAGTAATAATGATCAGATGATTATCGAGGCCTACGGTAAGTCAAACAGCGTTCACATTTTTTTCCTTAATTAAGAATCAGGACATTCTTGAACGATGTATCTGGCTGGTTACTTTTCCTCCTTGCAAGGGAAAAAATGCAACCATAAATAAAATTTTCTACCGAATGGATGGCAAAATGGGTGAAGTGAGATGGCAAAACATGTGGCATCAGAAGAGAAAACATTCAGCAACATGACAGTTGCGCAAAATGGCCGCCTCAAATTTAAAGCATGCGAAGGCAAATCTAATTCCCACCGACTGAAAGAGAAGACGGGTCTCCATTGGTTTTCTTCAGCTTTTCTTCTGACATTGAGGCGCCTTCCACACACACACACACACACACACAACCTTCCTGGCTAACCAGCCAAACCTTTCCCTGCAATCCCCTGCGGGCCATAAACATCCAGCCTGCAGTGACCGGTCTGTCTTTCTGAGACAGTTTGCTGAGTGGGAATCCCTGGCACATTTTCCATCCCGCAGGGAAGCAGATCCCGCACATGGTCTCTCCGCCCCCCCACTTACCTGGGCTCTGCACACGTGACGGCTGCATGTGCATGAGAGAGAGAGAGGGAGAGGGAGAGAGAGAGAGGGAGAGGGAGAGAGGGAGAGCTGTCTTCCGGGGCATCCCTTACCTCCGACTGATGGCCGGCTCTGACGAAGGCGCAGACGGGGTCGAAGGCTCCTGTTCCACAGGCCAGCAGGTGTGTTCGGTTGTATCGGTGTAAAGCACAGATGTGATTTGCACATTCCTCCTACAGGGGGAAGTAAAAACACCCAAGTAAAAAGGAGGCTGGTGTATTTTAAAGCAATTCTATTCCAGTGATACAAACCCAAGCCTTGCAAGTGAAGTTTTCAGTTGGGGCCCAGCTTATAAAAAGGCGGGAGGCCGCTCGGATTCAAAACCTGCATTAAAAGCCCTTGGAGGCAAAGAGCAGAACCGCGAGAGTCGGTGCCGATGCTTCTCCACTGCCGGGACGATATTGGCCTGGTTTGAGGGTCTTCAAGACCCCTTAGCAACTCTCCCAAGACAGGCGGAGGGCAGCTGCCCCCCCACACCCCCAGTCCCCCTGTCAGTTGGCTAGCCAAGGGATGCGATTCATGGATCCGGTCTGGGGCTTCATGAGTAATCTGGCGCTGGCTAGTCAAGAAGAGGAACCGATTCCAGGCTGCTCTGCCTGTTTTTAATCTCTCTCCTGTTAATCTCTCTGCTTCAGGAGATTAGGAGGAGTGGGGGGGGGGGGGGAGATACAAAGCAATGTTGTTGTTGTAGCAATCCAGGTGCTGAAGGGGAATCTCTGATGGAAATCCACCCTCAGCTGTGGGAGGTCCTTGACCTCTCAGCCCACAGCCAATGGAGGAAGGGGAGCTGGAGCTCTTCCTTGAGCCCCGGGGAGGGGTGGGGGGTGGGGGGGGGGGTAAAGATAGGAAATAGGTACCCAAGGAAGGAGAGCCAGCATCTCTATCGGACGCTCGGTGCAAGATCACCGACAGAGAGATGGGAGTAAAGGACCCAAATGGATATTCACAAGAACCCCATTTGTTAAAGCTTCTAGGGGCGAATCTCTGCCGTTTCCCTATGTTGTTTTTACAGTTAAATAACCCAAACCTTCAGCTAGAAGGAGAACCGGCTCGTCTGCCCCACCTCGGACAGAAACTCTCTCCCAGCTCTTTTCAGAAGGGCACGTGGCTCAAGGGCCGGACTCTAATTAGCAGGCACAATCCAAAGAAAGCGTTTCCCGGGGAACACAAACCGTAGATCTCCCTTTGATGGTGCATTCTTCCACCTGCTGGGAGCTGCTGGGCCAGTGAATCTGCAAGAAAACGGGGCTCCTTTTAGAAGCTGGTACAGCTATGCAGTTTTCTCATCAAACGCTAATGCAATGCTTGCTTTTCAAAAGGCTCCTCATACTTCGAAGGGTTATTATTGCTATTGGCATTACTGGGGAAGTCCGGAGTTGAAGTCTGCAGATCTTAAACTCACAAAGGTTAAAAATAAACACCCTGCTGTAGACAACTGCTGTTGAGCGTTGGGCGGATTAATAAGGCAAAGTTACGCACCAAACCATCCTTCCCTTTGCGTAATGAACGAGCAAACCTCTCTTACTCGTCATAAATGCCTCTAAATGCAAATCCATCAATAACACCCACCGGAATGCTTGACTATGCTGCCCTCCTCCTTTCCATTCCATAATTCAAACCCCCTTGCAAGTGGTGGAGCTCTGCCTTCGGTCTCTGCAGGGTCTCCACGTGGCCACAACGAAGTAGCTAAATTCTGCTGGGTTCCTCTGGATGACCGAGATCTAACATTGGAAACTAGTATTTGACTCAAGGATGAGATGACAAAAATACGTATGTAGTAGAAGCAATATTTTATCTCTCCTATTATCCACCCACCCAATCTGTTCTCTCTCCCATTCTCTCCCATCTATGAAATTCATATGGTCTCCCAACTCACTCGTGGATGGCTTAGAGAGGAATAGATATGAATGTATATTTGGGTGTTTATCTAATTCTGGGCCTGGATACTAAAACCAATGAGCCTACAGCAAGCAGGGGAGGAATAGAGTAGCTTCCCCTTCCTACAGGGATGAACTCTTAAGTGCAACGGGAGCAGATCTTGTAGGACCTGCTAATCAACTGAGCAAAGAAAAATCTGAACTAACAGACAAAAAATAAATTAAATATATTCCTAGAGGAAAAATAATGCCAAATTATACGTCCCATCAGAATCTTCTAAAAATCTGAAAATCTTGATCCAGGTTCACAGGGGCAGATTAATCAGTTTCAGTTGTGACAAAGGCAGTTTTCTCAGCTCTTCTTGGAGTGGGTGTGTTGATGTATAGAGAACATCTGGAAGTATCTTCTCCAGATTCCCACCTCTAGAGGTTTGGCATGTGATGGGCAAAAAATATCATTTTTGCATGTTATGGTAGGCATCTGATGTAAATATATTAGGATGTGTATTGCTTTCGTGATATGCAAACGTTTTGAAAACACACACACACAATATGTGTGTGTGTGTGTATGTATATGTATATGTATGTATGCATATATATATGCTTTCGTAGATTTTGCTTTCGTAGATTTTCACGGGTGTAGGTATGCTGGTATTGCCATCCTCGGGTGTTTTCCCGTGTATATAGCATGGAATTATATATATAATGTGATGTATCAGGGATACCAGATAGCTCAAGGCATAGAGAGCTTGCCTCAAATGCTGGAAAGCCCTGGTTCAAATCCCAGTAGAAGGAGTATGGCCAGCTGAAGAAGGCTAATAAGCCTGAAATGGATCCATGGCCCTTCGACTCATCCTAGAGATCATCCAGACAGAGAGGGATGACGTTGAGTCTCCTCCCCTTAAAGGGACCTCTGAACAGGAGCTGTGATAATTATCTCTCATTTAAGAGTCCTGTAAATTGGCTGATATATCAGGGATACTGGATAGCTCAAGGCATAGAGAAGCCTGTCTCATATGCTGGAAAGCACCAGTTCAAATCCCAGTAGAAGGAGTATGGCCAGCTGAAGAAGGCTAATAAGCCTGAAATGGATACATCCTGGTCTCTTTATTTTCAGCTCTTAAAAAATCTAACACATATCTAAAAAAATGTCACACAGCAGTAATCTAATTAGGTTCTCTGTCTGGATGATCTCTAGGATGAGTCGAAGGGCAGAGAGGGATGACGTTGAGTCTCCTCCCCTTAAAGGGACCTCTGAACAGGAGCTGTGATAATTATCTCTCATAACATATATATATGTATGTTAGTTTTATGAGCTGATCAATAAATTAAATTATGAGCTGATCAATAAATGTCTAGATGGTCTCTGGTGATGAGCCGAAAGGCAGGAAAGGAAACAGTATGTCTCCTCCCTTAATTGGGGCCTAATAACAGGTTGTTGTGAAAACAATTACATATATATGTGTGTGTGTGTGTGTGTGTGTGTGTTAGTTTTATGAGCTGATCAATAAATAAATTAGAGAGACCAGGATAGATCTATTTCGAGCTTATTAGCTCCCATCAGCTGGCCATACCCTTTTCTGGGATTCGAACCGGGGCTGTATTGCATATATATATATATATACAATTGTTTCCACAACACCCTGTTAAGGACCCAATTAAGAGAGGAAGCACACTGCTTTTATTGATTTATTGATCAGCTCAAAAAACGTAACACACATACACGCACACACACATATAATTGTTTCACAACACCCTGTTAGAACCCCATTAAGGGAGGAGACATAAAACTAACACACACACACACAAACATACACACACACACACAATCTACGTGCACAAGTTTATTTTACTGATGAGAATCAGACCAATCTACCCATAGTCCTGCCTGACCCGTATTCTAGATTCACCAATCTTCACTTCCTCTTTGCCAGAGTATGGAGTTAAATATCTTGCAAACTAACCAGCAAGTTATTGAGCCAACAAATGGATTTTATCAAGGATAAATCCATCTTCTACTTGAAGAAAGCTACTTGGCTAACTTTCTTTTGCACAAATATACAGACAGCCCAAAAATAAATTTACAGTTCTTTCATAAAGCAGTGCTTTTTCTTGATTGCTGGAGCTTAATTGCTAAATATTTTCCACACAGAGAATGCAAGATGTGTTCGTACTAAATATAAGGCCAGAAACTAATTGATTATAAATGCCATGATTTCCCCTTCAAGATATACAAACTCTGAAAATGACTGAGAATGACAACATCCATGCCTTGGTATTGAGTTACTTGCCAGGATAGAAACCTTTTGGCTAGCTGTCAATCATAACAGTTTACAGAATAAGCCTGAAGTGCTTTCTAAATTTCATCAGTAATTGTGTGGCATCCACCATAGTTTATATCTTGAAGTGAACAAAGAAAGATAAATAATTTATGCTTTGATATATGTATATGTTGAAACCACAGGAGCTGCCTGGTCTGCTAGCTGGATCATAGGTGCAGATGCCAAACAAGAGTTTCTTTTCAGGTCACAACCTGAATGTGGTGCAACAGAAGGACAAACAACCCCCTCCGGGGACAAGTCCTGCGCTTGGCCAAGAGAGCTGGGCTGTCAGAGTCAAGATAAAGTCATCATCCCTGTCTAGTCTTCATTTGATCGGAATAGAATATTGTCTTTGATTCTGAGGCCTGCGTTATAATAAGGATATTAGGGGAAACGGGGCTGGTCCAGAGAAAGGAATTGGGACAATAATTAAGGCAAAATACGTGAGGAACATTTGCGGGCATCTTTCTTGGTACACTTCGTTGGAGGCTGTGATTGTCAGGAGTCGCACCACAGGACTTTGGGCCAATCACCAGGAGTTCTAGCTCCGCCTAAACCGTGAAAGCCAGCTGGGCCATTCTATCTCAGCCCAAGCCCTTGGGTGGTTGTTTCTGTGTGGAAAATAGGAGGAGGAAGATGTGTTGGATGTGTTCACTGTCTTGAATATTCTTTATTTATTATATATAAAATAACAAATGTGGGATACACATAATTAAAAATGATTCAGTAGAGAAATCTGAGGCCCACACATAGAAGAGAGCTTGGCGCAAGTGAAGCAGGCCATTCACAAGCTGTGTTTGGGTGGATTCCCAAGGCAAGATTAGGGGCGAAAAGGGGGAAGGCCGGCAGGTTCTAAAGTAAACAAATCGAACAGAAAAACGGGACCTTATCAGGATTCCTTCAGGAGATAATTTCCCCTCTGCGTTGGCTTCCTCCCTCCCTCCTGCTCTCATTCCATTAATGGAATAGATTTAGTATGATTATTTCTGATGCATTTAATTCCCCCTCCGTCTGCTTTGTCCCATCCCACTCCCATCAGTTAGCCGTTATTAATTCAATTAACTAGACTAAGCACGATTAATCCTACAATATTTAATGCATTCCCTGCTTATTTAGTTCACTCCAAATCACCCAATGAAAACCACTTGTAATGGCTGCTGTCCTCTGGCGCTTTCTCTCCGTGGGTACAACAGAGATCAAAGGGGTTGGGGGCCGTCCAGTGACCTCCCCTGTCTTCAGTTGCAACTGAGTGGCTAAGCCCCATGGGGCACGTGGGATTTTGGAGGATTTTGTACTATTCCCTTCTTAAATATTATACTGGTGTCCTGCTGAGTGGGACCACCAAAATAAACTCCGCGTGCAAATTGATTTTATATCTCATTTATTTATTCGAGTGTTTGCAGCTGCAGCTGCTCACTGATCTTGAAACCACATCTCTTGCAAATCTATTAAAGATCTTTCTTTAAAGGCTTTCATACTTTTTAAAAGTAAATGGAAAAACCGGAATTTTAAACAATTCACAATGCAAATTAATAAAACAGCTCAATTTAGTAATCATTAGTGGGCTAACCCATGGGGTAAAGGGCTGTTTCCGAAATAACTGAACCTAGGCCACATATGCCCCCTATCTGGACCTAGTTTGGGGCAGAAGGACCTTTGACCCTCGGCACGTGAGGATCCGCTCCGCAGAAAGGCGCAGCACTCTTTGTCTCTCCCAACAATGGGCCCATGGAGGAGGCCAAGCGAGATGATGTCAAAGACAAAGGGGAAATAAACAGCCATCCCTCTTTTCAATTAGGATAGTTCAGTGGAAAAGTTAGAAATGTAATCTGCCAGGGTAATGAGCCTCCATAAAATGAGTATTTTGGACTTCCCCCCTCCCGCCTCCAGTCAAAGCTCTCGAGGGCGTTGCTCCTTATAGGCCACCTCTAAACCCTCAGAAATCCAGCCCCTCCTCCCCTCCTCCCAGGCTTCCCAGCCTCAGGCCCTCTCCATCAGCGTAGGATACGGAAGTTGTACTGTACCTCTCTGTAATTTTCACTGACTCGGTCTAAGCTGAGAGAATAGATCAGGTTTTTTCCTCCAATAAA
The DNA here is from genome assembly GCA_039707465.1 of Rhabdophis nuchalis. Taxonomy (NCBI): domain Eukaryota; kingdom Metazoa; phylum Chordata; class Lepidosauria; order Squamata; family Natricidae; genus Rhabdophis; species Rhabdophis nuchalis. Next base: position 29,177,057 of record CM077656.1, on the reverse strand, counting down.
GAGCCGATCTTGATACTCGTCCACAAGCATCACATGAAGGCCAAGCGATCCAGACGGACTATGAAAGACTGACGTCCTGTTCATATCCCACAGTTCTGAAACAGAACCAGACGGGGGGGGGGGGGTTACAAACACTGGGGATAAGGGCATGCTCTGCCCGTGTCCTCCTAGAGCAGGGCTCTGCAACCTTCCACACTCAAAGAGCCACTTGGGCCCATTTCCCACATGAGAGAAAACACAGGGAGCCACAAAACCCGGGTGGGCGTGGCCTACTCGACATCACTCACATGACCACTCTAACCACGCCCACCCAGCTGGTCATTAAGGCAGAGAACCATTGTTCTCTGAGAGAACCACGAAACCTTTTTGACATCTCTCTCTCTCTCTCTTTCCCCCCCCCTCGGTCTCTGTCTTTCTGCCCCCCCCCTTCTGTATCTCTCTCTCTCTCGGTCTCTCTCTCCCTCCCCCTCTTTCCACCCTCTCTCTGTATCTCTATGTCCATGTCTCTCCCTCTCTCTGTTTCTCCCTCTATGTCTGTCTCTCCCCTTCTATGTCTCTCTTTATGCCCCTGTGTGTCTCTCTCTTATGTCTTTCTCTCTCCCTCCCCTTCTCTGTGTCTTTCTGGGTCTCTCTCTGGCTGTGGCTGCGAGAGGAGAAGAAGGGAGAGGAGGAGGAGGGTCATCCAAAGCCTCACACTCGCTCCTTAGCCAGCCTGAATTTCCAAAAAGTTGCCAAGAAGAAAGAAAAGAAGTAGTGAAGAGCCCCAAGGAGAGCTCGCTGGGTTTGCCCAGCCTCGTCTTTCCGACAGAGAGAGAAAGAGAGAGAGAGAGAGAGAGAGAGAGAGAGAGAGAGAGAGAGAGAGAGAGAGAGAGAGAGGGAGAGGGAGGGGGAGAACACACACACACACACACACACACAGAGATATGCAGAGAGGGTTGTTACTTTCAAAATTCTTTAGAGGGCTACATGTACATTTCTTTAATGCAGTATTTCTGTACAACGGAGCATGAAGGTATACAAAGATTTTATTCCTAGAATTGCAGAATATAAAGTTGGGAAGCCCCTTGGAGATCATCTAGACAATACCTGACCAGTGCAGAAATCCTGCACTACCACAGAGAGAGAGAAATGTGCCCTTTCCAGGACTTTTCTACATCCACATGAAGCATCTGCTGTTAAGGACTAAACGCATCTTCGAACGTCTGGAACTTTTGAGAATTCTGACAAGTTTAAGGTGACTTGGAGCCTGTACAAGTGAGGCAGCTACCGTGATTTCCAAAGATAATGCTGCCGCAAGTGTCAGTCTTTAAAGGACGGCGCTTAACTATAGGAAGAGCAGCCCCCACCTCTAAATAAGGCCAACTGAAGTAATTGTTTTATGCATGTTGATGAGAATAAAAGAAGCAAAAGAACGAGCTGAAGGAGCAGCTTGTCTGTGGAGGTGAAGACAGGGGCCCTTCTCGCCCCCTTGGTGAATTTATTAGCACCCTCAAAAGCATCTCAACAAGTTTTTTCCCTTTCCTTGCCCCCTTGCCCAGCCCCCCCTCCTCTCCCCCGCTCCCCCCCCCCCCAATCTTCCCATCTGTTCTCCAGGAAGCTCATCAGGACGTGAGCCTGGCTGACTTTGGCAAAAGCAAAAAAGCCTAGGAGAGAGCTGTGGCAAGCCGACCCTTTCTGTTGGGAGGAAAACTAGGTAACTGTTTAAAGTCACCAGGAGCCGTCAAGCTCAACTCGAAGCGGCTTCAGTTTCCTTTGAACCCTCCGTCACGTCATCGTAGGGCTTAGGGTGGGCCTCCAGTCAGTGTGGGCATCATTTTGGCAAGGGGACTAATTGCCCAGGGAACTGCTGGGTTGGACGGCATCAGGCAGAGACAGAGGAGGCTTTCATAGCTGTTCCTGCAAGGAGGAGCAGTCTATAGAGTTGATGCTCAAATTGGTTTCACGGTTCCAGGAATCTCTGCATTGCAAAACATTCGGCATTACTGCATTACTAGATCCAGAAACCTACTCCCGATAAGACACGTATGAAATACTTTTTGGATTATGAAGAACATTGTTGCCTTCTGGAATATTGGTACGCTACGCGCAATGCATTTTTTAACGGAATACCAAGTTTGCCATGCCCAGTTTTTACTAGGCATACAACTTACTATTGCATTCATTTCACATATAATTTCTGTGCAGAAAAAGTCTTTATTTCAGAACCATTTATCTTTTGTCGGTCTGTTACATGACTGCACAATGCGCCCCTGACAACATTCTGCAAACAGCTGAGAGATCACCTATACCTCCGCATAAATCCATCCTCAAATCTATTTCATCTGGACATTTAGCTATATAAAATAAATATCGACGTGTGGGAAAAAGGAAACCTGATATTGTGATATTATTTCTTCTTCCATTCAGTCATATGCAATTCTCAGAGACTGCCTGGGCAAAGTCCCTGAGCTTTCTTGGCAAGATTCTGTCACTGCCCCTTTCTTAGGGTTGAGAGAAAGTGACTGGCCCAAGGTCACCCAGCTGATTTTATGCCTAAAGCAGGACTGGAATTCACGGCCTCCTGGTTCCTAACCTGATACCTTAACCACTCCAGACTGGCTTTCTCTAATACATAATAGAAGGACAAAATTCCCACTATTTGCCAAGAATATAATGAACATATAATGAACATCAAATACAATTGTAGTAAAACTCACATTGTGCATTTTACTAAATCTTAGGAAAAACGTGGTTCATAAAAGGCAGCTCAGTCTTCTACTTATGCAGGCATACAAGTCCTTGGGGGAAACGATTTATTCAGTCAGGATTTAGTCAGAAAATGCTTATTGCTACCTGAGACGGAGAGGTGTCCTTTCCACAGCATTTTGGCAAGCAAGCAAAGCTTCTTCTTTCAGAAGGAAGATTCTGGGTGTGACTGAGGGACCCCAAAGGAGACACTCTGCAGGGAGCCGAAGAAGTGGGAGGACGAAGGCAGTGCAACTTTGAAAAACTGAATCCAGAGTGGATGCAAAAGAAACAACACATAAATCAGGAGGAAAAATATCATTTCTTTGCAAGCATCTGACTTTGTCTGGACTGGCAAGCCAAGCAGGTGTGGGCTTGGTTATAATTTGGACTGGGAAGTGTGTGTGTGTGTGTGTGTATGTACACCAGAAGTCAAGCCTGACTCAAGGGCATCTTTATCTTTTTACCTTGTCAAACCAAGGTCAGCCTTTGTGCACGAAAAATAATTTTTGACTGATGCAATCTGTAGAAAAAAACCAGACATGGACTGAGATTTCAATTGATGTAACCACCACAAAAATATCACTTATTCCAAAATACGGGAATTTATTGACTTGTGATAGATAAGGTCACATGTTTCTTATCTCAAACAGCCAACAAAAATTTAACAGTTGGTATAAATTAGTTTCTTTCTTTTTTTGGATATGCAAACATTCTGCAGATTATTAGCATGAATGTGTAGTTGCATCCAAAGAATAATCTCCTGTTGCCAAAGACCATTAAAATTTAATTGTCATTTTCCCCAGGGTACATAAAGGAGCTGCACATTGTAGGATCCATTTGTTCTTTGTACATTGTTTTTGCAATCTTTGTTTAATTGTCAATTGTCATATTTTCCCAGGATTTCATTGCAGCTGCACATTCCTGGGAAAAATTGCAGCTGCTTTACAGAGATGTAGATCATCCTTGTTAAATGAGTGCCCTGTTTTGCTCAGAAAGTTTTTCCCTTTCAAATCTGATGCATGGCACAATCCTGGTAACTATAAGCAGAGATGTGAGAATGAGTGTTACTACAAGATTAAGCTAAGCAAAGATTTTTCAAAGGAATAGAATAGAATAAATCTTTATTACGGTCGAACACCAGCAATACACGTTACATTTAACCATATATTAAAAAGTACTAACTTTAAGATATAATTTTAAAAATGTCAGCATTATAAGTGGAAAGCAGCATACATGTTCTCACTTTGTTCAGGTCATTTGCTGGTTTCCCTAGGTGCAAAAGCGTTAAGTATGCATGTAAAAACCATGGTCCAGAAATTGTTAGAGATATGTCCAAATGATTGGTACAAGATCACAACTATCCTTCTATAACCAATTTTTTTCTTATGGACATTGCGGAAGCACAGAGTTTTGCCACTGCATGCGTAGTAGCCGGGTTCGTGTCCTGGAGGAGGAAGTCCAGATAAAAAGAAAAGCAGTTGCCTTATGTTCCAAATGCTTTGAATTAATCTAGCTGCTAGACGGTGACCATCTTTTCCCTATGAAAAAGGAGTTGGGATATCGTCATGGGTAGCACCCCGGTGCAGCTGTAACAGGGGACCAATATGACTTACAGAGACCTTCACTTCAATATGGAATATTCTGAAAACATCCCTTATTGAGAGGGAGATTCGTTTGAAAGGATGCTCCCCCCCCCCCCCCAGACCGATGCCCCATGGGGACTGGTAGGAATAATGGCTATGAGATCAATGTCGTTATTACTCCATTTTAAGAATGAGAAGCCCATTATTAAAAGGGTTAGATGGGTCTAATTTATGCCTGCCTTTTTATAAAGAAGAGCAAGATGAAGGTGATGTGACTGGGTCAAAACTCCCAGGTCATGGCCACGTGGCCACACATATTTGTAGAGAAGCACGCAGTGCCATGTAACTCAACAGATGCAAAGGAAACCTCAGATTTAGCCTCTTTCTCTTAACCATGAGGAACCTGAGATTTGTATCCAGTGCATAATCCATTACGATGCGACTCCTACAATCTTGGCTATCCTGGTTGGTATTAAGAACGAACATCTGTCCTGATGTGGGTGAAGGCCGTCAGTATTTACCCGTCTCTTACAGGACGGTACCAGGTCCACAGCCCCCTCCCCACCCAATTTTTCTCTTTCATGTACTACTGTGCCTTAAAGTGAGAGAGTTTGTGACTTTATTGCCTGATTTAAGACATGCTTTCATGCAGTTTGCATATTCTCAGGAGTGCTGACTTAAGGAAATCAGAATGCAACTTTTTGAGAACTGGACTACTTATTCATTGAAATGGTTTGGAGCAAGTGCCTAAACTTTAATGGACGGGGTAGGCATGCCTGGAAGACTTGGAGGACGGCTGCTGAAATCTCAGGCACCAAAGGAGCAACCAGGTGCCACTTAAAGCTGGCTAGACTGGCATCCTTGCCTCTCTGCCTCATGTGGCCAAAAGCATGTGACATACAGAACACACCTCCGATGGTCTCGAAGCAGACTTTGATCGCTTGCTGAAAATTATTATTTCCTTAAGGTAAGTTGGTTCAATTTCATACAAGTTCAAAGGAGATCTGTATTCTATAAGCAGCAAGATTATACCGTATGGCAGATAAGGAAAGGAAGCGACTTGTTCCTATTTAATAACAGATCAGAAGCAAGAGAGACACGTGAGGCAACCTCTCCTATTTACCAAATATAAGAAATATGTAACCACTTAGTATTTAACTGTAACAACTTTTAGTGGCTTTATTCCTGCAATATTTGAGGCCTGCCAGGAAGGAGAGATGAAAGCCTTCAATTGCTGCTATTTTCCCTTCCTTTGAAAGGTTCATTTTACTTGCAGGCAGGCAGGCAGGAGGAAGAGGAGGACGGAGGCTTGGCCTAAGTGGAGAAGGAGGTTCCCTTTGGAGCCAACTTCACAAGGAAGGGAAGCTTTCGTTCCACGCTCCCTTTATTGAAAAGTTCGCTTTGCCCCTGTTTGGAGGTAAAAGAAAGAGAGATGCATTTTAGCTTTCCCAAAATCACCAGGTCGGTCGCCTGGGTGTCAGTGGCCTTTGGCGAGATGTAGATGCCTTCGGTCTTGAAACTCTAATAATAGAATTGTTAAGTATGACTCAGTTGTGAAAATGTTAAGATCACCTTATAATTTAACTTAAGTAAGGATTGCAGGACAAAGACATTAAAATTATAACTCCGAAGAATGTCTCCAACGGTGAGGTCATCGGACTACAACTGTACAGTTATGTCATGTTGCAGCTAAAAAAATGGAATTTAAGGATAGATCAGTGAGACTGCAGAAAATGTATCTAAGCAAGGAGAAGAGTCTCTCTCCAGCTGCAGTCCTGGTGACCATCGTTTATGAAGTTTTCTGGGCAACCATATAGACATGCCTTGATATTTTCCCCCTCCCTTGGGCTTGGCTTGCAGGTTTACCCAGCTGGGCAATTCCCCAGTTGCTTCTCACCTAAGTACTGACCAGGTTGGAACCTCTTTATTACTTTTTCAGAGGTCAGCCAAGGTGAGGCATGTTCTGTCACTTTCTAAAGCTGAAATTAAAGCAGAAGCTGGAAGTTCTGCTTTGCGCTCTGTGCTCTGTATATTACTTTCCAGGTCAGTGCACCGATGCATTCTGTACGTCGTCTTCATTTTTGAAACCACTGGCATCTTCCATAGATTGTGGCTTTGTAAAATGCTGCACTCCATATTGGGCAGGTAAACACGTGGAATTTTAAGATCCTATTCAAGGGAATCTCATAGAAAAGCTGTTGAAATAAAGACGAGGGATCCCAAAAAAACCTTTTTACCAGACAAAACTGGTGAGGCTGGCTTCCTCCACCCTCTTCAGCTTTGCCCAGGGTTGTCTGACACCTGAGCCTGCATTTCAACCAAAACACAAAGCTGTAACGCCCAGCCCACAGGCACCACGCGGGGGACCCAGATGTCAGCCAGTTCTGGTTTAGCTGAGCGCATCCACCAAGACCAACAGGATGTCCAAAGGCACCCTGGAAACCTCTTCATCCCAGAATACACGGATGGACACAACTACGGTTTCAGCTGCGAAACAAAGAGCATCCTACCCTAAGCCAGATCTGAAAACACCAGGTAATCCTGGAAGCTGGGCATTCAGATAAATCAGCCCCTCAACAGAGATGGAGATACTTACTTTTTATCCTTTCCCTTTTACTTTTAACAACCTTGGCCTTTAATCCCTTCAAATAAGGTCCAAATGTTGATTTCATTTTTTTTCTTTGTGCTTTCTCACCAAATTCCTCAAATGCTTAATTAACAAGCCTCTTTTGTAAATCCAATAAAGGGAAATTATTCAAGTCACTCTCTCCGTCTATTATTTGTACATTCCTTTTAATTATTGACATGTCAGCCCCTTGCTTTTGAATTTCAAAATTCAAATTCAAATTTAATTTGTAGAACCGCTCCCTCTCCCCACAGGGACTCGGGGCAGTGCACAGGGAAAGTAAAAACAATAAATATACAAATATAAATACATAATATAAAAACAGATTAAATCTATTCCTGTGCTAAAACCCGTTAAACTAAAATACCCAGCAGCTATAAATAAGTTTAAAACCCCATAGAAAGAGAGACTAGCCTAGGCCGGCCAAGCGGAAAAAGTGTGTTTTTAATTTCAGGCGGAAGGAGCGGAGGTCCGTAGTCGTTCTAATATCGGGGGGAAGGTCGTTCCAGAGGGCCGGGCCTGCCACAGAGAGAGCCCTTCCCCTGGGCGTCACCCGCTGACACAGTCTAGTGGACGGCACCCGGAGAAGTCCCTCTCTGTGGGAGCGAATCGGCCGTGAGGATGTATGAGGCAGGATCCGATCCCGCAGGTAGCTAGGTCCCGAGCCATGGAGCGCTTTAAAGATGATAATTAACACATTGAAGCGCACCCGGAAGACGACAGGCAGCCAGTGCAGCTCGCGCAAGAGCAGTGTTACATGGGTAAACCTGGCGGTTCCCATAATTGCTCGCGCGGCTGCGTTCTGGACTAGCTGAAGTCTCCGGGTGCACCTCAAGGGGAGCCCCATGTAGAGAGAGTTACAATAGTCCAGTCGGGATGTCACGAGCGCATGAGTGACTGTGCGAAGGGCGTCCCGATCCAATAGGGGGCGCAATTGGCGAACCAGGCGAACCTGGTAAAACGCCCTCCTGGCCACGGCTGTCACTTGATCTTCCATAGACAGCCGGGCATCCAGGAGGACACCCAAATTGCGCGCCCCATCCACAGGGGCAAGATGTTCGCCCCCTATGGCCAGCGATGGAGTGAGCTGGTTGAATCGGGCAGCCGGAAACCACAGCCACTCGGTCTTGGTCGGGTTGAGCCTGAGTCCGTTACTTCCCATCCAGATCCGCACGGCTTCCAGGCACTGGCACATCACCGCTACGGCATCGTTGGAGTGGTTTGGGGTAGATATATACAGCTGAGTATCATCAGCGTGGAGATGGTACTCTACCCCAAAACCACGGATGATCTCACCCAGCGGCTTCATGTATGTGTTAAACAGGAGAGGCGAGAGGACCGACCCCTGAGGCACCCCACATGTGAGGGGTCTCGAGGTCGACCTCTGCTCTCCTGCCAACACAAATTGCGATCGGCCAGAGAGGTAGGAGGAGAACCACCGTAAAACGGTGCCTCCCACCCCCAACCCCCCCAGCCGATGCAATAGGATACCATGGTCGATGGTATCGAAAGCCGCCGAGAGGTCTAATAGGACCAGGATGGAGGAACAACCCCCATCTCTGGCCCTCCAGAGATCATCAACCAACGCGACCAATGCCGTCTCGGTGCTATGCCCAGGCCGAAAGCCGGACTGGCGCGGATCTAGATAGTCAACTTCCTCCAGGTGACGGGGAAACTGTTGTGCCACCACACTCTCTACAACCTTCGCCAGAAAGGGAAGGTTGGAGACTGGACGATAGTTGCTTAATAGAGCTGGATCCAAAGAGGGCTTCTTAAGGAGGGGCCTCACCATCGCTTCTTTTAGGGAAGCAGGCAAGGAACCCCCACTTAAGGATGCGTTGACAACCTCTTGGAGCCAGCCTCGTGTCACCTCCCAGGATGCCAGTACAAGCCAAGAGGGACACGGGTCCAATAAACATGTGGTGGCTCGCAGTCGCCCACGTAACCTGTCCATATCTTCAGAAGTAACGGAGTCAAACTCCTCCCAAACAAGATCTGTCTCGTGGCATCCCACTGGGCCATCAATGGAGGGTACTGGGTAACTATATTTACACGTCATTCTACTAGCTTGTCATTCTTAAATCCACTTTCAAAACAGCCTCACTTGTTGCTTTTCTATAATCTTTTAGGTTTAGGTTTATTTGTCTTATATCCCGCACCTATCTCCCACAAAGGACCCAGGGCGGCGCACAGGAAATTAATACAAACTGTGTTTTAAACACAGTCTATCTGCACAAATACTCTTAAATTAATTTCTGGATCCATTGTTCAAAAATATCCATCAGTATGTCTAAAATGCTTTGCTTCCTTCTGCATTAGTAAGCGGAATTTGACTATTTTTCTCCTTTCATTGTAAAGTTCCCCTACTGTCTGATTACTAAAGTCTTTTTTTAAACAAATTCAAAGCAAATGCAGTTTCCCACAAGAAAAATGAGAAAAAATATTTTTCTTTATGCCAAATATACACCTTGCTACTCTGAAATTCCCAGAATGCATGGAGTTGGATTTGTCGCCATCAATTCTGGCAGGCGAAGCAATCGGGTGATAGATTTAAAGCTGCAGTAACTACCAAGTATGCTTTGTGTAGTTTTGTGAACAGCATTGGCTTTTTTGCCTTGGTTGAAACTATTAAATATAAAGAAACTGGCAACACTCCAATTTATGGAAAATTCAATGGCAAGTATTAGATTACTTTCAAATCAGAAATGCTTGAGCAGAGGGTTGGACTAGAAGACCTCCAAGATCCCTTCCAACTCTGTTATTCTGATACATTTTTGAAAAAGAAAAAAAAATACTATTTTAAACTTTTCTCCTTAGTCCAAATTCTTTACCATATTCTGTCTCTATGTCAGATGTTTCATTGCCTATATTCACATTCTCTACTAAAGGCAGAAACCATATTGTTTATCTTTCTTGAAATACCAGATTTAGAGGTAAATTTCAGTTAAGCCCTGTAGCTTAGTGACAAGTAACTCCTATAAAATATTTACTTTATTTGCTAGGGTGAATGAAAATGAATTGTTTTATGGTTTTACAAAACATTTTGTATGTGTGGAGACAGAGGCGACTTCTTGGGAATGCTCTGCGGACGTACAAAGTGTGAGAATTATCTATTAATCATATATGCAATAACTAATACAGTAAGACCAAAACAACCATAAGATCAGAGTAGATGATTTGAAGCATTAAGATTTTAAGTAGTTGTATGATGATGACAATGTGCCCATCCAAATCACTTCCAACTCTTAGCGACCCCATAAATAGTTTCCCTCCGTGACCCTCTTACATTAGTCTGGTCCATTGTTAAGCGATGCTTAGTGTTAGGAAGCGCCCAGGTCAAATGTACTTCATCGTGCTTTAAAGTCTTTTCTCTGAAAAAAATATGCCTTGCCTTCTACATCACAGCCTTTCAAATATTGTATCTGCCCACAGCCTTCTCCTCTCCAGGCTAAGCCCCCGCGGGGCCTCTGGCCTCCCTCGGGGAAGGAGCTGAGCGGGACAGAGAAGAAAAATGGCTTCCTCTCATCGGGACCCTCCACGTCCATGGAGGCAGCTAGGATCCCGGGGTGCATTGTCCAGTTGCCTCTGGGTCAGTTTGCGATAGGTCAAGACACCGGGATTGTTGTTGTTGTTGTTGTTGTTGTTGCTGCTCTATGTACTCTGGCTCTGTAAGATTTTCCCTGTTCCATATTAATAATGCCTTTGATTTTTTTCTACCAAAATTCACGTGTACACAATGAAATTGGTCTTCTGCCCATTGTTCAGCCTGTGTCCGACCTATGTCTGTAACCTGGTGGTGGCCTCTGTTTCCACATCTTGGTGTCTTCCATCAGTTCTCCTATCATCCGTTTCAAAAATCTCAGGCAAGGCAAAGTGAGATTCATCTGGTGTTGGACGTGTTCACGATGACAAAATGCTCCTTAACAATCCCTCAGGCCCTGGGGTCTCAGCCACCCTCAGAACCAGGACTTCATTTGCACCTCACAGACCAAGGAAATAATAAGAAAACAAATAACATTATAGTACAATATAAGAAAGAATCCAATGAAGGCAACAGTGAAGAAAATGATCTAGTTGAAACTATCCATATGGCCCCAACTCCTCTAATGCCAGGAGTAACTGCGCAGAACTTGGCAATGGGCCTGAACATCTTCAGTGAAAAGTTTAAAAGTAGAAAACTAGCAAATTCAGTTTCTGGCCAATCAGCGCAACTAGTAAACAGAGGATATCCAGGTTTCTGCACCAATTACCATAAGGGGGAAGAGACATCTTTAAATTCATCCTTCCTTCCCTCCCTCTTTGTGTTTTGCTGCCCTTCACTTTTTAATTTTTTATACTTTCTATTTCTTCCATTCTTCTGTTTAAATGTCCGCAATTATTTCAATCTTGTGTAATATTCTCCTTCAGTGAATTATATAATTAAATAAAGATAATCCAGAGATTAATAAATTTGGACTCTCCCGAGACCATTACTCTTCCATAGCTCACTGTGAAGTGATATCCCAAATTAATTTCCACTTATAGCCAAAGTCGTAGCGTTTGATAAATCAGCTCTCCCTGCTCACAAAATTCAAATGATGTTCATTCAATACAACATTGACCAATCTAGGAAACTCGTGGAAGCTAAATTATGTAAATAATAATAATAATAATCAAAAGCAGTTTGGGAGGGAAAGAGAATGAGGGTGGAGGAAGGAAAAAGTTGAGGTTGCACTAAGGAGTAACTGGCCAGCAAGGGAGCGCCACTCACAAGGTCAGATATTTCTCCATCAACAACAAACAGATAATGTGAAACACACAAGGAGAACTTGAAATCTCAGCACTGGAATTTGGTGGCAGCAGCTACTATTGGACCATGGACTGGGAAGAGCCATGGCAGAAAGGCAGGAGATGTCGGCTAGGTAAATACAGAAAAGTCACAGTATGTCTTATTGCTGGACGGAAACCCTGTGGAGAGCCCTTGCATCAGAGTAAAAACCAAAGTAGCATTGATGGCAGATAATTTGGGCGGGCAAAAGAGATGGACTGGGACTTTTGAACTGGTGCTGACCTCAGGAAGTTCTGAAAACTCAGACTAACAAAAGGTAGCTCTTCACAAACCAACTAAAGAAGAAATAAAAGGAGCTATACAAAAATTGCAATTGAGCAACTATCCAGGACACATTGGACACACAACCTGACCTTCCAGGAAACTGTTTAACTCGTTAACTCAAATAATGAATGAGATTCAACAACATCGGGTAATTCCTTCTTCCTGGAAGGAGGCTTTAATTTCTTTGATTTATAAAAAGACAAATGACTTGGCTTGTCTAGAGCCAAATAGACCTATTATGTTACTTAATATAAATCATGATGTCTGCATGGCAATATTGGAAAAAAGGACCAAATGGCCTTGTAAAACTGCATTGACATGCCTAATCAGAATGGATTTTAGATATTGGAACTTCTTTCCCCTTTTATACCAGAGATAATCAAGGACAGGGCTCATCTCTCTCCCTCTCATGGCTTATGAATCAATGTCCAAATACCTGGTCTGATTTGGTTTCCTTTCCTCCTTTGCAACAGGGAGAAATTAAGAATAAGACAGAGAAGGTGAACTGACCTCAGAGTAAGAATGTTGTTTATCTCTATGTTTATGTACATACCATTCAAAAGAGACAATCCAAACTACGAAAAGCAAACAAAAAAACAAAAACACCTCCTCCCCAGCAGTCAACACCCAGATAAGCAAAGATTAAACCAATAATCAAGAAGCAAATAATACCCCAATCAAGGAACTACCAATTCAGATCAACAAGCTCACAGTAAACAGCATCCTAATCAAGGAACCACCAAGTACGCTCCCACCAACGCTGATGGGGAAACCCACTGGAAAAGAGAAAGCAAACCCCAATCCCTACCAGCACGGATGATGTTGCCTAGTTGGGTAATGAAATGTCTGCAAGAAAACCACCAAGGTCAGAGAACCCCAAGGACCTCACAGTTCAACTTTGAGCTGCAAATATTCTCTTCTACCTACATGTTTACTAATGTTACTTATAAGACTTTTTATATTTAATTTAAAGACATCACTAAACTATCTCAAGATACGGGTGTATCAGTGGCAGCAGAAATCCAATAAACAGGTTTTTTAAATAAAACGATGAAGTTCAGAATCTTTCATGAGAATATCCAAAGACCTGATAGTGGAATCTTGTATTTGGTTCGCTTAAAAGAAAATAATAGGTTAGAAATTAAGCACGGGGTATACTTTCCTCTACTTTTCTTTCACATTGCCACATTTAAAATATCAGCGGTATATTTTTGTTTGCATGACTGCTAATAATTATCCTCCCCCCTTCCCTCCCCCCCCCCCTCTTTCTGCTTCAGGCTTTGGTTTCCCTTACAGGCCCTGCGTGCTTCAACTCGGAGTACGAAGAGGCTCCCTTGCAGCCCCGGGCGAAGGGCCCGGGATCCAGCACGAGGTTTGCGGCCCTGGGGAGGAGACGTAAACACCAGCAGCTCCGTGAGTCAAGTGGGGAGAATGCAGGCCCCGTGCAATTCCCTGGCTGAAAACAGCCAGGAGCTAAGAAAACATTGGTCAGCGTTAACCGGACAGAATAGGAAGAGAGGAAGAAAAACAAACAGGGCAGCCCGGTGCTCCTTTTAGCGGCCTGCATGAAGCTCCCCTCCTGGGCCTGAATAAACACCTGGACACGCTCCTCCCTGCTGTTCAGGACCATCCCTCGTTTGCACTAAAACACGATTCATCAGGAGGAGGCCGACTGTTCCTCGCCATGGCTGCCCTCAAAAGGGCAGGGGTACCTCTGCTCAGATTTGAAGACTATCTATCTATCTATCTATCTATCTATCTATCTATCTATCTATCTATCTATCTATCTATCTATCTATCTATCTATCTATCTATCTATCTATCTATCTATCTATCTATCTATCTATCTATCTATCTCGGATTGCATACCTGGGGACCCTGACATTCACACTGCTCAAAAAACCCTTTTCCAGCACCAGAGAAAAGAACCAGAGTCTCTTTCGTTCAAAGAGTTTCCACAATGAAGCGACCTTATTCAGGAGCTGCCACCACCTGCTTCTGCTGGGATCCGCTGTCTGGGTCACAGCCACCCTGAAGACCCCGGGGCCCTCGGGGGGTCTTCCAAATGCTGCGCTCTGCTCCCACCCCTCAGCCACCCAAAACCCAAATACACTTTACCCTCCCGTCCCCCAAGAGCACGGAAGGGGCCGCTGAAGGCCACCAAGCGGGTGAAGAAGAGGCGGCTGGACTCAGGGCGTGCTCAGCCGGGAAGTGAAGGGCCTGTGAGCCGGGATCTCTTTTTCAGCCGAACCCACCGCCTCTGTCCAGCCGCTGCCGCCTGCTTTCCCCAGCCTTCCTCGCTGTGAGACGAGGACGGGGCGGAAGAGCTCAGCGTAAATTTCACAGTCCTTGCTCCAAGTCTGGCCATTGAAACTGCCTTGAGCAACACTGTACAAGAGAGGACACATCTTACTGTTATTTAAAAAGAAGATTTTTCTGGCTGTCCAATTTGCAAGAGTGACTCTGGTTGACTTACAATTCAAAATTAACAATTAAAATTACAGTACATTACAATAATCTATGCTTCCGGATCATAAAACGCAGTGGTTCCCGTTTGTTGAATAAATAATGCCCTGCTGCTGCTACGTTTAACCCTTCCCATTTCGTATAAAATCAGGGATCCTCACTGTTTCCGGGAATTCTTTCAGGGAGAACCTGTCCCGAGTAGCTTTGACCACTTCTGTCCTTTCGCTTGTCCCTCTCAGCCTCCAATGTCAAAGGCCCAAAAAAAATGCAGCTCTGAGCATAACATTTTGAAATCCCTTCTTCAAGAAAACCTTAATTACTTCCTTCTGTTCAGGGGTGTCTCTTATGTCTGTGTTTCCTTGGCTGTCAAACTGTACTTAAAAATAATAAAGCCTGGATAATATGAACTGAAACGAATCCCATATGGCTTCCTGCAAGTAGTTATTTCAAAGGCCGCAAACACTTCATTTAACACTCTCCGAAATAGGGATTTCACCCGCCCGACTCAAACTCCCCAATAGCCACAAAGGAAAATTAACAACAGCCTCACAACTGCAGCGATTTTCAACACTGATCAGATTCAGTGATTTGCAGCCAGAAGCATCGAGGTTTTTTCTTCCAAGGATTGCTGGCGTTCCATAAGTGGCCCCAGGCCGGCATCGAATCATGGAAGCCGCTAAGCGAAGAGAAAAGCGTGTAAGTGGATAAGAGCACAAGGAGGAGGCGGCTACTTAGGCCAAAGCCCCCACCCCAAATGTTGCAGCGGAGAGGCGTGGGAGGGGCTGAAGCCCATTCTGGTGGATCTGCAGAAGCTCTTTGATGCCCCTTCACTGCAGTGGGAAACTGGGAGAGCTTAGGCCAGCCTAAGTCCAAGCAGCAGCCCCACTCCAGCTGCCTTATTTTGGAAGAAGCACCTTGGATGCTTTGCCCCCATCTTGCATGGAGAACCTGCAGGTAGACATTCAGCAGCCCAAATGCACCTCCTCTTGCCTCGATGGGTGGCGGAAAGAAGTTAAAGCACCCAGATGGTGACCCAACCAGAGGTGGGTTTCAAATCCTGGCACCACTGGTTTGCTCGTGCTCGCTTCTGCGCATGCACAGAATTGTCTGGGCGGGCGGGCGGAGACTCCTGCTGCCGCCACTTCCTGTTCAGCTGATCCAGGAGCGGCCCACCTCTGGACCCAACAGAGACAGGAAAAGGTGATGCCTCTTTTGGACGAGAAGTTTTAGTTCTCCTGAACATTTCAGTCGATGAAATGTTCATACAACTTTAAATGCCTTTCCTCTTGAGAAACTGCCTCACTACTCTTGGAGTCTTAAGAAATGGATGACTAAGGATGACTTTCTGGACAAGTTGTCTGAAATGGTCTAGGGCTTCCTGCCTAGGCAAGGGATTGGACTAGAAGACCTCCAAGGTCCCTTCCAACTCTGCTATTGTATTGTATTGTAATGGTTCTTCCTGCACTCAAGATTTGAGCTTATCAGTCCCTTTGCTCTTTCGAGTATTATCATCCCAAAGAAATGACGGGCGTTTGTGAAGTACCTTTCTGATTGTCTGACCTGAAAGGCATCCTAAGAAAAGAAGACAGAACTTTCTTAGAAAATTATTCCTTACCTTGTGCTTCAGTTCTTTCCAGTCTGGCGTTCACCCAGAGCATCCTTACCTACCCTAAAGGAGATTAAATCCCAGGCTGGGTATTGAGGAGCAAACTGGGGAAAGGCATGAAGACATTTTGCTTGTGCATTTGGGGGGATAGGGGCCGAGGTCTGTGATCAATGGTCTCAGCAGAGCAACAACACCCCTGAATGCCACCTCAGCACCTCAAATCGCCTCCCCGGGATCACCCATCCCAGCCACCCATCCCAGCCAGGAGAGGCTCCCTGCCACCACTTTCCTTCCCAAGGCTGACAGGAGGGCAGATAGAGAAGGAGGGGAACCAGATTAGGCTTGCTTTTTATTCTCTGAAATTTCCCGAGGCCCCGCCTCGAGTCCCTCTGGGGAGAGAGAGCGGGCTACAAATAAAATTTATTATTAAATTTATTATTATTATTCTCAGCTTCTATTAGTTTCTCAAGAGCCAGAGGGGGGTGGAGCGGGGGGGGGGTATGGGGAGGCTTTTGATCCTGGGAGCTGCAGGCAGCGACAAGAAAAGAGCAAATTAGCCGTGCCATTGACATTCCATTAGTCCTGAGCTGAACCGTCAGTCAAAGACTTTCCTCAAGTGGACTTAAGGCCGAGAAGCTCAGGGGCTCAGCCGTCTGTTTCTCCTTTTAGAAGGGCAGCCGTTAAGCAAAGGATCCCGCAACAATCTTCTTTTCAATAAAGCAGGCAGATTCCCCCCCCCCCCCCCCAAATCATGCGGACAGATCTATTCAATTGTTGCAGAAGAATCACACCGGTTAGCAATAATTTTTTTTGCTGACTTTAAAAGCACACAAAGGCCAAATACTTCTAAAGCCGCATCACAGCAACTAGGAATGCAATATTTCTAACGTATTCAGATTGCCATTGTCTGTAGTCGGAGTTGGGCAAAATGCTTAACACTCAAACCATCTGAAAACCAGGCTCAACGCATCCCATCAGAGGGTGAAATGGGTGGTTTGGGGTTGGAAATGGACTGACAGCTCGACCCATTTCACTTTCTCCTCCCTTGTTAAAATGGTCCTTGGATAACTTGTGCTTGGATATTTCTGTTCAATATTTCTGCCTCTCTGAGGAATATTTCACTAAGAATATTAGGAACTTCCCAGATTCATATTTCCACTGTTTCTCATGGAAATATAACTACTAATTGAACAACTAAAGAGCTCCTGGAAAACCTTTATGGGGTTCAGATGTTAGAAGCCCAGGGAGATCATGTCTAAGTTTCATGTCAACCCTTCTCAGCTACAAAGAGCTCTCTAGAAATGTGGGCTGATCTCTTTTCCACCACCTGCTAAACTGATCCCTAAAGTTCAATGAAACCCCACATTTCATTGCAAAGGAAAATATAGGATACGTTCCAGACAGCTACCCGTTTTGTACATTGAATGACTATTCTTTTAATGTTCTGATTTATATAAAGCCAATTAACAATTGAAAAAGAATATAAAGAACAGTATTAATTTTAGCAAGATGGATGAAAGAGATAGTTAAGAGCTCTGAAAAATTATGTTGTATACAGAACTAAAAACAAAAACAAACAAACTCTGCCTGACTATATTGCTTGCAATCTTTTTCCTTTCTCTTTCACTGATAACAAAACCACAAATGGCCAAACGACTCACCTCAACCACTTGGGCCACAGATACTGATGGAGCTGACAGATTGCAGGTGGCTTGTTCTGATGACCTCCTGGCCCTTGGCACTGGGCCGATCCTTTCTCTTCTGGGGCCTCTGAAGCCACGGAGAGTTTTGCCACAACTGACAATGGCAGAATCCCAAACGAAGGTGGGAGATAATTTAATCTGACCCCCACCCAGCCCGTGGCATCTGTCAGCAGAGCCGGCCCTAGAGGTCCAGGCAAGAGAGCTTCTCCGAGGATCGGCTGCCCCAAGGAGACCCAGCCAGAAGCAGGTCTGAACCCTTGAGCCAGCGAGCTCTGCTCTGCAGTGAGAGGAGGAGCGGGTACACTTTATTTATTTATTTTATTTATTTTATTAAATTTATACCCCGCCCTTCTCCTTGTTAGGACTTTGCAGACCCCTTGATCTCTGGCCAAGTAACAAAGAATAATAATAATAATAATTTTATTTCTAACCCGCTCTCTCTCCCCGAAGGGACTCGAGGCCGACCTCCTTTCACGTGTAAATAGAAGTCTGTTGGAATAAGACTATAAATAATGACAGTCCCAGAGAGGAAACTGGAAAAGAATGAAATGATTTGCAAATGTTTAAATAAAACGAGAAAGGTATCAAACACCTTCTAATGTAGATTGGAGACAGATTACTCAAGACCAAGACTCCTAATTTATACTGTTGGAGAAGGTTGCAGTGCAAAGTCTTCCAAGGAGACTGGCGAAATTCTAGCCCCCCTCTCCCCCCCCCCCCCGCTTTTGAGGGGTGGCTTGTTATCTTTTCACTGTTTTGATAACCATCATTTGATCATAGCCACAATTGCAGAGCTCGGTTGTAGTCATAACACGAGGACCACCTGTACATGCCTATCCTTCTTATCTTTCCGTGGAGGATGACCATAGAGGGAGGGGGTGGGTGGGTGGGTGGGTGGGAAACGTTTTGCAGCAGGAGGACGCCTTGCGTTGGGCACTGGGAAGGCCTCTTTCCCCATCAAGAGGGGCCAAGGGCATCCTCTCTTAGGAGTAGCGGAAGCAGAGTAAACCATGCAGGACAAAACAGGAACCCAAAATAAATCCACCATGGATTTCAGTGGAAGTGGCACAATGGGATCTGTCAAAACAGATCCCATCACCATACAAGCAGACAATAAGCAGGGCTCAGTGGGGCTCAGCATTCTCCAAACCCCAAAACAAGTCCATAGGTATGAGACAGAGTTTAGTTCAAAGAATATCACGTTGTGTTTAGAGGTGTCTGTCTGTCTATTCAAGATATTTTGACCCCAAGCGCCATTGTCCCAGCTGTTGCCTTTGCAAACAGCCCCATTCCTCCAAGCAGCTCACCACCATGCGTACTCTTAAAACGTGTTTTTCCTTGGTGACAGTTTTTCACAACTGTGTAAGGCTAAATAGAACTAAATAAATATGCCGCATTTCCAAAGACATCAAATTCAGGGAAGACTCACCCACTTTTCTCCATTTTGCTTACTGGCTAAGCTGCAGCACGTTGTTATTACCTTGTTTTCCATTAGCAAGATCTTTTGCCTGAGGGCATGTTAAAATTCTTGCTGACAGGTACTGAAATAATGCTTCTAAGCTGAAGCTTTTAATACTGTCTCTTCCCCAAAAGTCCTGTCAGAAAGATGACCTGCACACTTAAGGGTTGGATAGCATTCCCTCTTTCCCCAAAGTTTCGCTTTTTATAACGTGAGCAGGAGAAAATATCCCTAATTTTAAAGCAGTTTGAAAACAGCAGTGGATTCTATGGATTTTAATACCCTTCCCATTAGATTGAAGATTGTGCCACGGCCCCTAGATGTGACTGGTTTTCAACTGAGTTGGCATCAACAGATCTCTGCTTTCAGCCAGACTGTTTTTCAACAAATTAGTCGTTTGTTGCCTCAAATACAGGCCTTTCTTCTTTGCCACAAAAGATATCTAGCAAAACAATCTAAAATCCTTGCAATTCACAGTCTGCAGTTCACAAGTTGGGTCTGTGCTCCAATCTCATTTTTAATAACCAGAGGACTTTTTGCCCTCCCCAAAGGAAAATAATTTCCTTCCTAGCAGAGTCTTAAGGCTATCCCTTTCCAAGGGCAACCGAAATAAACAAAGGTATACTTCTGAGAAGTGCCGAGGTGGCTAGGAGGGCCTCAGGCTCATCCCACTTCCCAGCCCCAAAAGAGGCCCATGCTAAAGGCCTTGCTTGGTGGAGAAAGCAAGAAAGCAGAGATCATCCAGTGCCAGAAAGAGAAACTTTCTCACCGACTTTGGGAGATCAATTCATGTTGGGAAGAGAAGCCCCCCCCCCCTCCAACTGGGAGATCAAAACATGGCAGGGAGGAATCACTGGGGGCAGCCAGTGGTGAGGCCAAAACGCCTGCAGGGCTCTCAGCTCTTCTTTCCCCCTTTCACGGAGCTGATTTTGTCTTCTCTGAAAAGGAGAAGTCTTCCTGAGGTGAAGGCGCTCGCTCCTGTTGTGAAATGGGTGATTATGGGGGGCTTCATTAGCCAGGGTTACGCAAGGGAAGGAAGACAGGATTCCGCCGCTCTCTCTCTCTGCATGAGCTGCGTTTCAGAGCTGGGATATTAATCGAGTGCCAACGTAAGCGGTGGGAATTATCTAGAAAGGGCAGCCGAGAAAGACGTGGTGACTGATTGCACTGAAGGGACAAGGGCAATTAAGAAAAGATGTTCTTAATAGGGAAGGATTTAACTGCACCATAAATCCTTGGCCATCACTCAGAGATTGTCAGCGCCTTCTGTCACCTCCAGGAGACAAAGTAAGCCCGAAGGAAACGGAACCTGGCCCCGTGGGGGATGAACTGGAGGAAGAGGAAAAAGGAAGGCCTGGAAAGCTGGAGGAGGAATCTTGGCGCAGGGTCAGGAATATCTACGGTATGACATACTGAATGCTTCCTCGGCTGGTGTTCACATCTGGCCAACATCTTATTAGCCGTGTACGACGGGGATGATGATGATCCCAGCCTTCAGGGGGAACAGGAGAAAAGATAGAGAGGTTGTAAAACGGACTTAACCCCTGGGGACTAGACGGATATGTCCATGTAGCTTTCTTGGCAACATTATGGAAGAGACTTGCTAGTGTCTTACTCTGAATGTTTTTTCGTGGTTTCCAGGTCGTCTCCCAGGCGAGTCCCGCGTAGCTCTCTCCCAAATGATTCCTCCAATGCAAACCTTTCGATTGGCGGAAGTAAGCTCCATCAGTCAGCGAGGCCTGGGGCCCCCCACATGCCTTTCAGCCTGGACACGAAAGGGCTAACAGCTCAGCTGCTTTGGGCTCTGAGGGGAACAGGTGAATTTATAGACCTGCTACTGGCGCACTTCAGATCCCAAGACAATCGAAATGACCTAAATTGACTTCATTTCCCAAATATCAAGTTTGGCTTTCGGCTGCTACTTGAAACACCCCCGAGGACCGAGCGTCTGACCAGGGAAATTTTATATTTTACTTCTTTGAATAACTGCCCACATTTCCTTCTTATAAACTATAGCAGAATAAAGAGACTAGTGAATAGAGATGAAAATAAACACATGCTTTTCCCAGTGTTCTAGAAAAGATAAATCCTATAATTACAAACAAAATGTACTCTGCTTGCATTTACTAGTGTCTTTGTTCATTTTATTCAGGGGCCTAAATGAGATGGAAAAAGGGCATTTAGAGAGACAATTTGCTCCACGTGTGGGAAGCTCGTAGGATCCAGTAATAAAATCAAAAGGGTTAACAGCACACAACTCCTTGGTATCCGCTTTTGACCAAATCAAAAGAGCTATAGGTCAAATTTAGGCATATAACTTGAACTGCACCTGCTGTATCTTTTCAACTTGATGGTCTCTGTCCCCACTGGGCTCCCTCGCATCCCCTATTCCCCAATCAACGGCTAAATAAACTCGATAAAGCCATTTGGCACCAGGCAATGAAATTGCTCCATATCTATTTGCACATTCAGAAGCAAGAGGGGGTGCAGGGGCAGAAACCCCCCCCCCCCGCCATTCCTTCAAGGAGCTGCCTCTTTTTCTGGAACCAATCAGCTGCTCTTGCCAGACAATCCTGGAAAAAGACGACGCAGGTTGTTGAAGGAACTAAGCCTGGTGCGATGTGTCCACTTCACTTCCACTTCAGAGCATCCCCCCGCCTGCTCTCAAGGGCTGACCTGTTGGACGCTGGCTTGCACAATCTACTATCAGCAACGCATCCATTGCCCATTAAGAGGAATATTCAAAGAATGATAGAATCACCAAGCTCCCTTCTCTTGGCCATGTCATGTGGGAGGGGGGGGGGGAATTCCCCGGAGAAAGTGCTTCATTGGGAAGAGCTAGCAGTAAAAGGAGACCAAAGGACACGATGGGTGGACACCATCATTGCTGACACCAGCCTGGCACAGAAAAACACCAACAAGCAGGGCCCGAGTGGAAGAGGCGGAGAGGCCACCCGGCCTAAGGAAACACCAGAGAATGGAGATTATCACCATCATCATCATCATCATCACTCAAAAAGACTGAACTCTTTTGCTTGTTGCATCTACCTCTGAGACCGACTTTTTAATTTAAATTCTCAGCAGGAGGGACTCCATTGGTCAACAGTCCTAAGAACAAACTTTGGAAAAATTCGAGTAAATTACTGAGGTCTCACTGGCATCATTAACTTCTATTCACCCCTGTCTGGTGAGAAGATTTGCTTAAGCAGCAATCATTTATTTTACTTTTTATGGAATCTTGAACACCTTCCATTTTTCAAAAAAAAAAAACGGAGTCTGTGTTGCAGTCTGCCTTTTATTAGGGTGTGCAATTCATTCTGTGGGAAATAATCTTATAAAGCAAGGACCAAAATGTTTTGCTTTAATTATAAGCATAAGTTCTGAGCTCAGTTGGAGACAAAACAACTCTCCAGTGCATGAGAAGAAGAAGAAGAAGAAGAAGAAGAAGAAGAAGAAGAAGAAGAAGAAGAAGAAGAAGAAGAAGAAGAAGAAGAAGAAGAAGAAGAAGAAGAGATAATTTAGTAACAGGAACACAACAGTTTGCTGGCAATTAGCGGTTATAGAGTCAATAGAGGGACCTGAGGCGTAACAAACACAGTTGACTTTGTTCAGTGTGTTGGGCTACCCAGATCAGAGCCACTGCTAAGCTGCCAGTGTTGAGTCCATGAAGCCCTTTCTTTGCATAGCTGGGCTGCCTGCATCGCAGTGACACGGATCAACGTCCCAGGGCAGCACCGGCCTCTTGGATGCCCTCCTTCAAGAGCCAGAGAGTTGGCTAACTGGGACCATGAAGTCAGGTGACACGGAGTAGGGAATGGCCTGGCTCTGGACTCAGCACCGGCACCGGCTTCTCTGCCACAGTCGTCGGTGTGCTGTGCTCTCCCGCACCCACCAAATAAAGAGCTTGCTCCGAATTACAGTCATGATCCACTACAAACACGGATTGGAGGTTTCGTTTCTTTGTGTTGCAAACCACCAAGCCACCCATGAAACTGCCTAGTGGGCAGATGTGAAGCTAAGATGCCTTCTTATAAATGGAAGACGGAGACAGTTCCTTGAAAATAGACATGCTGGATTTGCCGGGTATCGTTTGACGTGTCTGTTTTCAAGGAAGGTTCATTCCGTCTCCCTCCCCATCTGCTTCTTTTGCACTCAGCTGGCCTCAACCGCTCCACCTTGCACCCGTCATGTCAGGATGGCCCCCAAGAACCTGCCTAAGGTGACCACGTAAGTGAATTCCGGGTGTGGGGACGGTATTTGGATGGCTGTCCTTTTCTTCCCTTCAGCCTCACATGACAAAACAACCGGAAACGGAGAGCCATGTGTCCCTCTGCACATTCAATGAAGGGTGTCCGAGGGAACAAGCTGAACCACCTCCTAGGAGGAAGAGGTATCTCCCCACAATAGGTGGTTGGCACGGCTGCCTAGACGGAAGGGGAGAGAGGGTGAGTTAACGCAGGAGTAACCTGCCTGCAGTGTCCCTCTGTTTAGAGAAGGAAGTGACTCTACAAGGATGACCCAAGGGGGCCACGGGTTCTCCCGCACTGACCAGGCCCCGTGGGGTTCGGCTTCCAGCTCTCCGCCCTCTGGCTCTTCCATGAATGCGCTCCACTCTATGCCAAGCTTGTCCTGGCTACGGCTGCAGTGGGCCGAAGGCTCCTAGGGATTTTGTGGCCTTAGCTTCTTTAGCAACCATCTCACACGGTTGTTGTCATCCCGGGTAAACATTTGGTGGTTTACTTCAGTCCCCGGTTCAAGCCAGTCCAGGTCTCTTCTTCTTCCTCTTCCTCTTCTAAAGCATTATCTATGCCTCCTGATTCTGTGCCACCTGCAGATTTGCTGCCCCATCCCCTCAACCCTTCGTCCTGGTGGTAGGTAAAAGATGAGGGAGAGGCCTTGGGGGACCTTCCTAGGCTGCGTCTCTCTTCCCCAAGTTGTGCCCAGTGACAACACTGGGTGTTAGTCTAGCACCCACGAGGGGCGCACCTTAGGGAAGATGGGTCCAGACTCAAAAACATCTCCCCACTCAGAAGGGGTCAGCCAGCCCCGAAGTCCATCAGTGTGGAAAGTAGCAGCTTTCCTCAGAAAGAAACCCATAATGCCCCAAGGGCAGGCAGCGCTTGGATAAATCGGGCTGAGAGTGTGAAAGAAAGCAATTAAAGGGGCTGCATTTCTCCCCCTCGAATGTCAGATTAAGCTGCCACGTATTTTGAAGTGTAGTGTACAAGTTACAATGTAATTTGGGTTGATTTTTAAACTTGTGGTTTTAATCCCTTCTTTTGCAACACATGGGAAAGAAGATTTAGGACAGGAATGAACTGACATGCAAAAATATTAAGATGATTACAAAATTAAAATAGGTCCTGACATTCATCTGTATCTATTTGGAGGTTCAAACGCAGCTTGTGATGCAATTACTGTTTTGATAGCTCATGCCTACGGATCCTCATTTTTAAAAAAAACCAATCTTCTCAGCAGTTATAACCTGCTTTCATGAGGCATATGTGCTATTTATAACTTTGTCCCTGTTTCTTTTGCGGAATATAATCTATAGAAAGGAGCACCTGGGTTCCCTGGATGAGAACATGGAACTACATCTTAATTCAACTCCAGGGATCAGTTGGGAAACTTTGAGATCCCCTTCACACATTCTTTGCTTTGAGGTTCTCTGCTTTTCCACCTTTAGCCAGGCATAGACAAGAGGCAGAACGGACATTCGAGGGATGAATGAAACAGGAAAGATGGACAATAGTATTAATTCATCATCATCATCATCATCATCAACAACAACAACAGGTTTTCTTCACCACCAACCAGACAGGACATAGGCTCTGCTTTTTACTGTGAATGCATTAAAAAATCAACTTAATACCTCATCTCTTTATCAGCATTTCAAAACTACAGGACATGACATTGACTTTCAAGGAACTAAAATGATCTCCAAGGCTGAACAACTGAACAGGAGAATAATCAGAGAAGCCATTGAAATAGAGAAGCAATCTAACAGTATGAATAAACGTGATGACACCTCCCGCCTACCAGACATCTGGAAACCAGCACTGACCAGCAGACGAGCCCCACCCTCCACCCAAGCCGTTTAAATTCAAAATAAGGAGAAACATACAAATGAGACCAATCAGCATCAATATACCAGTCATGATGCAGCTGCACAGCCAATCAACACACTCACAACAATAGTCAGCACTCCACCACCCCCACCAAGATTTAAAAAAGGGCCATGCCTTCGCAGTCACAGTCACAGACCAAAGCCTGACGATGACAAGTGAGATCTTGTCGAAACGTTGCAATAACATTTCCATGCCTTATACATGGGAAAATACCCGAAGCAAGCAATGCCAGCATATATGTATATGTATATATATGTTTGTTAGGTTTTTCAGCAGAAACAGTTGGGAATCCTCTCTTTTGGACACGGTTTTGAGGGGGCGGGGAGGGAGGGAGGGAGGGAGGGGGAACACAGACCTCTTTTGGAGCTCCGGGACTCTCGGAGGATTCCGAATTCCATGGGGAGCACCAACCGATGGCCCTTCGGGACTTGGCTTAACTCAATCAGTGGAGGCTCAGAGAAGTTTTCCCACTGCTGTGCACAGGCAGTTCTCCAATGACGATCATGTAATTCTGGGACCAGAATTTTCATTGCTAAGCAAGGTGGTTTCCCAAGTGAGTCATGTCTGATTTTATGGCCATTGGTTAGTAAGTGAATCACCCACTGCCGTGAAGTGGATCTTTTTGTGATCCATGGAAACGGCAACTCTACGATCCCAGGACACGGCAGCCATGATGAATGCGCCCCAGTTGCCCACATGCTCAGGAGCCTTCTCTCCAGAGGCCTCAGGCTGAAGCCAGCCCCCCTTTCCATAGGAATCCACAGTCAGTTCCCAGGGTCCGAAAAGCAGCCTCCTCCGCCCCCCCCCCTCATGCCCCCTTTCACAACCCCCCCCAGCCCTCCCCCTCCCTCCAACCCTCAGGCACCATCGCAGCCAAATCAACGCGCTGGATGGCTTCAACTTGCCAGCAGTAAATCATCCTGTTCAGGCGGATGGAGGGATTAGGGGGTGGGCCATTAAGGAGCTGCTCTGCACTAAAAATAGGTAGAATTCTTTTCATGGGTGTAAAAGTTTGTTTTTGCAGACACGAAGCTGCTAAATGACAGAAATATTTTAATGATTCATTTGGAGGTGCCGCCGTTTCTTTTCCTGTTTTGCACTGCAGCCAGCGGGGGAAGAGCATTGCGAAAGGGACGACAACCCACCAGGGCAGGCAACCTTTTGTGATTTCTCAGCGCAGGTTTCCCCACAGTCTTCCTGCGAGAGAGGAAAAACCATCTTTTCACCTCCCACTCGGTGCATGGCAGGAAGCCCAAAGGCCTATCAGGCACAACAATCACACAACCTGGAGTCTGGCTGGAGGGCCTGCAGGCCACCCTCACCCGAAGAGGAATTTGAAGATGGGCGCTTTTCTTGGACCTTCTCAGGCGAAACACAAGGCTCCCTCACTGGGTTTGCACAGCACAGAGGACGCATGAATTCAGAGCATACTTTGCTACTGATCATTTGGGGGGGGGGGGGGGAAGGGAAGAGACAGAAAGCTGTGCAGAATTGCTTAAATATTTCTATAAGATAAGAAGACACTTTAGTGAGAAGAGGGGGAAAGTTATTTTAAGTGGAGATGCTCAATTGTTTGAATGAAGCCTCAGCTATCAACTGTGCATTCTTTTATATGGGAAGCGATTCTCCAGAGCCGGAAAGTGCTAAACAGGCTCAATGCTTCTAACAAATGAAGAACACCCCCAAAACCAAAGGAGCAAAAGCAAACCCCCCCCTCCCATCTAACTGGCACCCGTGGCCCTCAAATTCCCCACATTATGCAGAGACTGGGTGAAAAAGCCCCAAACATTGGCCTCCCGCCCACTGAGGCTCTCGTGATTCTAAACCAACAATCCATCTTGTAGTTTTCAGGGTAATCCGAAGTCTGCCCTGATTGGCATGAATTTTAACAGAGACAAGAGGGGCCTGAAGCATAATCTGGATAGCCTGAAAGGCTCCATCCAATGATTAGATGAGGCATTTGGACCATGCCCACATCAGAACTATGCCATTTTGGGTCCCCCTCCCCCTCTAACAATTGACGTTGCAGTTCACCAGGGAGCCCATTACGCCCATTGAGCTTCTTGGGAGGGTGCTTCTCTTCAGGATTTCCACTAACTCCATGTCATCACCACCAGAGAGAGCAATAGTCCTTGGACTTATATCCCGCTTCACGGTGCTTTGCAGCCCTCTCTAAGCAGTTTACAGGGTCAGCCTCTTGCCCCCACCAACAATCCGAGTCCTCATTTTGCTGACCTCCGAAGGACAGAAGGCTGAGTCAACCTTGGGCCGGTCAGGATCGAACTGCTGGCAGTGAGCAGAGTCAGCCCGAAGTGCCGCATTCCAACCACTGGCCACCAGGGCTCTTATGCTTTCAAGGTTCCTCGTGAGTGTCCTCCATGCGTTTCCCTCTCTCTCTCTCGCTCTCTCTTTTGATTGTCATGATCTCTGGAGGCCTGTGAAACTGGGAAGTTTGATGAATGAGAGATGATTTGTTTTTCTGATGACTTCCGCTGCAAACATTTCATCCTATTTGTATAGAGGATGTAAGACTCTATATTTTTATCACACATACCATTACCTAGAGAATTCAACAAAGGATCACACATAGTTCAACACATTATACAGACGTTACAAGCAGATTGTCATCACAAATGCTTCATTTGGGAATTACCGGTCATAAAAAGCCACAGACTTTTTAATAAATTATCGCCTTAGTCTATCAAGTCAATCAGTTGTTCTATTTTTATTACTGCTAAACATATCTAAGAACACAATATATTATATTCTAGTTACTATTCATCAACATTGGTCACTGGGATTGATTTCTTGTAGTACACTGGTGTAGTAGAGGTACCTTTTCATCCATATTAAAAGATGTTAAGAAGGATTTTAACTTAATTTCTTCATGGTTTTATTCCACATTATTGGTGTCACTCTTGTTAAGCACCAACCTTTCAAAAAGAGATGAGTCTCAAACCCCTCTATTTTTAGCTTCGGAATAAAATGTTGGTAATATCAACATTATTATGGTTTCAACATAATATTGATATTACATAGACAATCTATGAATTATAGCAACAAATGTATTTTTAAAATTTGCCTTCACACTGTCTTACTCGCTTTATTAGTTCAAATAATTTAATTCCAACTCTGCAATGTGATTATATACTCTTTTTTTGTTAAATTAAGGGGACCTAGCGGTTACATTCTATACTTCATGTGCTAACCTCTCAGGATAATTCTTATGATCAACCGGATTCCAAGCAGGAGTTCTAGCACAGAATGAAGCCGTAACAGCGGAGGGTTGATTCCACCTTCCCCTCTGGATTCAGGGCAACGAATGAATCCTCCTCGGCAAAATGGAAAACACGGGGGCTGCCCTCAGCTCTCCTTCTGCAGCAGCCGCCACTCAAGGCGCCAGAGGTTGGGAGCCTCCGCGGTCGCTCACTGCGGAGCCTGGATGAGGAAACGGGAAGCCGGGGACCTGCTGCTCAGAGCAGACACACTCCCGTTAAACCCAACGGCAGAGGAGGGAGCCCTGAAGGCCTCTCCCGGGTGGGATGGAAGCTGCGGAGACCGTTCAGGGCAAGAGTGCCGTAGCCGTTGATCCCTCCGGTGGAGCTTCCCCACAGGAGACACCACCAGACTTGGCTTTTATTTAGAAGCGAAAAGGTTCCCCTTCAAACCCACCCAGGGGGAGGAGAAGCAATCTCCTCTGAAGCGCTCACAACTATTATACTCACAACTATTAGTGAGTTGCGCTCACAACTTACTATTCGGATTTCAATATAAAATGATTCTGAAACCGACCACGTCTGGAGCATCTCTTCCCTCCTTGGCAGCCCAAAGGGAGCAGGGATGGAGCTGTCCCCTTGGGACCCTCTGCCCTCTGCTAAGGAGAAGGAAAGGGAGAAATTAGATTAGATTTATTTAATTTATATACCGCTCCCTTTCCCAAAAAGGGACTCGGGGTGGTGCACAGGAAATTTAAAAAGCATATAAAAACAAGACAATATACAAAATTTAAAATCAAATTAAATTATCAACCCTGTGCTAAAATTTACAATAAATTAAAACTATTACCCTTAAAAACCAATTAAAACAATTTGATGTCAGGCTAAAGGCTAGGTAGAGTTAGGCCAGGCCGGCCTGTTAGAAAAAGTAGGTCTTGAGTTTCAGACGGAAAGAATGGAGGTCAGTGGTCATTCTAAGTTCGGGGGGAAGGTCGTTCCAGAGGGTTGGGCCCGCCACAGAGAAGGCCCTTCCCCTGGGCGTCGCCCGCTGGCATTGCCTAGTGGACGGCACCCGGAGAAGTCCCTCTCTGTGGGCGCGAATCGGCTGCAGGGATGTGTGGGGTAGGATGCGATCCCGTAGATAACTAGGTCCCGTGCCATGGAGCGCTTTAAAGATGATAATCAGCACCTTGAAGCGCACCCGAAAGGCCACAGGCAGCCAGTGCAGCTCACGCAAGAGCGGTGTTACATGGGAGCACCTAGGGGCTCCCATAATTGCTCGCGCGGCTGCATTCTGGACAAGCTGAAGCCTTCGGGTGCACCTCAAGGGGAGCCCCATGTAGAGAGCATTGCAGTAGTCTAGAGGGGATGTCACGAGCGCATGAGTGACTGTGCAAAGGGCGTAAATGCCATAAAGGAACCCACACGGAGCGTTACATTCACCTGAAGGCAGACAGGAAGACTGAGGAAAACCTTCACGGAGGACGAGGCTAAGGAAAGCCTCCCCACCAAGGGGGAAGCCTTCTGGAAAGAACTAAGCAGAGAGAGAGAGACCATCCTCCGGGTGGACAACGGCTCTTATGGGAAGGAGGCAAGGTTCTGCTTTGCAGACAAACCTTTTGGCCCCAGCAGGGGTACAAATGTGCAGGAACGGATTCTGCTCGTTCGGCAATGAGGATTTTTGCAAAAGGCTCCTAAAAACGCACTGAGCTCCAGAAGGAGACCTGGTGCAGCACTTATGGAGCAGAGGATGCGGGGGCCGGTTCAGGTGGTGGGGAGGGATGATGATCGCCGGTTTGGCTGAAGGGTTTGGGCCAGATCCCAGCATGAATGTCCCCGCCTGGGCTGAGGAGCATCTTCTCAGAAATGGAGGCCCCTCTTCGTAAGGGTCACTGTACGTGCCTAGATCAAGAAACACCTTAACTTCCTTTTTGCCTACATGCCGCATGTAACTACATAAACTGCATACTTATTTATTGATACAAACATTTAAAATAAATCAAGTTTAGCTTCAAATTTGCGTTCACCCTACCTCTTCATCTAATCATCCTAAGTCTTGGCCAAATCTTGGTTGAGCCTCCTTAAAAGTGGCAACTGTTGATGCGCCACTAAACTCTCAGATCGGATCCCACATTTGACAGAAATCACCAGAAATTTGGAAGACACCTTAAAGCCCTGCACCACGAGGGATTTGGGGGGGGGGGGGGGGCAGTGTTTTCAAGTATACACAAATGTATTGGATGTGTGAGTAGAAGGAAGCACTCAAACGGTGTGGGATCAGTCGTCATGGAAACTCTTTTATGAAGGGCTTAGGTTCTAAGCCTTATTTAAAAAAAGGAAACAAGTGCAGTCATATGGGTGGGTGGGGGGGGGACATAATAAATATGCCGAGGTGTGATTCACAATTACATTTTTCCCTGTGGCCCCTTTCGCTTCTTCCCACGCGAGTCACATGACAAAAGTATATTCCAAGGATTTCAAAACGGCCTTGCCAAACTAGCTTTGGAAGGCTTACCATTCTTCTGAGTGGAACCTTGGGTTGTGGGTTGTTGCATCACACTCCCACTTCATGCAGGGACCCTGGATGCGCCACTTGCACCAGGCCCTGCCGTATCTCAAAGGAGTCCTGCCCCGAAATGCAACTTTTGAGAAATAAAAGGAAGGAGAGGCAAATAAAGCAGCAAGAGGGAGCCTGCCCTCCAGACCTGGCTCCCTAGGAAACCTTCCCAGCAAATCTGCTTATTCCTCTCCCTTCCTCCCTCCCTCCCCCCGGGGGGGGGGGGGAGGACTGGCTTCCCAGCTGAGACTGAGGCCTCCGATCACATCAGCCGGGCAATCACCACCGGACAACAGGGAGTGGACCCCCTCAAACTCAAGCGCCCCCCATCTCTCTCTGCTCACTTACTGTGGGTGCTGAAGGCCTCAAAAGTGCCACCGACGGGGAGCCTTCATCCCACACCCCGTTCCTTCAATGAGCAGTTGGCTCCTGCGTATTAAAGGAACGGGGAAGTTGGATGAAGCCATGAATCCTCCACCGAGAATCGCTGTTCCTGAACACTCAAGTCAGAGCAATAGGTGGGTCAGACAGCTGGGATCCCTGGGGGTGCCTGGTGGGCCCTCAGCCACGGAGTGATGGCATTTCTCTCTGCTTACCTTGGGAGCCTCCAGCCACATTCAGCCTGGCCTCCTGTACATCATGAATGGAGCCCTTTGAGGCAAGGAAGACGGAGGGGGGGAAATCTCGGAATATAAATGCCAAGGCGGAGGATAATAGGGGGCTTGTGGCAGGACAGTTACAGGAGACGGAGGGAAACGGGATATCTGCCCGGAAAAAGGGGAGGGGGAGGGGAAGAAAGACCGAAAGGGGAAGAGAACAAGAGCAGAAGGCCGGGGGTGGGGGGGTGGGCTCACTCGCTGAATCTATGTCGTCTATACCATGCACAGTAGGGTGGATTTCAGAAATTAGATCCCCGCCTCTGTGAATCGACTGCCTTCCCAAACACAGACCGCAGAGGAGAGGGAATCTACTATAGTTATTAGCACAGAGATGGATTCAGAAACCGGGATCTGCCTCACATTTTGTTCCATGTGCTGCACACGAGATCCAATTCGGGGGGGGGGGGGCTGACATTGACGGAGGAAAATCAGGGTCCTCCTGCAAGGGGACGATGCTTTGCTTCTGGTTCAGCCTCCCGTCCCCTGGACAGAGAGCTCAACCGGAAGAAGCCGGGTGCGAGAGCCCCTCCGTCACGGATAAAGCCTCATTCTGCCAGCTCCCCTTCATGAGCTGCCTTTACCTTTTATCCCTTTGGACCAGGGGTGCATTTCGATGAGTAGGCAGCCCTTTTCCACGAGAAGCAAATGCTCCAGGGGCTTCTTCCTGCCTGAAACCGAGGGGTCACGGTGGGAGGCCATACGAGAGATTCCTGGGCCTGGCTGAATTTTGGGAGCCTGTCCTGGGTGCTCTGCGAATGGCGGCCCCCGAGAGGCTAGCCTGCCGAATGGCCACAGGACAGGAATAGCCAAGCGACGATGGGATGGTATCCGCCAGGGCCTCCCCTTTCCTTTCTTTGCAGAGAGGCGCAGTTCATTGGAGACTTTCTAGCCATTTGAATGGACCGTCAGTCTAACCCAGAACTTCTCAACCTTGGGAACTTTAAAATGTGTGGACTTCAAGTCCCAGAATTCCCAGCCAGGGAGTTGGCATACTTAGATAGATGGTGGAAAACTGACCCTGTTCAATCGAATCCTATGAGCAGGTGAGCGCAGGAGAAGACCATCCTGCGAAAGCCACTCATATCTCGCTTCGTTTGCAGTTTCAACTCATTGGCTATCTAAGGAAATGCATGCAATTTATTCATGTGCATCATGAAGTATAGTTATAGTAGCATTTTAAAAGTGTAAATGTTTTATGAATGAAAAGTAATAGAGCATGTTAAATGCACACACGGAAGCTAAAGTATCAGAAATCACAATTGATACTAAACATGTTCGCACAATCTGGAGAGAAAGAGGCAACCGGAACGTCTAACAGAAACTGGATTCCTAAACTGACAGCGTCAATATGGGTCTCATTTTTTTGCTTTCCTAAGCTCCCTCTCCCTGCATTCAGCATCCAGACATCCTCCGCCAGCTGCGCTGAGTCATGAGAAATAAATATGCGCCTTTTTACGGTCTCTTACCCTTGCTTAATCTCCCCACCCACATTGAAACAATCAGCTTAATTATAAATGACAGCTGCATGTCAAATCAACAGCAGTTCAAACAACTGCAAGCATGAACATTTTTTGCACTCGAGAGATCTCACAACTTATTCAAAATGCGTACATTTCATTATTTGCTGTATCATTTGTCATTGAAATTAACATCACAGCTGCTTGGGAAACACACAAACATTCGCACAAACCTGCTAGCAAAATAGTAAAACCAGCCACAGCGGAAGGCTTGATGCAATAACGGCCTGCTCTTCTCTAGAAATAGCTGTAGAGTCTTCCCTCCGACCGCTTGGACGTTACTCACGCCTTCCTCGCTCTGCTCTAGTTCACTGGTGAGGGCAAAAGCCTTTCTGGTGACCCGCGGGGCATGGTGTGGCAGGTGCGCTGGCACCCAGGGCTGAAAGGGAGGCTGCCCTGAGCATGGCGGGGCTACCGCGGCAAAAGGCCAAATGGACCCGTGGAGATCCAAGGAAGCCAGTTTGACTCGCCGACCCCAGGCGGTGGGTGGGGAGTGAGTGGGTGACCGCCAGAATGGGCCAGGCTAGCCCTCCCCTCCCCCCACCCAGATATTTTGCTTTCTTTAACACCCAGCTCTCCTTCGGTTTTGCTGAAAAATGGGATAAAGGGGAAATGCAGGGCAAGAGGGTTTCCACAAATTCTAAGGAAAAGGGAGAGAATTCTAACTCAAGGGCAGCCAGGGAATCTGCACAAGGAAGCGGCAGATGGCCGCAAAGGGAGGACAGGAAGTCAGCCATGCCAGGATAGGGGAAGGGACCAACAGGAAGTCCTTCCCGGCCGAAACAAAGGGCCCCGGAGGTGGGGTGGATCTTCCTGATGCCCAGAGCGAGGGGAGTCCCCGATGGGCAGCCCTTTCTCTCCCCACCCACCAATTAAGAGAATGAGATGAACAGATTCCATCCCGTCATCCTCCATTGGCTCTTTGACCTCCAAGGCCCCTGATGGGCAGAAATGGGCCCTCACTGTGTGGTTCCTTCTTCCAACACCCGAAGGAGAGGAATGTGTAGCCCAGCTTCCTCCTCTCTCTCCCAAATCAAGTTAACCCAACAAAACAAAACAAAAACCGGGAATAAACCACATCATGGCTGCCTTGAAATGAGGAGGAGGAGGAAAGGGTGAGAAAATACAGGCCTTTAGCTTCCATTTATTTCTTCTTCCACTCCACTTCCAGTTAAGTGGCGGCCAACAGCACTCCCTCAAGCCCAAAGATCTGCTGAAATAAAATGGCTCCGAGGCCTCTGAAGTAGCAGAAAGATGTGGACAAGCAACTCCTCTATTTTACAGGGCCTACGGCAGGGGGAAAAGGCCGGGCTTCCAGTCCATTCCCCATTCAGCCCCCAGTTGTCTAGGCAGGAGAAAAAGAGTCCCATGTGGCCATCCATCTTCAAAGGATGGTCCTGTTCAACACCTATATGAAGCCGTTGGGCGAGATCATCCGTGGTTTTGGGGTAGAGTTCCATCAGTACGCTGATGACACCCAGCTGTACATCTCTACCCCTAACCACCCCAATGATGCCGTTGATGTGATGTCCCAGTGTTTGGAGGCCGTGCGGGTCTGGATGGGAAGGAACAAGCTCCGATTCAACCTGTCCAAGACCGAGTGGCTGTGGTTTCCGGCGTCCCAATATAGCCAGCTGGTTCCATCGCTGGCTATCGGGGGCGAGTCATTAGCCCCCGCGGAAAGGGCTTGCAACTTGGGTGTCCTCCTGGACTCGCGGCTGTCCTTGGATGACCATGTGACGGCCGTGGCCAGGGGGGCTTTTTATCAGGTTCGCTTGATACGCCAGTTGCGCCCCTTTCTAGATCGGGACTCCCTTCGCACAGTCACTCAAGCCCTCGTGACATCCCGCCTAGACTACTGCAATGCTCTCTACATGGGGCTCCCCTTGGGGTGCACCCGGAGGCTCCAGCTAGCACAGAATGCAGCCGCGTGGGGGATTCTGGGAGTTTCTCGATACTCCCATATAACACCTCTCCTGCATGAGCTGCACTGGCTGCCTGTGGCCTTCCGGGTGCGCTTCAAGATACGGATGACCATCTTTAAAGCGCTCCATGGCACGGGACCTGGGTATTTGCGAGACCGACTCCTACCACATACCTCCCTCCGTCCTGTCCGCTCGCACAGGGAGGGCCTCCTCAGGGTGTCGTCTGCCGGCCAATGCCGGCTGGCGACCCCCAGGGGAAGGGCCTTCTCTGTGGCAGGTCTGGCTCTCTGGAACAACCTCCCCCCCAACATTCGTACCATCACGGACCTGCGCCTCTTCCACCGGGAGCTTAAAACTTTTTCCATCTGGCTGGCCTGGCTTAGATTTTAAATAACAAATTGTTAGGGATTTTAGTAAGGGATTTTAGATGGGTTTTAAAGATGCTTTTAGCACGGGTTTAAATTTAATATATTTTAATTGTATTTATATTGTATTTTTGTATTGTTTTTAATATTTACCTGTGCACCACCCTGAGTCCCTTCGGGGAGATAGGGGGGTATACAAATCCAAGAATACCTAAGTAAACAAATAAATAAATGGTGGCCCTGTATTTGTCACAAGACTCAACAGGTCGGGGGCCAGGGGGTTCAAATGGCTACAGCTTTATTGCTGGCTCACAAGAAATTGAACCATTAACGGTCAAGAGATAAGAGTCAACAGAATTCAAGGTGGGCTGGACTGAGATTCTTGTGGCCCTGAAGGGACTCAAGATGGATGACATGCTTGACTTGTCCCTCTGGTCATCTCCCACGGGTATTGTTGCGTTTGTGACCATTAATCATTCCAAGAAAGTGACCATAGAGTTCATAAGATAAATATGAGTCAGCCCTCTCTACAAAAAAAGTTAAATACAATTTTAGGTCACATCAAGACACATGTAATTTCTAATTCATGGGAAGTAAATAATTCTACAATTTATACATTGGTCATTTTCCATTATTAAGGAGGTTTCAAACAAGTGGAGACCAGTAGATGTCAGCAGAGAGAGGATTCTGCATTGCTTTGCTGCCATCTATTGGCCAACTGGAATGTTATCCCCACTTTAAGGACTATATCCAATTTGGGTACGCTGGAAATAAGTTCAAAGCATGAGGAATTATCAGGGGCCTAGAAACAAGGTTGAAGGAATTGAAGGAATCAGGACTAATTAACCTTAAGAACAGAAGACGGAGGTAGATTAACTGCTTCCCAAGCCTACTCCATACCATACAAAGAGTCTTGATATTCACTTTCTGAGAAATTTGAAAAAGAGGCAAATAAAAAAAGTTCAAATGCTATACTTTCAGGATGCTTGAAATGCCTGCACATTTTGCTCTTCCTGTCTTAATCATCCCATCTCCTTAAGAAAAGAAAAGAAAAAAGAACAACCCAATTGTAAGTATTACATATTCACTGTGAAATTTCTTTTTCCCCAACAGCTGCTCATTTACTGGAGCCCAAGACTTCAAGCCAGGGCTGCACCCCCCACCCCCACCCTCCCTGCTCGGATATTGGCCAGCCTCCAGCATCACATAAGCTGACCCACAGGGAGGGAGGGAGGGGAGGGGGCTAAGGATATACGCCAATATATTATGCAGTGAATGATCCTTGTTTCCTGACACAAACTGCAATCTCCACCTATCTCACGTGTCTGGGCGCTCACGGCTTTTAGGGCGAATAATTCACACTGTGTTCCATTTGGGAAACTGCCGGCATCAGCAGGCGTCTCGGTCGGAAATAAGTGAGAATTGCAAGATGGACTTGACTGAGAAAGACTCGCGAGGAGAATAAATTAAGGAGCAAGAGCGGACTACAAAGCAGGTAGGGCACATCAGAGCCACCAGAGGCACGCAGGCTCATCTCCCCCCCACCTCCATGAAAACTGATCAGAGGAAGGGAAAAGCCTCTGAAACAGTGCCTATAATTTGGGTCAGTTTATTAATCCTGTATAAACTCATTTATTAAATTGATACGCTGCCCAATTCCCAGCAACCCTGGCAATTGACCCTTGTTAAAAACATTTATGAATAAAGAACAGTTTAAAAAACACAAAGAACAACACAAGACAAAAGAACCACCATGGCAAAGAAAGCAAACGTGGATGGGAACAAAAGAGAAGATGGAGCCCCAGTTATCCTAAGGTGCATTCTCTCTCTCTCGCACAGAGGGATAGAGAGAGGGAGGGAGAGGGAGAGAGAGAGGGAGAGGGAGAGAGAGAGAGGGAGAGAGAGAGATAGAACTATTATACTATGCATGTCTATTCCTGTTGGGTGTGTGTGTGTGCTTTGTGAACTGCTTCCTTTGCAATAAGGAGCATAACAAATGTAACGTGTTTTCTCTCTCTCTGAGGCTATGATTTGTATTATGTAGTTATTTGTATTTGGCCCTTTCACTTTTTAACCTGATTTATGTAAATTTATGTAAATTGCTCACAGCCACTTTCAACTGATGTGGCATATAAACTCAGTAACAAAACAGATAAATCTTTATTTTAATTCTACCGGCATCAGGAGGAAGCATCTATAATTCTTTAGCCACCATTCTCCAAGGGGGGTTTCTGCCCTCTAATTGGATAACTCTCTGGATGCTTCATCTGCCTTTCATGCACATCTGTCAAACTTATCGTTATTGACAAATATCTGACGTAGGGAAGCTTCTTCCCGTGAGCAGCCCCGTAAAAGCCCCACGGAGGACAGAGAGGTTCCTGGCATCCCACAAGTTCCTTAGTGAAGGTGCTTTCGGAAGGGAAACTGTGCAGAGGCCCCTTGGAGACGAGTGGCTTCAATAAGTCACAACTGTCACGCAGGGAACCGCTCCACGGCCTCTTTGCCTTTCGTGTTGTTTCTGCAGCCCAAAGGCCTGCCTCCTGAGGTTTGCAGAAAACCGGGCACGTGGTCAAGGAATATTTTTCCTCCCTGAAAGGAGCTGGAAAAGAGCTCTTTTACAAGGGAGCTTTAAGGGAGCCGAAGTGGTTTTCCATCCTTTCCTTCCCCCGGGAAAACCCATTTCTTAAAAAATGGGCATGCCCCAATGGCTGCAAAGTGCTGCCTGGTCCCCCTTGCCTGGCAGAATGAGGAGAAGCAGGAGCCCGGATTCAATCAGGCTTCACGGCAGCCCCCTGGGGAGGTCTCTGCGATGCCCCTGCCCAGCTCAGGCTCCTCGGAAGGGAGGGAGCTGACGGAGGCCGAGGAGGAGGTCGCCACCAATCAAGCCTTCATTAAGTAGGACTTCTTCCCAATAAAGGCCGGAGCTGCAAGTCAAAGTTTCCACCAGGTGGTTTCACCTGAGAGAATGGAGCATAGGAAAAGATTCAGGGTTCAGGGGTAAGGCTCACTTCCTCTGAAGTCATCATCATCATCGTCATGGTGGTTGTCACCATCATCATCGTCACCATCATCAGGCCCTGCTGCCCTGTTCCATAAGTCAAACATCTTCAACTCATTTCGAGTTCTATTTGAAAAAAGAGGAATCTTCTGAAGAGATGAACTGAAGAAAGGCGCTAAAAGAAGATTTTTCTCTAAAACGACCACATAGTCCTAATATCCCTCATCAGCAGGAAAAATAACATTCCCAAACTCGGAAACATCAGCTGGAAGTCCATTTCACAAACTTACAAGCCAGTGGCTTTTTGAATTATTTGTGATCAAGTCTTCAAGTCAAAAGATCACCTATTTATTTCTCTTTCAGCCTCGATGTTACAGCACAAAACGCCCCATTCTGATGGGTGACGGGCCCCGGCTACTTTTCCACTTGTTCTACTTTAAGGATGTGGACAGATCACCAGGAGCCCTGGTGTGGCCCAGTGGTGAGAGGGCAGCATTGCAGGCTGACTCTGCCCACTGCCAGCAGTTCGATCCTGACTGGCTCAAGGTTGACTCAGCCTTCCGTCCTTCCAAGGTGGGTTAAATGGGGGTCCGGATTGTTGTTGGGTGGGGAAGAGATGTGCTGATTCTGTAAACCACTTAGAGAGGGCTGTAAACGCACTATGGGGCAATATATATGACCAAGTGTAATTGGAATTGCTATAGATGTTCAGCCCTTCTTCCTCTTCACCACCAGGGAAAACTGGGCTAAGGACATAAACAGGGCTGCGAGGAAGGTGTAATATTCTCCACTCACATTTCCCCCCAAAAGATAATAGAAGAAACGCGGAAGTTCTGAAAATCCAGTGAAAAGACAATCGTAACTGCAGGAGCTGCTACCAGATTTCAGTGGGGATGCAAAACTCCCATAGGCTTCAATCGGTTTGGATTGGGACTGAGAGCCACAGAAGATCTCCACCGCTTCCAAAGGAGCTTCCCTTGTGAAAACAAGTAGATGCCGCCGGGTGCAGGAAAAGCACATGGACACACACACACACACACACACACACACACACACCGCACCCCCTTGGGGGGGCTGTGCCTGCTGCGTCGTCCTCTAGGACAAAGGGACAGATGGGCTGCAGGAAGACCGTGGGTGGATATTTTAGCAGTTGGAAGGAACTGGCAGAGAACTTCTTCTTCTCCTATCGAGAGCTTGCGGGCTCTTATGAATATCACAAAAGTCGTTTCTATTACGGAGGAAAAACCATTGGGTTGATTCACGCGGAAGGGAAGGTCTTTCCTTCACCCACCTCTCCTTCCCATTCATGTGGCCTCCGGATTTATTGCCTGAAAAGCAGGACTCTCTAGGAGTTGGGCTGGTTTTCAGATCCGTAAAACAAAGGCCCATTTCAGTGTCATTAAAACAAAAGAAACAGTAGATAAAATAAGATAACTTATTAACAATTGTTATAACCAAATTCTCTTCTCGCATTCCCTGGATAAAAACTCCCCTATATTTCCCTACATAGTCAAAGGAATAGATTATAACCAGAATATCATAGCGCATTTTGTAAATTCAATGAACGGTGGCAAACATTCCCTACAACTTTTGAAAAGCCGTTGTAAGCCAGGTTAAGAACACAGTTTGTCTTCTCGGTTGATTTTTTTTAAATGTTAGAAAGAAATCCTTGGATCCGGCTCAAGATTCTAAATGTCTGATTATCATTCTTGTTTGCATGCAGATTGTCCTAAAACTTCCCATTCTCAAACACCTTTGTGTGTGTGTGTGTGCGTGTGTAGCATGGATGTGAGTGTGAGTGTATGTGTGTGTGCAGACCAAGTCTACATCTGCAGGCAAACAAAAAACATGTGAACCACCAACTCAGTGTAAATTAAGATACTGTAAATAAATGTGCAATTGTCTGCATAAGCCGTGTGAATAATTATAATGTGTAGAAGCCATCAGTAATTGACTAAACTGCCAAAGTAGAATTAGAATTTGTCACAGCAGGTTCTTCGAAAATAATACCGAGCATTTTGTGCCACTTCCATGCTCTTATAAAAAGCCTGAGAATTTTAGGGTTTCTTGGAGACCCCAAAGAACGGGGCTGGGAGCTGCCTCTGATGGGTCCCCCTTCCATCACTGAGCTGCTCGCAACTCAAAACCAGAGACGCCCTCCGGTCAGGCTTAGTTCCTGAGTTCCTGCATCCGTGCACTTTTGTGAGCAGTGTTGGTGACTGGGTTTATCGCTGCTTTCTTGTTTTCTGGTATTTTTTCCCCAACTTCTCTGTTTATCCAACAGCCTAATTCCCAGGCAATCCCCATTCAAGGTTTAATCAGGGGCGACCTGCTTAGTGTCTGAGATCAGCCGCTGTCTGGGAAGTGCAGCCCCTCTCATCCTACCTCCACGTTGTCAAGGCGACTCCCTCAATATCCGCAGGGAGAGTCTGCCAGGACTGTGGTCCCAGAGCTAGGCGTTAACTTCTCGGTGGTCTCATGAGTCAAGCGTGCCCTGCAGTCAGGGAAAGAGGACCTCCAGCCAAACCCTGGCGCAAGCAGAGAGAGAGAGTCCCTCCACCCGTGGGCATGAGCCCTTCTTGGCCCAGCGCTTCTGGGCTTCTTCCGCTGATTAGATGGAACGGAGCTGCTCCCACAGAGCTTCTGATGTGTTAAATGCACAGGGAGCTGCCAAGCCCCCACACAAGGAGCTGATTCAGAAGTTGGCCCATTCAGCAGTGGGGGAAACGGCCCAGGGTCCAGGACTTTTCAGCTGCTTGAAATAGACGTACAATCTGGGAAACTCCTTTTAGGCGCCGGTAGCTCCAACGACTGAAACTCACCCACCCACCAGGCCTCCTTCTCCTTCTCCTCCTCCTTCTTTTAAACCCTCCTCCGTTTCGTTCCTTAAGAGTGAAGGGTTCTGACCACGTGGTTCTGGCCACCATTTTGACTTTTTTGACACACGCTACACACACACACTCACTCACTCGCTCGCTCCAATGCAGAAAGAGTTTCAAAACTACTAAGGGCACTGCAGCATTTGTCGTCCTTCCTTGCCTGTGTGATTTGGTTTACCCTGTCCCAGGAGTCAGAGCTGCCTCCACAGCCGGAGCCCCTTTTCTATCAGCTCCACTCTGGGGCTCTGCTCGCTTTTCCAGGGCCACCATTTTGTGGCTGCTTTGGCTTTGGCTTCCTTGTTCCTTGTTCCTCATTTCCCCCAAAAAACTGTGCTGTGTGTACACACACACACACACACGCACTTTAGCCTCAGGCGTCGTCTTTACTGAGCCCCATATATGACCCATTAAATTTTGAAGTCAATACAAATGTTGAGTGTCCGAATGCTCTCTCTAGGCAACCAAAGGCGGCCATATATCGGTTTCACCACACTGTCTCGCTCCTGCAGCTACCAAAATGGTTGCTTCCCCCATCTCCCCCCCACCCCAATGGGTCGGGGTGGCCTCTGGTTTGAGGCAGGAGGTCCCGACCAGCCATGCGGCTTCCACGTCTCCTTCTCTTGGAAAACTGCCCCCAGGGCCTCGCCGGAAGACGCAGCTGTTGGACGGGGCAAGAGCAAGGAGGCCTGGGTGCAGCAAGTGGGTGCCGGCCGTCTCCCCTGAGCCTTACGGGAGTGCAGATACCCCTTACTGTTACTGCCTCGACAGAGACTGAAACAAGCTCACTGCCTCCATCCACCCATAAAGGTGATGGCAAAAGAATGTTAGGATGAGCAGAGTTGTGCGTAAAGCATGAGGCCCCCCCTGCAGAGCACCGCCATTACGGGAGACCCTGTATGCCGTCTTTCTAAAAAGCAACCTGATGAAGTCAGAACAGCCCCGAGGTTCCTGCTACACGTGGATCAGTTTGCATCGGCTGTGCCGCTATTGACACGTCCGGGCACGTAAATTCAATACTATCCA
The DNA here is from genome assembly GCA_039707465.1 of Rhabdophis nuchalis. Lineage (NCBI taxonomy): Eukaryota > Metazoa > Chordata > Lepidosauria > Squamata > Natricidae > Rhabdophis > Rhabdophis nuchalis. The sequence continues at coordinate 29,134,529 of CM077656.1, read as the reverse complement.
GTAGTCCTAGATAATCACCCAGGGCAACGGTTAGGGAAAGCGTCACGACAAGATGGAACGTAAAGTTATTTCCAAAAACTCTAATATTTACAAATTCATTGCCAAGAGCTCTCAATGTAACTGAGAAAGAATAGCTGGACAATTAATGAGCCTTTTCCTATCTCACGGTTAACATTCTACAGTTCTTATATCTGCATAAAAGAAATTTAAAACAATAGTTTACAAAATTAAATGTGACAAAAGTACTTTAGTTCGGAATGAGTATCTCACATTTCACAATTCATTGTCAATGAAGCAAATTCCAATCATAGGTCACTGGACACCAACTATTATATTAAAAAGCACATCAAGCAAAAGAACCATTTTACTATTAAATAGAAGACTTTGTCTCACATTCCTTGCCCTGTTTTTGAAAACACGTGGACTGAAATATTCAGCCACCGCATCGAAGGCTCCCTGAGTTAAATTCAACCGGTTGCCAGATTCCTTGTTGCTTTGGTGACAACACCACAACCCACTTCCTGCGAGCCTGCTTCGCCCAAGATGTTTGCTTGTTAAAAAAAACAAAAAACCACTGCCAATCCAATCCACAACCTTGTGACCGCCGAGTGGTCTCCCATTCAAACTCTAGTCGGCCTTGTTAGATCAGCCGGATGCATAGCTGAAATCACGTAAAGCTGAACGCCCATTCAAGCACCTTTTGGAGAAATGAAGTGTACCATGGACGCTTCATTTCAATCCTGTGTTCAAAAGATAAGTCAACATTTTGTCCTCCTAGAAAGACGGATCAGATGTGCAGTTCCAATAAAGCAGATCTATGGAAGCCTCTTAGAACAACCCAATTCATGCAGTGCAAAATCCCTTGGAGGAAACGGAGATTTTTCCTGGGCAAGACAAGTTTCCCAGGGTCCCTCAGTCGTTGCTGGGGGCTTCCTGTGACCCCCTCCAGCCCCTCTCCTCTGGCGGCCTTGATGGGGAGCTTCAGACTCTCCATTTCACTGGGACTTCTCCACCCACCCACCCACCCCAACCCGGCTGCTAAGAACCCTTGCCCCCCTTTTTGCAGTGAGGAAGAAAATCCCACTCGCTCGATTGAAGAGAAAAAGGTGAGATCCTGATTCTCCACAGCCCTCGACCACAGGAAGCTTGGGCAGCCCTGAGAAGCAGGACGAGGTCCCAGGGGCTCTTCCTGCACTGGGGCCCAGCAGGAGCCTGGCCAGATGCGGAAGCTCAGTCACCGCCCGGAAAGGCAAGGGCCCAATCCCTGATCACCGCAAGGGCCCTAAACCCACCCTCCGTCTCCACAGCAGCCGGACAAGCAGGTGTCCCTTCGGGCAGCTTCTGGGTTGGCCTGGCCTCTGTCCCCAGGTGAATAACCAGCAGGGAGTTTCCTGAAGGAGATGCCGAGCCTCTTCTCCTGCCTCCCTCCCTGGGACCCTCTGAAGGCAGAAAACGCCTGGGCTGCCCACAGGGTCTCGCTCGGATCCTAGTCCTCAGTCTGTTGTAGGAGGGACCGCTCATTTAGAAAGCTTTTGGACTGGGCTTCCCTTCTCCCTGGCGGGCCTGCCTCCCCAGCGGAGAAGGCCGGGACTACCGCCCCAGGGGCTCAGAAACCCCCCAGCAGGCCAGCCTCTCTCAGGGAGAGTGCCCACCGCCTTCCTGATGCAGAACGAAGGACGCCGGATGGAACGGAGCAACCAACTTGGGATGTGGGTCGGCTGCTCTTTCCTTTGGTTAACGGCCGTTAATCTACAAGCTTTTATTAACGTTAGGCATGAAGACATACGCAGAACTCTAATGAGAGCCAGTTTGCTAGAGTGGTTAAGACATCAGGCTAGGAACCGGGAGACCAGGAGTTCTAGTCCCCTCTCAGCCATGAAAGCCGACTAGGTGACTTTGGGCCAGTCTTTCTCAGCCCAGCCCACCTCGCACACGGTTTTATAACTTTCAGCTATAAAAGGTAAAACATGAGGCCCTGAGTCAAGGGTGTGCCAGAGGGAGCCAGCCAGGCCTGACGGATAACCCGGCAGAATGCAAAAATGCTAAGAGCGATTTTATTCCGTGGCGCTTTCATCTCCCTTTGCTGCCCAAGGAGAAAAGAGCCAAAATAGAGTCAGTTCAGCTCTTTAGTTGGAACTGATTGCTGAACATTATGATGGCACCGGATTTGAAATCAGCCGTTTTTGTGAATCATCTGATTGCAGCTATTATTCCCAGCAAGAGGGAGGGGTTCTGAATGGCTGCTGGGGTATTTTGGAGCCCCTGTGAATCAGGAGTTACGGGGGTGAAGAGGTAGGTAGGGAGATCAATTGGACCACCTTCTTCCCAGGGACAAGCTCTGCCAGGGTCCGTATCCTAGGGGCAGAATCAGCCCCAAAGGAAGGTTGCACCGGCCGCCCCGGCCTCCTCTCTGATCTGGATGAATCAGGCTGCCTACGAGGCTCACCAAGGCTTTGCCAGTCACAGCCAGTCTACTAGCTGATGTACACAGTACTTCCAACAAAAGAATGGCATTGTAGAAAATTAATTTTATCTCCCTCACCTGCAGAATTACAAGGCAACCTCCACTGCAGATCATTCCTGCTCACTTGGCCCAAAGTGATGCCATGTGTTGCCTTGTAGGGTACAGAGAGGTCCCTTGGCACCCTAGCTGATCCACTGCCCGGTCTCCTCTATTTCCAACTTTTCCCCCCTGCTAAGCAACGGTTCACTTGCTAAAGTGTCATTACAGTTCCTGGCACTTTATTCCTTGCAAAACATTAAGGTATAATTACGCTGTGCTCTTACATTGTGTTTTAACTCAAAGAATACTTGCACAATACACCAAAACATAAACAATATGGGTTAAAAAAAGAAGTTAAGACTGAGATTTAGAACAGTATGAAAATCCAACCTCTCAATATTTCACTGATCCTCCTCTCAGAAATCTTTAACGACCTATTTCTATAATTACACTCAAATGTACTTTTTGAGTTGCTTCTCCCTTTCTCCTGAAGTCTTTAGAGAAACAGCCTAGTTACTAAGTGGAGTTTTTAATTTCTTAGTGAAGAACTGAAAAAAGATAGCAATTATTCTACATTTGTACGGGGAACGCTTAGCAGTTTTTGCAGGGTTGGGTTGATGCTCTTATTGTAAAATGTAAAGGCTACAATATAAAGCAAAGGATACTTTTTATTTCTTTATAAAAGAATATATCATTCCTCTTTGGTAACATCTGTAATAGAACCAGCTGGGCATAGTTGTTAAGGCATCAGGTTAGAAACTGGGAGACCATGAACTCAATTTTAGGGGCCGAAAGTCAGCTGGGTGACCTTTGGCCAGCCACTCTATCTCAACCCCACGAAAATGGCAAGGGCAAACTACTTCCAAAAAAAAACTTGCCAAGAAAAGTGCAGTGAGTTGCCCAGGCAGTTGCCAAGGGTCAAAAACCCCTCTGGAAGGGACAGAAGAAGCCGGGCGTATTGTTAACGCAGCCACCTCCCTCTCAGTTGCTAACAAACTCTGAAAAACAAGCCAAGATCAAGTTGACTTTGTCAACAATTACAACCAAAGGGTCCCACCCACACCGAATACCCTCCAGCTACCGCACTGGGGGCAGCCCTTTGTGGAACGCGCCCCATGCCCTTTTGTACTCGGAGGAAAGGCCCCCCCCCCCCCCCGCTCTCTTTCCCCTCCGCTTCATGCGCAAAGAACTGCAGTCGGAAGGGCCGAATCCCGTCTGGATGTAGAGCCAACAACCAGGCAAGGCCCACCAATAAACCTACCCAGCCCTGCCGTTTGAGAGGGTCACGTTCTGACTTCTCTCTTGGGGATGACAGCGGACGTCCCTGCTGACCGCTCCGAGGCCAACTTCCCTCGCCTGCATTTCCACGGGACAATATTCAGGGGAATAGGTGGGGCTTCCCAATGAAGCTCTGCTCTTTTGACCTTTACGTCCCACCTGTCGTCTTCACAGGTCACCCTCCATGCAATCCCCCCCCTCCCCCCCCAAGAATACCGGCGGCTTCAATGGGACTCCAAGGAGTGAAGAATGTCAGCCTAAAACAGGGGAAGGGTTGCAAGGGACTCTGAGCCGTTTTCTTCTGGGTTAGAAGCCAAAATGAATCAAAAGGAGAAGCCTCTTGTCAAATGGCCTCGAGTCCTTGGCATGAAATCGAGGTTGGGCACCGGGAGAGTTCAGAGCCCCGGACTCAGCCAGAAGCCGCAGGGGGAGAAGAGCAGGGCCAACCCCCCATCCCGAAGAAGGGGAAAACGAGAACACCCCCCCCCCTCTTTTCCCTCTGGGCAAGGCAACCCCGCTGGCAGCTTCGGAGCCCTTTGCTGCCCCGGAGGAGGAATTCTCCCCTGCAAGGATCCCCCCCCCCCACTGCTCCTTCGGCCCAACCGGGGTTCCGAGGGCCAGAGGCAAAGGGGGGGGGGGAACGGACCGCGGGGAGGGAGCGATTGGACGGGGATGCCCTGGAGCGGCCTCCGGGCGCCTCTCCGAAGGACGGGGGGGGGGGGTGTCCCGTAAAGCTGCGCCCCTCCGGCCCAGGAGCCGAAGTTGGCGGGCGGTGGAAAGAGCCCCGAGGCATCCGGAGCGCCGGTGCGCAGCCTGCAGAGAGGCGCCTTCGCCCGCGGGCTGGACGGAGCCCGCAGAAGCAGTTTTGCCGAGCGCCCAGCGCCCCTCGCCCCCCTCGGCAAGCGCCCCGCCGCCTTACCTCTGTGCGCGAGGCGCAAGCGGGGCTGCCTGGTGCCCGCCGCGTGGCCTCCACTCCAGGCGTCCAGCAGCAACCCGGCCAAGGTCAGAAGCAGGAGGTCTCGGCGGGCCATGCCGACTCCGGAGCAGCCCGGCCGCCCTGCCGCCCAAGGGGGGTCTCCGGCCGGCGGAGGGAGGGGAGGGTCCCGCTGGCTCTGGCCCGGACTCCTACGCATGGCGCGGGCGAGGCCGGCGGAGGGCGTCCGGGGGGCCCCGCGCGGCCAGCATCCCGCCGGCTCCTCTGGCCGCCTCCTGCAGAGGGGAAGGAGGGCGGGCGGGGACGTCTTGCGGACAAAGCTCGGCGTCTCCGGCGCTGTTTCTTCCCCGGCTCGCTCCGGCAGCTCCTCCGCCGCACAGCCGAGCCCGCGGGAGGAGGAGAGAAGACGCGGCCGCTCGCCGGGACCTGCCGGGGGCTGCCCGCCGCTCTCCCCGCCCCCCGCGCCGCCCTCCCCGCCGAAGTGGGCCCTTGGCGGCCGCCCTCCCAGCCACGTGCCGAGACGCCCGCCCGAGGGCCGGCCCGGGAGCCTCCCCGCCGCCTGGCTCTCCCCCGGGGAAGGCGCCGCAGGAGGAGGGGGGGGGGAGGACCGGCGCCTCTGACCCTCCCCAACCTCCCCCCCCCCCGCCTCTCCGCGGCCGAAGCAGAAAGGCTGGCGGGGCGGCACGGAGGCCAGGCAAGGAAGCCTCCCGGGGAGGCAGGTCCGGGGCGCGCGCGATGGAGAGGCGCCCCCCCCCCCGGTTTCGCCTTTCCAATGCAACCAAGCAGCCCCTCTGCCGGACGGCAGCAAAGCGATGGGGGCGGCCCCCCCAGGGGAGGACAGAGACGACGCCTCGAGGGCCCCTGGGCCATCCATCCGCTTGGAGAGCCCAGGGCCGTAGATCAGAGGGCGATTGGAGACCGAAGTGGCAGTGAAAAGGGACCCCGGTTGGCCTGCAGCTGAAGGGCTCTGACCCTGCAGGCGGCTGCTTCGGCCCTTCCTTAGGCTTTTCCCGGGCCTTTATTTGTGTGCAACTCCAGACGGCGCCCATAACGCTCATCCCAGCTCGTCCCTCAACCCCCCCCCCCCAAAAAAAAACACCACACCGGAAGCAGCTGCCGTTAAAATCCTTTCCTCAGGTTATTTGCACAAGAGGCCTAGATGGATAAATCGTTAGAGAATAATCTTTTTAATTGGTCAAATGATAATATTTTATTTCTAAGTTTTGACGCTATTTCCTCACCATGTCAGTTTAGATGATATTCACCTCCATTTTTCATTATAGTTTTTATACACGATAAGACCTTAAAAGCACCCATTAAAATGCCGCATTTTTAGAATTAAGCTGGTGAAGAGGACTGTACTAACCCAACAGTTGAGCCTTTTTTGATTTTGAAGAGATTGACTTACAGACCTATTTGTCTTTTACATTTCCAAAACAAGTCGCTTGAAACATTATTTAGCCCAAGCAATAAGCCCTTTCCTTGCTGTCCACTTCTCAAAAGACAGAGAATTGTTGTTGTTTTTAAAAGGATGGCGTTATATTCATGTTAATTCCCAGTGCCTTGGCCTGAGCAATCGATGAAACGGGATAGCAGAAAGCTACTGGAAGGGTCAGATAACTCTGGCCCAGGTGAAGCAGCGTGAAATTGCAGTCGGATGAGGGGATCAGGGAACTAGGACTTTGGGAGCCAAGAAGGGCCAGCCCTAGTTAGCAGTTGGATGGGGTTTCTCCGTGGAGAACCACGGCTGTAACCAGGCTCGGGAGGTAGAAAAAAACTATTTCTGTAAACTGTAATTAGCACCAGGAATTGTTGGGAGTCTGTCCCCCCCCCCCCACCCCCCCAGCCACGACGCCTGCCTCCATCTGCACCTCCGTGGATTGGGATGGGCCTGTTGATTTCAGCCTTGGCATTGATGTTGGATGAAAGATGTATGATGATGTCTCTCCCTCCCCCCCCTTCATTCATTCCTCCACCCCAAATTAAAAACAACAACAAACGCTCTCTAGCTGAGAATCGCCATGAAATTCTTTGGAGCCCGAAGGGGCTACGCTCCAGACATTCTGCTAACCCCCCCCCCCCCAGGCTGGCTGGAGGGAGGGCTGGGCTGGGCTGCCCCCACGCCCAGGCTCCAACCTTGCTTCACTGCGTGAACACGGGTGAAACCCGGGTACAGAGGTTGGTCTCCCGAGGGGCGGCTTCAGCCCAAGATAAGCAAGGCAACTTTCTCTGTGACAGCAAAACGTTTAAGCCTTCCTGCATTTCTATTAAATTTTAATTGGCACATAAATGCAAACTGACTCACAAGGGAGGAGAAAGAAAACATATTGACCTCATAGTAGCAGAAACCACTTGGAAAATCATCCCCAGTTCTGGTACTGTCATTAGGAAATCCCATCTTCTCCTAGAGGAGACTTCCAAAACATGAAAGGTTTTGAATAAAAGTGTTATACAGCGCTTTCCTCGCCTTGCTGTCACTCCTAAACCGATGTTTTGTTTTATGGCTCTGAAAAGCTGCTTTGCTATAGCAATTATCAGCTTCGCCCTCGTTTTGATTTTCACCCTGAATCCAAACGGTCTGAGGGGAATAAAATTTGCTCTCCAGGTGAATTTCAGAGGCCCAAGAACTCTAAACACAACAGCAAGATGTAAGTCAAGCAATGGGGAGTCCTCAGCGTCCAATAAAGCAAAACAATTATGTGTTAGCCAAAGAATGGAGATTTGAGGCGTTGGCCAGGGTGAAATTGTGAAGCCACAAAAGGTTTGCCTCAATCTCAATTCTCAATCTTAGCAGCCTTCAGGTAGGCAGACCTTCTGTTCCTTGGAAGCTGCTGCCCTGGAGAGAGCTGTTAATCCTGTGGCTGAATCCATTTTGTGGAGCTGGGAGTGAGTCCCCTTCCGCTCCCTCTTAAGCGGAAGAGCCTTGTGAGAATGACAATATAGTCTTCCTCACTTACTACTCAAAGCTACGTCAGCACACTAGACAAAAAAGCCACCCTTGGAGACTTGCATTTATGACTGTCCAGGCATCCTGCCGTCTTGTGGTTGCCAGTCACACTCTTCGCAACAGATACAACTGAGTCACAACAGAGTTAACAGAGAACAACAAAGTAAAATAAGTCATGGTTATGTGATTTTCCACTTAGCGACCCTGGCTTCGCTTAATAAACCAAAGGGAAGTAAGGCTGTGGTGGCCCCGTGTGTTTTGATCAGCCACTGTGACCCTTAGCAGCCGTGTTGCCGGTCCCCCTCGGGTTGGCTGGAGGGAGAACTACCTTCAGAAAAACACTTGTTCTCCACTTGGGTTTAAATGCCAGGAAGTGGGATGCAGCCTATTTCAGAGAGCCGGTTTCAGAAAGTGATTCTGAGAAGCGATGATCTCAGGCAATGGTCCCTCCATCCTTCCACTCTGCCCTTTAAAAGACTCGTCCAAACAGACACGGCCCGGAGCAGATTGGTTGACCTGAAAAAGTGGCTTTTCAGGGGCTGCCGTTACAATTTTACAGTCTCTCTCTGGGGAAGAATTTGTCCCTGCAGCATTAATTATTTTTTAATGTAATGTTCCTTGAAACTGTTGTAATAGGTTTGTTTTATTGCTTTGTTGCTTTGAGGCAGATTGTGAATAACTTACATTATTGGATATTAAATTATTTTTTTATAAGCACTTCTAATAGCTGGAGTAAAAGAATGCTGGGGAATTTATATTGAGTAATTTGAACGTAACAGAAACAATGCAAACCAGTCAGTCAAAGCAGCAAACAGAAGATTTGAAAGTTCCCAGCATTAGATGCGCACCTAGGCTGCCTATATAAATGCTGGGAGACGGACTGAACGGTGAAAAAGAGGACCGGAATCCTTTGTGTTTTCTGCCACAAGCAGGTACTTAAGCAAGACCCGACATAAACAACCTCGTTGCCTGTTTTCCAGTAGCCGTAATGCACCTCCCCCCCACCCCAAACAACCCCCCCAACCTTCCTTATCAGGGCTCCTGCCACAGAGGTTTATGCAACGAAGCCCCAAAGGCAGCGATAAACGCAAGAGCCTGCGGGGGGGGGGGGGGGGCTCCTTTAACCCAACGACTGGCCTTTGAGGAAGAGGTCAGTGGTGGGGAGGAGGGGGACCAAGCCAAGAGAAATAGCTGGCCTTCATGACTGGACAATACCTGCAGGGCTACAATTCTGCATTTTGCTGCAGGCTTTCCCAGGACGCCCCTGGTCCCTCCCCCCCTCCCTCCTTGGCTTGCCTAGAACAACTGCAAAGAGTTTCAGAGGCTCAGCCTGATTTCTGCCCATTATATTTATTCAATTTATACCCCGCCCTTCTCCAAACGGACCCAGGGCGGCGATGGGATTATCGCCATTATGGGATGGGATGGGATGGGGGGGGGGGAGAGATCACTTTGAAGTCGGAGAATGCAAGATGAGACTTCCGCATTGAGTGCCCTTGATGGGGAAGATTCCCTTGGGGCGTCTCAGTGTCGTCATCGGCAGGCCAGCCTGATTCCAACTCAGGCCACTTTGAGGCCCTCGCCCCTCCTAGTCAAACAGCATCAGAAGACGCCCAATAATCTCCTCAGCGGTTGAATTCTCTCCCCCTCCCCCCCCCCCAATGCTCTCTGGCCTATGATCGTCCGTGTCATGCAAAGATACTTTCATGAGTGGGGGGGACAGAATTGTGTTTTTTTCCTCCACTTCCAACTCCAGACAGGATCAGAGCTGCAGTTCCCATTTTGTGCCTCTTTTTGAAAGGGGGGAAAAAAGAATTGTAATCCATCAGGTTATTTTAGCCATAAAACTATAGGATCTGTTGTCAGCTGTCCTGAAATTTCATACCTGAGATCTTAACCGATTCTCTCTCCTGGTGGAGCCTGCAGAAACTCCCGAAGGAAGGGACCTCTTGGGAGGGCCAGGCAGAAGGAGAGCGTCCCCAGGAGGCCTGAAGGGAGCTGGGAGCGCAGGGACGGGCTCCGAGATGAGCAAGAGCTGGCGGCTGCTTCCTGACGTGGCATGTTGGCCCCCCCCCAGAAGGTCTTCAGGCCGAGGCTTCCAGGCTCCGGCAGACCCTGCACCCGGCCAGGCTGGGAGGAGAAAGGGAGGGGATGTCCTTGGCAACTCTGAGATGGGTGGAGTTCCCGGAATTCCCCAGCCAGGGCTGAGGCCCTCTCAGAGTGGCTGAGGCTGGGACCACCTGCTCTAGATGAGCCCCACGCTCCCCCCAAGCCCTGTGATCCTAGGAGAACCCTTTGGGGAGAGTGGGGCGGTTTATAAATTTAATAAATTGAAATTGAATTGAACCCATGCAGTTTATGCTCAGAGGAAGAATCCAGTGGGAGCCATGCTTTCCCTTCAGAGAAGATGCGTGTGCTGGCCGAGGGATTCTGGGGCTCCCAACGTATCTTGCCAAAGTTGAGAAGCACCGATTGCCCCAGGCACAAGCTTTCTCCTCCAAACGGAGTGAGGTAAGGGCGCTCCTCACTTTCCTACGTCACCTTTGCCACTGGAGCGGCCTCTCTCTCTCTCTCTCTGGATCTCTCTGGCTGCATTCGCTCCTCTTCAGCCCAGCTGGAAGCCCTGAGGTTTCTTCCGCTTGCTCAGTGGAAGTATAAAGTTGGTGAGTGCCAAGTTTCCAAGTGGCACAGGTGGGCTTAAATACACAGGGAAGCCTTGATTTACATGGGCTGATGGGAGGAAGCAGAATACCTGTACATCCAAAGGGCAGTTTTACACACGCATAAAACGGCAAGTGGGATTTCACGCCCGCACACCTCAGCCATTTTAAACACGTGCGGTTGCACTCTGCCTTTTATATGAGAACTTCGCTAAAACACGGAGGGCTTCCTGCTCATCCCTCTCTATGACTCATTCAATAAGCTAACGGCTTCATGATGTCTCCCCTGCTGCAAAATGCACAGGATTGCAGAAAAAGTTCCCCCTCCAAGGGGGACGGAGGTTCCTTTCCCTCACTGGAGAGAGCGAAGCATCCACACGCGGAGCCACGAGCAGGAGGAGCGCATTGAAATTTCCACTTTGTAGATAGGCTGGATGTCTCCTATCCAAGGAGCCTATTAATTTCACAGGATTAAAAAATGGCACACTGTTAATTATGTTGTTACGTAAGATTTGACTTCCTTTATGCTTTCTTGGTTTAAATCCCTCGAAGGAGGGTTTATGTTCCAGTGAGGCTGTTAGCAATTGTCCTATTGATCCTACTGCCGATCCTACATCCGTTGGGCCCATTTTGTTTATCTATTTTATCTTTCAGTGGCTTCATCCTGTTTTCTTTTGGACGGAGACAAGAAAATAGTCTCCTTTAAGGAAACTAAAAGTGTATTTAACTGGCTCGATTAATTCTTCATTACACAAGCTATCATTTCTGATCCTTATCCTGAGCTTAATTTAGCTTGATTAATCTGTTAAAGATGAACTGGAAAATGGAGATCCGTAATGAACTGTTTCAATGGCAAATTGGCTAGAGGCTCGAAAATATCTCATGTTTCATGTGAGCTGTCTGAAAATTAGCGTAATTTTTGACAGTTTAATGTCAAAACCAGCACAGAGAAAAGATGATAATCCGAGGGCTCGGTTAATCTCTCACTCTGCCCCTTGTTGGTCTCCACCGACTGTGGTCCGGAAGAGGCGTCGGAAGCGGGTCTTGAGGCACCATTCTGGGAGGAGTTTGACTCTGTTACTTCCGATGATATGGACAGGTTGCGTAGGAGACATGTTTATTGGACCCGTGTCCCTCCTGGCTTGTACTGGCATCCTGGGAGGTTTCACGAGGCTGGCTCCAGGAAATAGTGAGGGCTTCTTTGAGTGAGGGTTCTTGCCTACCGTCTTGAAAGAGGCGGTGGTGAGGCCTCTCCTCAAGAAGCCTTCCCTGGACCCAGCATTGTTAGTAAATTACCGTCCGGTCTCCAACCTTCACTTTCTGGCGAAGGTTGTAGAGAGTGTGGTGGCACAACAGTTTCCACGTCATCTGGAGGAAATTGATTATCTGGACCCACACCAGTCTGGCTTGCGGCCCAGTCACAGCACCGAGACGGCATTGGTCGCGTTGGTGGATGATCTCTGGAGGGCCAGAGATGGGGGTTGTTCCTCCATCCTGGTCCTATTAGACCTCTCAGCGGCTTTTGATACCATCGACCATGGTATCCTATTGCACCGACTGGAGGGGTTGGGGGTGAGGAGCACCGTTTTACGGTGGTTCTCCTCCTACCTCTCCGGTCGGTCGCAATTTGTATTGACAGGGGGGCAGAGGTCGACCTCGAGGCCTCTCACTTGTGGGGTGCCTCAGGGGTCGGTCCTCTCGCCTCTCTTGTTCAATACATATATGAAGCCGCTGGGCGAGATCATACGTGGGTTTGGGGTAGATTACCATCTGTACGCGGATGACACCCAGCTGTACATCTCTACCCCAAACCACCCCAACAATGCCATCGAAGTGATGTCCCGGTGTCTGGAAGCCATGCGGATCTGGATGGGAAGGAACAGACTCAAGCTCAACCCGTCCAAGACTGAGTGGCTGTGGCTACCGGCGCCCCGGTTCAACCAGTTGACGCCATCACTGGCCATAGGGGCCGAACATCTAGCCCTCGTGGAGCGGGCACGCAACTTAGGCGTCCTCCTGGATTCCCGGCTGTCTATAGAAGACCATGTGACAGCTGTGGCCAGGGGGGCATTTTACCAGGTTCGCCTGGTGCGCCAGTTGCGTCCCCTATTGGACCGGGACGCCCTTCGCACAGTCACTCATGCGCTTGTGACGTCTCGTCTGGACTACTGTAATGCTCTCTACATGGGGCTCCCCCTGAGATGCACCCGGAGACTACAGCTGGTCCAGAACGCGGCCGCGCGGGCAGTTATGGGAGTCACTAGATACTCCCGTGTAACACCACTCCTGCGAGAGCTGCACTGGCTGCCTGTGGTCTTTCGGGTGCGTTTCAAGGTGTTGATTATCATCTTTAAAGCGCTCCATGGCACAGGACCTAGTTATTTGCGGGATCGTATCCTGCCCCATACATTCCTTCGGCCGATTCGCTCACACAGAGAGGGACTTCTCCGGGTGCCATCCACCAGGCAGTGCCAGTGGGCGACGCCCAGGGGAAGGGCCTTCTCTGTGATGGGCCCGACCCTCTGGAACGACCTACCCCCGGATATCAGAACGACTATGGACCTCCGCGTCTTCCGCCAAAAAGTAAAAACCGATTTGTTTCATCAGGCCGGCTTGGCCTAATCTACGCTTCTCGCCCCAGTCTGTTTTCTCAAATTGTTTATTGGGTTTTAATGGGTGGTAATTTTAATGGTTTTTAAATTTTGTACAGGGTAGTTTAATTCGTTTTTAACTTGTGTGTATTGTATGTTTTTAGATAGTTTTTAATTTTCCTTTACACCGCCCCGAGTCCCTTTGGGGAGAGGGGGCGGTTTATAAATATAATAAATTATTAATTATTAAATTATTGTGTATCGCAATATGAGTGATGCTATTCAGAGGTGCTCCAGAAGTGCCACCTGCCGTGAGCCGAGCAGCCAAAAGAAATGCCAGGCTCCTGAATAAGAGCTGCGGTGCCCCATTCATTTGGGAAAAGGCCCCGTAGAAGCGGCAGGAACGGAGACCTAAGTAAGCAGCTCAGCACTAAATCTTCCGTCTGAGAACCCAAGTTAATGGTTGGCACCAATCAGCTGCTGGAGGACGACGGGTCAAGAGCGGTGGGCCCCCTGCCTCTCCTCACAGAGGATCCATGGATTCATTTTCTCACCCTCGCACCCCCGGGTGTTTTGGCTCTCTGGCAGCAAACTAAATAAAGGCTGCAAATGTATTGAGGGTTGAGTGACCTTAAGAAATGAGGCATCACGATTGCAACCCAGAGTCATTTCCTATGAAATCTAATTAAAGGCATCTATTAGCTACAGTGCGTTCACATTGCACACTCGCATCCACTTGCGTTACCCCAGGCAGTGAGAATAACGGCCCAGATACTCCAAGGAGCCCTTAGCCTTCTCCCTGGCCTTCTAACAGTCTTCTCTCCCTGGGCATTGGATCATTGTTAACCTCCCTTCATGGCCACCAGGGCTCTTGGCTTTCTGCCTGGCGGGCAAAGGGAGGGTTTTCCTTTGAGTAGAGGAATCTATTCCACCGGTACTCCTGATAAATGCACAGAAGAGGATCTGTTTGTTGATGGATCAATAAGTGTTTCTGGAAGAATACAACTTTTAAACACGAGTCACTTGCTCATCCAGGCCGAAGATGGAACAGGGCGATTCTGAATCCTTCCTGCAGAGTTCAAGAGTTGCATTTTACTCAAAACGAATTTAAATCCCAATCTATTAAGAGGAAGTAGAAGCACTTCTCTTATTTTATTTTTATTTTAATCATATTTATATCCCGCCCTTCTCCACGAAGGACCCAGGGCGGCGCACAGGAATTTAAAACATACAAAACAATACAATAAATATAGAATTTAAAAATATATTAAATTAAGTTATAATCCTATGCTAAAATCAAATTAAAATCCCCAATTTAAAACTATCTAAATAGTCTCGACGGGAGGGTTAGGCTAGGCCGGCTTGCTGAAAAATATGTGTCTTTAGACACTGGCGGAAGAGGTGGAGGTCCGTGATGGTACGCAATTCAGGGGGTAGGTCGTTCCAAAGGGTAGGGCCCGCCACAGAGAAGGCTCTTCCCCTGGGTGTCGCCAGGCGGCATTGCCCGGCTGACGGCACCCTGAGAAGGCCCTCTCTGTGGGAGCGGATCGGCCGAAGAGATGTATGGGGCAGGAGACGGTCTCGCATATAACTAGGCCCCGAGCCATGGAGCGCTTTAAAGATGGTCGTCAAAACCTTGAAGCGCACCCGAAAGACCACAGGAAGCCAATGCAGCTCACGCAGGATCGGTGTTATATGGGAGCATCTAGGGGCTCCCGTAATCACCCGCGCGGCTGCATTCTGGACTAACTGTAGCTTTCGAGTGCACCTCAAGGGAAGCCCCATGTAGAGAGCATTACAGTAGTCGAGTCGGGATGTCACGAGAGCTTGAGTGACTGTGCGAAGGGCAGCCCGGTCCAGTAAGGGGCGCAATTGGCGCATCAGGCGTACCTGATGAAACGCGCCCCTGGCCACGGCTGCCACATGGTCCTCCATAGACAGCCGAGAGTCCAGGAGGACACCCAAATTGCGTGCCCTCTCCACGGGGGAAAAAAAAAAAGCAACAGCTGTAACAAGACATTGCAGTTGGGACCTCTCAAGCTTACAGCCAGTGAAGATTCCCCCCTCGGGAAGACCCTCTGTTGAATCCCTGATGTCAGCCGCCAATGAGTTTGCATTTTGCAAGGGACTCTGTGAGCACCTCACTTCTCCAGAGGTCTTGGGCCTTCAGCACATTTAGCCAAGCCGACTAGGAATTCTGCAGGCTTGCTCCAAAAACCTCTGAAATGCACCAAGTTGAAGGAAGGCTGTTTACTTCCCCACCCCTTCTGGCCTGATTAAAGCACCTCTGCACCCATCTTCACCATAAGCTTAATGTTCTTCCAGGCAGAGCATCTGGTTGGGGTATGACACGCTGGTGTGTGTGTGTGTGTGTGTGCTTCCCCCTGCATCATTTAAAAGCAAGAGCCTCTTTTGGGTGTTCAGGCTGCCAGAAATGTTTTTCCTGATCCCCGTTCTTCCTGTTGCATTTCACCCTTGGCATCAGCTGGTCTGGCTGCACATTTACTTGGGCAGACTCTTAGCTACTGCTTAAAAAAAGCCCCCAGTGGTTGGTATAGCCCTTCTTTAGCAGTGAGCCTGCTCACAAGAGGATACACGGCAAGACTTCAAACGGCATCTGGGTAATCCCTGTGCTTCAACTGCCAGACTTATTTATTTATTTTTTATTTTATTAAATTTATATCCCGCCCTTCTCCAAACGGACCCAGGGCGGCGCACAGGAATGTTAAAATACATACAAAACACATAAAATTTAAAAAACTTATTCTAGTAAAATCTGTGCTAAAAACCGAATTAAAATCCCAAATTTAAAACTGTCTAATGGTCAATACAGGGGGTTACGCTAGGCCGGCTAGATGGAATAAATGTGTCTTCAGACACTTGCGGAAGAGGCGGAGGTCAGAGATGGTGCGGAGTTCAGGGGGTAGGTCGTTACAGAGGGCTGGCCCAGTCACAGAGAAGGCTCTTCCCCTGGGTGTCGCCAGTCGGCATTGTCCAGCTGACGGCACCCTGAGGAGGCCCTCTCTGTGGGAGCGTATCGGTCTGAGGGATGTATGGGGCAGGAGGCGGTCTCGCATATAACTAGGCCCCGAGCCATGGAGCGCTTTAAAGATGGTCGTCAAGACCTTGAAGCGCACCCGAAAGACCACAGGGAGCCAGTGCAGCTCGCGCAGGATAGGTGTTATGTGGGAGTGTCTAGGCACTCCTGTAATCACCCGCGCGGCTGCGTTCTGGACTAGCTGCAGCTTTCAGGTGCACCTCAAGGGGAGCCCCATGTAGAGAGCATTACAGTAGTCGAGTCGAGTCGGACTTCGGAGCATTTCCACCTTGAGGGACGGGATGGCACCCTGTTGAGAAAGCCCACCTCATTAGCAGGAATAAATGACCACCGTCCCATTCTCTGCCTTCAAAATAGTTACGTCACGCCCATCTCTAGACAGAAGCCTTTCTAACAGGCTGCGGCTTCAGAGAGTGAGCTGAACAGGCAGTTAAATTATTGCCAAAGTGCTCTAACACTGGAGGTTCAGACGAAAAGAGATCAAATGTTGTTTGATAGGCAGCAAAGGAACCAGAAATCAAAAACCTGTAAAAATTTGCACATTTAGCATTCATACGACTGGTGTAAATAAGCCCAAATCCGTTACTAGTTGCCTCGGTGCTCCCATGTTTTTCTTATTTAGGTGGCAAATCCAGGGACTGAAGAACAGAAGAGACAAGAACATTCCTGTGTCTTCTTAGCCCTTCTACATAAGGAAGGGACTCCCATCTTCCGAATCTGCACAGATGGTTCTTTGCCGGTGAAAAGACGGTTCATTGCAGTGTTGCGAATGAATATCACTATAATTTAGATCACAACCTGTAACACAATCTTTGTTTATGGTGGGAGCTCAGCTGGGTAGACTCAGTCATCAGGAGACCAAGAGAAGGACGGACTGGGGTGGTGCCTGGGCTACTTGGATGGCACTGAACCCGGATGTTACTGCTCCAGGTCCAGCAACATCCGGACCTCTCTCCTGCCCTGGCCTGAGGCTCATTAAATGTCTGTGAACCACACATGGCTCAGGCGGGCCATGCTTGACTGTGGGGAGCACTCTTTGGGACTCCTGGCTTAGAGACCAGGAGGGCCTGGGTCAACCTTCACAATCTGAAGACTTCGTTTTGACTGTGGTGGGATGTATAAATAACACAAATAAATACCACAGGTGGAGATTTATGGCTGGACAAAGCAGCAATTTAGCAACCCTCCTTCAATGTCCTGGGATTCTCTCTGTCTCTCTCACTCTGGTGGCTAAAAGAACCTGCTGTCTCTCCACTGAGGAGGGGGCAGGAACCCATGACCACCCTCCCTGTTCCTTCTGCAGCTGCCCAAGGTTTTCTTGCCTGCAGATGTTTCAGGGAAAACAGGCGCAGGAGATGGAGTTCCAGGGTTCCTGCGTGGACAACGTACCCAGACGTGGCTTGGAGGAAAGACGGTAGCTGGAAGTGTTCAGCAAATGCCCTTTGAGCTATCTGACAACATACACCACTGTGGAAGTTTCAGAATACTACTGTACGTCCAGGGTTCGGATGCAAATATTTCTATCCTGTCTGTGCCAATTATCCCTTCCTCCCCGCGCGAAATCTTTTCATGCCCTACATGAAGGCGCTCAAGGCCCCTTCCCCTGCAGCCATCATTTTCTTAGAAAAGTCCGACCCCACTTAAAGCAATTAACACACACACACACACGCTCACACACAATCCTCTCTTTTTAAGCATCCCATTAATAATAAGATAATGAATTGAGAGCTGCGGGGTATAAAATCTCTCACGGAGGAGACCCAGAAGGAGAGGATTTCTTAACTTTCCACCCTTCACAAGTGGAGCATAATTCATTCTCCATGGTTCATCCAGGCTGCGACTTTTCTGGCAAGGTTTCAAGTAGATATCAGTTGTGTTTTCTTTCATAAAATTATTCAAACATTACTGAAGCTTTTTTCAGGCACAGAACTGAAACAATCAGGTAGTGATAGCAGAAATTGCTGGGATCAAGTTAGTTCATCACAATACACAAATGTAACCCGCAGGGATCGCTAAGACAAGGTGCATTTGATCATGGCTTATGGAATAAACCACAGGGATACTGTATTTGATCATGGCTTATTGTGTAAAGCATATGCTATAAATACCGATTCTTGGATTCACCCAATGTTAGGCCAGAACTAAAGAAGTCACATTAGGACAGCTGGAATCCAGAACATCAACCCTCTTACACACCTGGGTGATGTTTCTGTACTCAGACTGACGTATGAAACCTCTCCCAGGTGGTTAGTTGTTGGGCACTTAAACTTTGATAGGCGCTCATTGCTTGGGAAGGGCACCATCCCAATTCAGCTCAGAAGGATGTGAACATTTGCAAGGCTTGGGCTAAACAGCTCCTTAGGGGAAGCATCTCCTCCGTAGCACTTTTGTTTCCCCATTGGTTCCTCAGGCTGCCGTCTAGGGAGATGTGGGGGTCCCGACCAAGGCTTCCCAGCTGCTGCCCTCCTTCCTTTTTTTTTTAATGCTGGGAGCATTAACCCTGCAAAGGCATCTCACGCCAACCTTGTGAAGGCCAGGGCATTGACTGACCGAGGAACAAAGCACCTCAGTAGCCAAGGCCAGGGTTGACTTCCAGGAGGAGGAGGAGGAGGAGGAGGAGGAGGAGGAGGAGGAGGAGGAGGAGGAGGAGGAGGAAAGGGCTGCCTTTTCCTGGAGCAAGGAAAGGCAGAGGAAGATGAGATTTACTTCACTTACAGAGTATTCAAGTGTCATTAGATTGTTTTATGAAGATTTATGGATCTCTCACAAGGTTTTCCCCAATGGCTGCTGTGAATGCGCCGCAGAGTTATTTTATGGTTCTGGAACAATCCCATAAGGGTTCCTGCCCTACCTGCAGCTGTAAGGTAAAGATAAAGATTCCCCTCCACCTGTGTGCTAGTCGTTCCTGACTCTAGGGGGCGGTGCTCATCTCTGTTTCAAAGCCAAAGAGCCAGCGCTGTCCGAAGACATCTCTCTGGTCATGTGGCCGGCATGACTCAATACAGAACGCTGTTACCTTCCCGTCAGAGGTGGTCCCTATTGTTCTACTTGCATTTTTTACATATTTTCTAACTGCTAGGCTGGCAGAAGCTGGGACAAGTAACGGGAGCTCACTCCATTACTAGGGATTTGAACCACCGAACCACCAACCTTCTGATCAACAAGCTCGGCATCGTAGCCACTGAGCCACCTGCATCCACAGCCCACCCCCAAAGGGAGAAGCAGGGTGGGGGTGGGGAACTGCCGGAGAAGCAAAGCCGTTGCCCTTCCAGGATTTGTTTCCTCTCTCCCCACTCTCCTTCTGCTTCGGTGCTGCGGTTAAAGCAGGGAAGGGAGCCCTGACAAGTCCCAACTGAGTGTAGCTGGTGGGGGAGGGGGCACCTAAGCGGCAGCCCCAACCCCCCCCCCCTGAATTTTGCAAGGTCAGAAGAAGCAAACACCAGAAGGGCAGATATGGGACCTTCTTGTTTGGGCACTTAGGGGGCAATTTTCTACCCACCTGGCTAGAAGTCACTGAATCCAGTGAAATTCCCTTCTGAGCAGGAAGACTTTGGATTCTGCCTTGATGGACAAGCTGTGCACCACCTCCTCTTTTGTCAAAAATGCACCGCTCCCTTCTCTTCTTTGTTCTGAAGAGGTTCATTCTATAGAAAGGGATACTAAAAATGAAGAAAAACATAAATAAAAATAAATACTATAGCAACTCTTTCCCAGCAAATGACTGTACAGGAATCTTTTGACGTACTTCCAAAAAATGGTAAAAAACAGACGAATTGTAAACCACACGGATACAGAATGATTTAATAATTGGTTTATACTGGAAGCAAACAATTCACATTCCCGGTTAGAATCAGATCTTATTAAGATAAATGCTTACCTTATAAAAGTTAAGATTCATCAAAAGGAGGATGAAAATAGTTTCTTTAAATAAATATAGGTAAAACATGAAAAAGTTATCCAAATTAGTTTGATATATTAGACCCAAATGTAATGAAAGCAATGCAATATATAAATATTAGGCTAATGTTTCAAATACCATTGGATGTGATCCAGCGCAAGTTAAATATTTTAAATTTCATATAATACGCTTAAGTAAAAATCTTGTATACACTTTTCAGTTCAAATGTACATTTGAATAACTAGCATTAGGATCAATAGGATTTTAATTATATAATTTTAAGCAGTTCTTAGTTTATGCTCACTTGCACTTTATATGAAAAAATAAGTTCTGCATTTGATACTCCGAGTTCGGTTTCATCCAAGGGGCTCTGCATGACCTCCAGTGGGGGACGAGGAAAACCGTCATGCAAGACCATCATGAGATCCGCTCTGCGCCTCCCAAAGTGAACCAGAGTCCGAGGCAAAGGATTCCTCAAAGTCCCCATTGATGAAGGGAGCCACGTTGGCACATCTGGGAAAACCCGAATCTGACAGCTTCCCGGTTTTCCCCACCCAGTTGAAGGTTCAAGATCCTGCCCCCCCCCCACACCCACCAGTCCATCCCATGGAAGCCAATCTCCCACTGCCACGCTGGCAGTTCCACCCATCCAGTTCCTGTCAGGTGCAGAGGTGCAGAGACAAAGGATGACCTTGGCTTCCTAGAAAGAATTTTTTAATGGCCACATATCATCTAACTCTGTACAATCCCCCCCTCCCATTTCCCCACCATAGAAAATGCATAGCAGAGTAATAGAAAGTGTGGCAGGCAGAGATCCAAAAGGAAAGAGGGCTGCAGGCCTGACACCCTGAAGATCCGGCCATCACAGTCTCGGAGGGCCCTCCTGGAGGCTCCAGGGTGCTCACAAGCTGGATCCAGGCCTCTTTTTTGACCTTGTTCCTCTGTAGCTTCCGTCTGGAGGTGTGCTGATCTCCCCACCCCTTAGGTAGCCCTTTGTCCTGCATAGACAGGTCCCCAATATCCTTCTGAAATCGTTCTCCGTAGCAGCCCTCCCCACCTGTTACGGTTCATGGACTCCAAAGCCAGTCAAGCCCTGCGTACACACGGGCTCACCAATCCCCCCCCCCACCTGCACAGGCACCATGAAAGCCCCCCCCCCGCCTCTTCTGCCAAGGAAGGCAAACTTTGAGTCATTCAGTCCATGCAGTTTGGCAGCTTTGCCGAGTGGATTTATGGGGCCTGTCCATGTTGTGGCAAAAACCCACCTAAAAGGGTCAAAGTGCTGCTGCTACGGAGGAGGGGAAGGAAGGGAAAGGGTGGGGTGGGAGCTTCAGCCTCAGATAGTTTAAGATCTCCACGTATCCTTTGGATTGTGGTTGTGGAATAAAGCACGATATGAAATGGCAACCTAGGAATATCCATCTAGAGAAGCAACTTACAGCTGAAGGAAAAGACAAGCGTTATCACAGGAGAACCGATGGTTTAACCTGGTGTGAAGAAGAAGCACGAGGAGACCTACCGTGTTACTTAGAATTAAAACGTGACTTTCTTTAGAGGGTCTTTAGGGTTCCCACCCACGGAAAGTAGCTTTGTCTTTGGAGACAGGTTAGCCTCAGTAGGCGGAGAGTGTAAAGTCAAAGCAGGCAGTTTTGTGAACGTGGAGAAAACGCGGAAAGGAACCAACCCAGGGTCAAAGGAAGCTCAGCTAGGAGAGGCTGTCTTAAAAACCTGCTCAACAAACAAGCACTAATTATGGGGCCGAGTCCCAGGGGACTCCTGGGGATGCCTAGTGAGAAAGTGGAAAGTACTTTTGGCCCCCAGAGTAAGCAGTAAATCTCCACGTGACCCAAGAAGTTGTGTAATTCTTTCCCATGACATTTGGCATCGTAACTATTTATTTCAATATATTGCTGGAGAATAATTTCAAGGGATTATGTGACTATGAAATAGTTTGCATCTGTTTACTGCATGCTTCCCTCTTTCTCCCTGGGTGTATATGTCTGTCTATATGAAAGCCAGCGGGATGCAATGAAGTTGTCAGGCTTCTCCCTTAGGGGGGATTGGGCGGAGGCTGCTGGGCTCCCGCTCATTTGAGCTGGATGGAGGGAGCCAGACTGGGCCCCCGAAATGGCCCTTCCATCTTGAGGACCCTCCGAGGTCCTCCCATGCAGGCCAGAGAGGTGACTCCTTCCTTATGGTCAGTTGGGTCCCCTCCGGAGCCAGACCTTCTCTCCGGAAGGGAAGGGCTGGCATGGCTCAGGGAGGCCTCGGGGTTCCTGTGGTGCCCACTGGCCCCGAGGGCAGATGCCGACTTCATGGATCCCATGGAAGGGAGGTCCTGCGCTTTGTCCTGTCGCCTTGGACCTCCCTCTCCTCCGCCTTCCCTGCCCCCCTGCAAAGGGAGACCTCGTAGCGGTTTCCAGCGTCTGAGGCTCCGATGCCTTTCGAAAGGGAGATTTGCTGAGGGAAGGCACAAGCGTCTCATCAAAAGCGCCTCTTAATAGAGGTCAGGCAATTCACCCAAAGAAGCGATTTTCAGTATAAGGAAACAAGCAAACGAGTTTTAGAACAGTTTGATCTAAAGCTTCAAAAAGAGCTGGAAATGAGACTGGGGGGGGGATCTACCACAAAGGAGGTGCGATGCCGCCAATTAAGCTCACGTCTTTCAACCAGAAGGTGTCAACGTTCTCCATTTTCCTTTTTTGCATTTTAATTCGTGCTAATTCATTCTGGATTGACCGTGAGGTGGATGGGCCTCCCTCTTTAGGGCAGGAGGAGAAAACCGTCTCCCCCCCCCCCCATTCAGCCCTGGGTGTCAGGATGGGGGTTGCAGCCAGAGGGCCTCTTCAGCCTTTGGGGGCTCAACCGTGTCTCCCCTCCCTGGCGCAGAGTCTGGTTCCAGCGAAACGCGTTCCCCACATCTCCCTCTTCCTGCTTTGGGGTCCTTCGCTGGCCAGGCAGCCTTTCTCACCCTTAGCTGGGATTCTGATCCCTGTTAAAACTCCTTTATTCCTTTGAGCTTAAACCAATGGTGGCTGCCTTGGAAAAAGGAAAAAAAACACAAACTTCTAGGACATAGTTGGAAATGCAGCTGTTTTCTCACAAAGAAAGGCTGCAGCCACTGGGATGAAAGAGGTGTGCAAAGCTGATCTAGAGGCAGATGGAATCACGCAGGGCCAGTGGTGGCCATTGTCAGTTGACTGCGGCTGTCAGCTTGGCTCAAACGCAACCGTGGACTGAGCTGTTGTGGCCAAGGTCACATCAGGTGGAGCGGGTGTTAAATGATCATATTCCGAACATGCAAATCTCTGCATTAATAGGAGTTGCCTAGAGGAGCCCTGGACCCCCAAGTCAGCACCCGGTCCAGCCCAGGTGATCCTCCTCTCCCTCCCCCCCTCCTCTCTTTCATCCACTGAAGGAGACACAGAAGTGAAAGAAGACAACAACACAAACAACAGCAACGGGACAGATTCATGGGCAATCAGACCATCAGTGGCTAAACATGATGAGCAACCTTCTTCACTGAAGGTTACGGATTCTGATCCAACATGCTGGTCCAGGATGGATCCGTAGACGTTTCTCAACTTCTCTGCACAGGCACACCGAGGGGAGGGGAGGGGGGAGAGAGAAAGGGAGGGAGGGAGGGAGGGAGGAATGCTTTCTTGCAGCTTCCTTAATTTCCTTCAGTTGCAAAGACATTTTTCTTGTAATGTTATATCCATAAAAGGACCAAGGCATGTCTGTTCAGTGTCTATATTAGATTAAACTGGATATGGACAAGGTGTAATGTTTTTGAAAAACATCAGAAAAAGCAGGTTTTATTAAATTGTACATGCTTTTTTTTTTGCTTGGAAAAGTATGCTTTTATTATTTCTCCTTCTTAGACTTTAAACATTAATTTGACTCCCTGGAAGAATCTCACAGTCCGTGCAATTCAAATGACTTTAATGGAAAAAGGTTTGGGATTTCCTTTTGGAGAAAGTCCACAGTGCCCATGTACTAATGCAATAACATTATAATAAAATAATATGTAGCTGGATACTTTATCTAGCTTTCGTCTTGAATTATTATTTTATTATTAAAAAATATTATTTTAGGCTACCCTACATTCCATTGTGACTCAGGCCATTCTTCTGTGTTCAGGTTACAATTTCTTGGGCTTTATTTGTTGGTTTGGTAATCTCAGGATGTGAGTCCAACCATCAAAGCTGGACCCTCCTTGGATACCAAGCCAGATCAAGGTGGGGTCTACGGAGTTTCTTCCTCCACCCCCCCCCCCAGCTTAGCAGCCCACTGCTTTCTTCCCTCTCCCAAGGCCCAGCCGTACAGATTCCCCCAACGCTGCCCACTTCTCCCACCAATTGGAACGTTTCAATCAAATAAATATATTTTAAAAAAAACTATCCAATTGAATTTGGATGTCAGAACAGACTTACGAATAGAATTTATTTGCTAAATTTCAACCAATAAAAGTTACAAACAGAACGTTTCTGAATTGTTCAAAACAATTTATGTGTGTTTGATCTCCCGCTTGATTTTTAGGACTGGGCGTCATAAGCTGGATGGCTCCCATTACAGCAGTGGCCCTGGGTGCAAATAACGCCAGCACAAAAAGATGAGAACATCTAGTTGTGCTTATGTGAAGTCACGTGACCTGGATCTCTGGATGTGGTATCTAGAGAAGCCAAAAATCCTGAATTTCCTTCTTCCTCTCTGTTTTTTTAATCAGGGTTTCATTGCTTCCTGCAATACATTGATTTATAGTCAAGGACAAAGGTCTTTAACCATGACTGTAAATGTGGATGAAATTAAAAGAACACTAGATGGAAATAGGGGGGAAAAATAGATAGAAAAATAGACAGAAATCTAGTTATAATGCTTCGTTGTCCTACATCCATGGAAAATTTTCCATAGCCGTCCTATGTTGACATACTCTATTCAAGGGATTGAGAGAAAAGTATTGTAAAATGAAAGGAAGCTAAACTAGGAATATAGAGCTAGAACTTAAAATATGGGATATAAAGAGTCTATTCATTTAATGCTCTTACAAAACTATTTTTCTTAAAGGAAGCCTACAGTCAGTAGAATGACTCTTTTATTAGAGAGGCAAAAAAGTGTCTTGTTTCTTTATAATCTTGGCTCCCTATTTTTAGCAATTGATTCCGGCTTCTTAGGATTCCCTGATTTTCCTACCTTAAAAGGAAGGAATATATATATATATGTAGGTTCTGGTTTATTCGGGTCTTTTCCTGTGTAAAATTAAAGGTGTTTTTGCAACGTTTCGATGGGATCACACCCATCATCATCAGGCTAGGGCCTTTGTTTTCTTGCGAGAAAACAATGGCCCTAGCCTGATGATGATGGGTGTGATCCCATCGAAACGTTGCAAAAACACCTTTAATTTTACACGGGAAAAGACCCGAATAAACCAGAACCTACATACCTATACCCATGAAAATCTACGAAAACACATATTTTAAAAGGCAAAGCAGCAGAAGTTTGTCTTAGTTAAAATACAGCTGGCAATTTCAAAGGTGAATTCTGCGAGTGAGCTCTCTTTCTAGCTGGCCAAAGAAAACCAATTTTCATCTAATTTAAATAAGAGTGTGTGAATTGAAAATTAAATGAAAAGGTGTGTGTTGTGTTGAGTTTCTCCGTAATGAGTTCCATGTTTTACCTTCAGGATATTTGGGAGCCGAGACTCTTTAGGATTTCTATCTGCAAGCTTTGGGTTAAAATAATAATCCTCTGAGTTACTCACCTATCACCTTACACTGATCTTCCACCACTGTTTCAAGCAGGAAGGCTCTCAGCCACGTCTGTAAGGGATTAAAGTTTCTGTGTAGCTGGAATGAAGACAGACAAGTCGCTTTTCAGATCCTCCACCTTTCACGCTAGCAGCCCTGCGGCCTGTGGCCTCCAAGCTGGTTTCTTTTGTTCTACCTTTGCCTCCATCAAAAGCAAAGCCTGTTTACCAGATCTGGCAGTCAGATCAGGAGGCAGAACTGCAGGCAACGAAGCCATTTGCAGGACCCCCTCGACTCTCTGAAAAGAAGCCCCCACCTCCTCCGGTTCCAGCTATCTAGGCTACCAAGATGACAGGAAGTGATTTTAATTGCACCGTTTCTGGGCTGGTCCAGCCCCTGAGGCTACGACTACAAAAGGGCCTTTCCTGATCTTTCCCTGTGGCACACCTGCTTTCTCTGCCTGGGGTCTCCAGACTGCAGTTCCCATAATTCCCAGCCATGGTGAAGAAATGCAGTTCCCGCCTACCTGGAGGGGGCTTAGCTGCAGCAGCAGCCGTGGGTCCTGCAAACAATGCATCTCTCCCGGCACAAAGACCTCTGCATGGCACCCAGTTTGCTGTAGGGAGGGTGGAGTCCAGAGCTTAGTTGGGAAGGAGGGGAGTCCAAATCACGAGCACCTGAAAGGCTACTCCAACAATTGGTAGCGACACTTCTTGAGATGATCAACAATGGCTGTAAGGTGTTTCTTTTCTTTAATTCCCAGTCTAGCAATAGCAATTAGACGTATATGTCGCTTCACAGGGCCTTTACAGCCCTCTCTGAGTGGTTCACAGAGTCAGCCTCTTGCCCCCAACCACCTGGGTCCTCATTTTATGGACCTTGGAAGGGCGGAAGGCTGAATTGACCTTGAGCTGGTCAGGATCAAACACCTGACTGTGGGCAGAGTCAACCTGCAATGCTGCATTCTGACCATTGCTGGGATTTTTCCATCCATGTAGAGAGCTTGCCATGTCTGATCCCGGTTAGCTTTTTCAAGAGACCTTCTGCCACCCCACGTGGGAGTCCCTCGGTGGATTGGATGCTAGAGTTCGGCTCCTTTGAGCTCATTTCCTTAGGCAGGCCTAAGAAAAACAAAAGAGCACCTGCGACTTCCAGGTTTCGTTTCGTATTGTTGTACTAATAATATTGGAAACTGCTCTCAAGCAAAGCAGCCCTTGGACCTATCCCAGGGCAGTCTCCAAGGGCTGGCTATAAAGTAGTCAAGGTGAGACTGAAGCCCCTTTTCCTACCTGCACACCTGTCTCCAGGAGGCAGGCCTTCAGTCACATCGTTGTATCCGTCAGGTGGACCTTTCGACTCCCTCCCGAACAGTGGACACCTCTGAGGGATGGCTTCCAAAGTAAATAAAGAACGGACTTTTAAGCTTTATGGCAAGGGGAAGGGGTTCACAGCTCAACTATGGCTTTACAAGGACCCTCCCTCCCTCCCTCTCACACACACACCATTAAATCTGTGGCAAACACAGCACGAGTGAGGGGTAGATTGGAGCGATTTACAAGTTTCATGGCAAATGAATAAGAATCCTGCCTGTATGTGGGTGTGCTTGCTTAAGGATTGCTTTCATGAAGAGTTTATAAACCAGGATTTTATCATAAGCCTCCTTTGGCAAACTGGGCCAATCAATCTGTAGGAAAGAGAAGATTTGGCAGGCTTTGGGTATGAAAAAATACATTAAGCATAGCCTGAAGGGGAAGAATGAGTGCTGTTTAATTAACACAATCTCATATTGTTGCATTACGCTAACTACATTAGATCCATTCAGTCTGCTTCATTTTCCCCCGCTAGCCTTCAGCATTGTGAAAAAAGGAGGAGCTGCATCTCCACAGAATCACCATGAGTTAAACTGCTTCCTAGGCTTCTTGCCCTGGAAGGATCAAGCGATTATCTGTAATAATTGGTCCAATAAAACTATGCCATGCAGAGTGAAATCAGTAGTGCATGATAGCAACAGTGGGTCTTCTTTTGGAGTCATGTCTTCTTCACATGATTTGGATTAATTTGGACTTTAATCTTTATCCTGTTGGAAAATCTCAAGAAACGTTCTACATGCTTCAATCATAGCTTGATAACATAACTAAAGTTCAGTTTGAAGCCAGAGTGAAAAAGCCAGCTGTGTCCCGACTGTCGTCCTTCACCTTCAAAGGTTTTATGTATCAAAAGGACGTTATCTCAGTTTCATTTTTTAGGTAGGTGATACAAAACAAATGCTCTGACTTTAACACACACACACACACACACTCACTCGCACACACCTCTCATTTTCTTACAGGAGCCTAAGGTGGCATTCATTGCCTTCTCTTCCCAATTTAATTTTATGACGGTAGAAAGTTCAGCCAAAGGACAAGGACTAATGAGAATTGTTAACCACTCCAACAGCCACATATTAATCACACCTCTCTGTAGGGTTCTTTCTGCCAGGGTCCGCCCCCCCCATTCTCCAGAGTTCCCCCACCGCCCGTCTCGGCCTTCAAGGCAACCTTCCTCCCCTCGAAGGGCCCTTTTCCTCTCCCTTCCCTTTCACTGCCACGGGGGGGGGGGGAGGAGGGGGGGCAGCCCTGGGGTTGGGCTCCCAGCTGACCTTCAAAGAGAAACCCGTGGCCCATATACCCTACATACCAAGCGCCTCTGTGTGCATCGTGGGCAGGAATGGCTTTAGAAAGAGGTGGGGGCAGAGGGGACCCCAGTTCAGGAGCTGCTATTTCCCCAACTTAATTTCACGAATGAGGAAGGAAAAGAAGGCCTGAGGAAAGCAACATGGCCCTTTGCAGACGGCCGGAACGTTTAAAGCTTGTTTCCGTAGAAAGTTTTATCTTCCTAAAGTCCTTTGAAAGAAAGAAGGGGTTGCTTTTTTAAGGAACAGCAGCCCCTTTCAACAGGGACGATTCACGTGAGTTGTGGAAAACACACCAGGGTTCCTTCTAGGGCACCGAAAGGACAGAAGGCCTTTCACTAGGCCCAATGAAAGGGCCCGGGCGGCTTTTGCCGGCAAAGCCAAAGTGGCCAGGCATCCCTTTCCTTCTCTGGTTCACAATTGGCCCTCTTGTTGGCTCCTAAGACTTTGAGCAAGACATTAGTGGCCTATTGATCCTTTTCTTTCTGTTTCTGTTTCTTTCTATCTCTGTTGCTTCCTTAAATTCCAAAGAATGAATGAATGAATGAATGAATGAATGAATGAGTATGTATGTATGTATGTATGTATGTATGTATGTATGTATGTATGTATGCATGCATGCATGTATGTATGTATGTATGTATGTATGTAATTGTTTCCACAACATCCTGTTAAGAGGCCCCAATTAAGGGAGGAGACATACTGTTTCCTTTCCTGCCTCTTTCGGCTCATCACCAGAGACCATCTAGACAGAAACCAAGAGTTCCGTTGTGTAATTTTTTTTAGATATGTGTGTTAGTTTTATGAGCTGATCAATAAATAAATCAGAGAGACCAGGATAGATCTATTTCGAGCTTATTAGCTCTCATCAGCTGGCCATACCCGTTCGAGTCCCAGTAAAGGGTATGGCCAGCTGATGAGAGCTAATAAGCTCGAAATAGATGTATCCTGGTCTCTCTGATTTATTTATTGATCAGCTCATAAAACTAACACACACACACACACACACACACATTTTCATGCAACTAAGCCCTCCTACTAGTAATTGACATGGTAGATTTCCAACAGTGTAATCCAATGCTGAATGGAAGCCATAGGGGTGGTGCAGTAGGGTGCCGAGGGGCCCTAGGGTTGGAAAACTAAACAATAACAACCTCCTACTTCTGAGCAAGTGTGCTGAGAACAATCTGTGCATCAATAATAGGAGCTTCAAATTTGCAAAGAAGTACAAAAGAAACTGGATGCATCCTGGACTAGGACATGATATGTCAGCGTGACCTTAAAGAGGCCATCATTATCCAGGCTATGGGAGGTGCTAAGTGTTGACCAAATCCCAGGCTCTTCTGACAACCTGCACGTGACAACCAACCAATGTCTTAACATCATTCAACATTGGCAAAGAGCAGGACCCAAGCAAAGTTCAAAGTTAGTTTTCCCTGTGCACCGCTCCGAGTCCCTACGGGGAGAGGAGCGGTCTATAAATTAAATTATTCTATTCTATTCTATTCAATGTTTTAAAGAAATACTTAATGGAAAATTCTCTGCCAATCTACCACATGTAGGAACCTATGCTGAGAAGTGGATGCAGTCAGGAGATGTCATCACACAGACTGCCACGACTATACTTGGACTGAAACCCAGGCACCACAAGGCTGGTCTGATGAAAAAACTATCAAAGAGACCATTTCAACAGCCCTCTGGGCCAAGAACAAGGCCGAGGCTGACCGGCAGAGTGACCCATCATCTGTCTCAAAGAAAGGCGAGATTAAATCCAACGTACAGACAAAACCATGAGAAATGCAGGACGAGTGTTGGCAAAGAAAAGCCGAGAAGGTGGAGCCCTATTAAGACAAGGCAAAGCATCATCAGAGACTTAAAGGCAATTTATGGCCCTTCTAAATCAGGGTCCTGTCCCCCCCCGTGTTGTCATCTGATAAGCTGAAGCCTGATCAAAGATCAGGAAGGACTGGAAAAAAACCCACCACCTGAACATTTTTCCAACCTGTTAATTGGGGCATCCACAGTTGAACCTGACATTTTACTGCAGATTCCTTGGCTATCAGATGCCTTCGACCTGCCTCCCTCTGCTGATGAGATCAAGAAAGGGATCTAGCACGTGATCCCTTCAAGTAAAGGGCCAGGGCAAGAGGGCATCCCTGCTGAGATCCACAACCACCAGACCCAAATACATCATGTGTTCATGGAAGACGATTGGCTCACAGAGGAGATGCGTGGCAACCGTAGAGAGACACACAAGGCCCCCTTCCTAGATCTCTATAAAAATAAAGGGAGCGAATCATGTTGCAGACAGTATAGGGGTATTATTTATTAAATTTATATGCGACCTATCTCACAATCACATAATTTTGGGCAGCTTACAGCATGATGAAAGCATTGATGTAAAGGTTACAACAGTAAAGCAGTGAATGTTAAACGAAGAATTCGCCAAGATGGTGGCAGCCTGCAATGGAGGGGGAAGTGAGGTGGGATCTCCTGTGTAATGGCAGCTCCTGGCAGAGCCAAGTTTTAAGGCCCTCTCAGAAAACTCAGAGGTTGGGGGCTGATCTCACCTCAAAGGATACGATACCTTTGTGGAGGGGGAACCATGGCAGAAAAGGCCCTTGGCCTGAACTCCCCCGGTCAGAGTCCCTTGGCAGGCCTCTTCTGCCACTTCTGTCCACCACAGGTGCCATCATTGCTGCACCTTTTTCTGACTAGGCTTCTCACTGTCTCAGAAAGGAAGCTCTCATTGGGACAGCGTGGCTTTCGGCTTTTGGAAGGGAGTTACCGCAGACGTAATATTTGCCATGAGACGAGCCTCCAGGCAAGTGCATTGAGGGGAACCAACCTATTTGTCAGGGTTCCAAGGAAGGCCCCCAATGAAAAAAACCTCAGAGGCTTGAGTTTCCTCAAAGTGCCATTTTATTAGAGATGTCATGTTGGCACATCTGGGAAAACCGGAATCTGAAAGCTTCCAGGTTTTTCCCACCCAGTTGAAAGTTCAGGATCCTGCCGCCCCCCCACACCCACAAGTCTATTACATGGTCCAATACTTCATTGCCACAAAGAAAGATTCCTCCCATCCACATCCATCCAGGTGCAGGGACAAGATAGCCTTGATTTCCTGAGAAGGAATGTTATTATGGCTACATATCACCCATACTCTGTATAATTCCCCACTCCCATTTTCCCACAGTAGAAAGTGTGGCAGGCTTGAAATCCAAAAGTAAAAGATGGCTTCCAGGTCTGACACCTATTGGTTTGGCCAAGGCATTTGACGCTGTAAACACAGAGAGACTCCGGGTCATCCTGAGGCCTTATGGAAACTGAGGACATTTGTGATGTTGATTTAACTGTTGCATGATGGAATAACAGGACGGGCTCTTTATGATAGAGATTCATCAGATGTGCTTGCCGTTCCCTACGGGATACGACAGGCTTGTGTGTGGCTCTGGTCCTAGTCAAGCTGTTCTCCTCTTGCACGTTGTCAGGTACTGTCCAGGGTCCTGAAGGAGGGGAACGGATATCAGGTACAACTGAATGGCTGTCCCTTTGACCTTCACTGCTTGAATGGAGAAAGAGCCTCCATCGTACAGTCCTGCAAAAAACCCTTTTTGCAGGTGGCTTAAAAAAAGCAACAACCCAATGGACGTTTTAGATCAACCCTGGAGGCTCCAGCATCTTTTAAGCTCTTTAAATAATTTCCTCCTGGAACCAGAAAAATGAAGAAATAGTCTAATGTAGTCTAATGAGTAAACTTTCTCCAGCACCGCCAATTTAAAACGACTTAAAAGAAACCTAAAATGAAATCACTTGTTCCCAAGAGCATTACAACATATTGAATAATTGAAAAGAAAGGTGTTTCCCTAAAACGCAACCTGGAATTGAAGAACAGAATGGCCTTTTCTCTTAGGATTTTTTCCTAATTTCACTCACTTTGCATAGCCAGCACATGGTTAGTTTCTACTGTATTCTCTCTTTAAAGGCTGGCCTTTCCTCTAAAATGACATTAAAGGCCATCTTTCTTCAAAAACATCTGCAAGAAAACCACCAAGCTCAGAGAGCACGAAGGACTCCACGTTCATTCATGTTATTTTCATGACTTGGTTTACCGCTACTACAACTCCCCATCTGTAAAGAAGACGTGGCAAATGCAGGCCAACTTTTGATAACAATCGATGAAGTACATCAACTTCCCCCCCCCTGCCGGACAGGCGCTAAGGCTTCAGATTCCTAGCAGCTTCGTGGGGCTAATGTGCCCCAGAAGGTTTAAGCTGAAAGAGCGAATGGCTGGTTTTGACTGGCCACAATGGCAGGAAGGCCATTCAGGATATGATTTTCAGGCTGAGGCTGAGGCCAGAGCCACGTCCTCGGCGGTTCTGATCCCACAGCAGAGAAGCTGCTCTTGAGCTGAAGCCTCCAAGGAACCATTCCCCCCCCCCCAAGGTTCCTCTGCTCCTCCAGAGGCTTCCGAATGAGAGAATCATGGACACCCCGCAGGGAAACCCCACAGCCACATTTCTGCCATAAAACGGAGACAGGAAGAAAGCGCATGTAAAACAACGACACGTGCTAATGAGAGTAATATGCAAATGGAGTAATTACGCTTTAAATTGGAGTAATTTTTCATTTGGAAATTCTATCTGGGAAAGAATAGATTCAATAAATGGAAGTACAGTAGGTGGCATTGCATTTAAAAGAAATTATTTGGTTTGTTTACAAGATATTGAAAACAGAAACATTAGATTTTTAAAAAAAGAAGTAATAAACATGTATAGACTGGAATCCTGCTGCACTGATATAGGCTGTGAAATCGGTAGGAGTTCTAGAAATTTCCTAAATAAAAGAAAACTGCACTTTTGACTTGGTTCTTTGTTTACATGCTTCTTTTCTTCTCTTTATTTCAAATATTGGCTTCCCTGAGTTCTTTTCTTTCTTGTTCAAAAATCTAATAAAATATTAGAGAGGGCGAGTGAGGGAGGGAGGGAGGGAGGGAGGGAGGGAGGAATCTGCTAAATGAACAAAAAGGAATTTCCATGGAGGAATTTGCTGAACTCTTCATGGTAAGATCGGCTGGAGTCTGCACAGCCTGCAATGCTTATGGCGATGGCAGAAGGCCGTGGCTTGGGGAAGGGACAGGTCTGGGAGTCTTACAAAGATCTCACATGCCTAATCGTGGCTTGAAGTTATAGTTCATAAAAATGTAGTAAATAGGCTCATGGCTATTTTTAATTTTGAGCAGAACTTTGTTTCAGTAAGGTAATAAGTGAGGCCTCTGATTTGATATAGACTTACACTGAAAAAGAAACAGGATTTACAATAGCCGTGCTTGACTTTAACCCAAGAGGTGAGAGTGGGCTGGCTGAGGTGACCTTGGTTCTCCTATCAGTGCATCCTTACCATCTGTGGAAGTAAGGAATAAGAACATTTCATTCCATCCAAGACTGAGAACTGATCTGAAGAAAACTTCCTCTTTCCAGCTCTCCATCTTAACATTCAGCATTTCATTCCCCCTTCAGAAAACATTTTAGTTCTCTGAGTTCCTCGGACTATTCAGTTCAAACACGTTTGGATCCGCATATAAAGAAAAATAGTGATGGGTAATAAAGACCACGTTTGATTTCAGAAAGTTGCCCAAATGAATTTTTTTTCTTGGCCTGAAATCACAACCCATCAAAGGTCAGCACTGGTGGCAGGAAGCAGCATCTAATTTATGTTCTTCTGACATCTGAGATGACTTCTCCCTCCCAGAAGCACATGAAATGCAGGTCCGATTTTAGCCAGAGTTTGGATAGAAACATCCTCCTAACAAAGGAGGAAAGAGCCAAGCGATGAGCACAGCTCACAGTCTACCTACTGGCTTAGGAGTCCAGCAGCCTTTGATTGACAGAGTCTGGGAAAAGGAATAATGCCTTTTCCTTTCAGTTGGAGACATAGGAACATTTCCCCAGACTTAAACATAAGCACGAATTGGAGCACAGCTCTGTTGTACTCATTCGTCCCAGGACCTCCCTTGTCAAGAAGGTCAAGCCCTGGAGCAAGGCAGGAAACCAGTCCCATACCTGCTTTTAGATGCCTTCAGAAAATTATATATTTTTCATTTTCTCCTGAAGTGTGCCAACATTGATGTGTCTGTCGCAAGACAGCTGTGTGGCTTTCTTAGGATTGTGCCAACATCACCAAACTGGCTTTCGAGAAGCATTTTTCCCTCCCAAAGTCAACAGAGCCACCTTCCATCAACCCAGCCAATGGCCCCTCCCCCATGCCTCCTCAGGGCTGAGCCCCCTTCTCCTAATATTGGGCAAGGCAAGAGCAGAAAAGGCCAATTCAGTGTTTTTCAAAGTTGGCAACTTTGGTGAGGAATTTGGGGAATTGATATTCACCCACCTTGAAGTTGCCAACAATTTGGCTTCACTGCATCTGTATCCTTTCTGGTTTTCTGTTTTTTGTTTAAAAATCAAAATGACATGAAATGTGGAAGCAAGTTTGTATTATTTTGAGGAGGTAGAAGGGTATTTAAGTTACCACGGCACTGGGCTGCATAGAGACAGAGAGAGATATTCTGAGAAACCCAGAAGTTCATTGTAGACATTGTAATATGTTTCCCCCTCCAACAAAGCATCCCATACCAGCTGATTGATTCTCCTTTCTAATTCAAGAGGGTGGTGATGTCCAATTTAGAATTTGTAATAGTTTCACATTTTCAGCATATTTTCTTTCCCAAATTATCTTTTCATGCATGAAGCTCACAGAGGGAGTTTGTTGGCTCAGGAGGACAATTAACTGGTTTATACCGGAATACATTTATGAAGGTTCCCCATCATCTCCTGCAGAATATTGAGATCCAGTGAAGGGGCATTTGGAGAAGTGTCTACAGCTGCTGTTGCTAACTTTGTGTGGATGTGTGTAGAGTATTAATATTGCTGACTTGCAAGAGGTTTCTTGTGCCACGCAAGGCCTGTAATTATTCCCTGAGCTGCATCACCATACACAAGAGATGGGACAGATAAATATTATTATTAAATACACGCCTATTTGAACATTATTAAAACTGGGATCCGCACAGGGATTAAAAAGGCTTTTGAGTTCTGAAAAGAAAAATTGATTGCTAGGTAGTTCCTGAACTTTCAGTGCTCCACAGCAGGTTGCAAATTGCAGGCATAGAGAATCTCTGGAGGCCCTTGAACTAATTCCAAGTAATTAATTCAGATTTCTAGCAACAGTCACCCTTGGAGCCCAGGCATCTGCTCTTAATCTTGAGGATGCCAAAACGGGTGTCACAACATCATATACAAGGATGGAAGAGATGGAATTTGCACTGGGATATTGTGTCACACATTTCATCCCTTGTACCCTGCTCTATGTCTGTATGGATTAGTGCTGTCCTAAGCCTCATTTGAAGCTCGGATTCAACTCCAATTTAAACAAATCAACCTTTTAAATTGAATATGTGACTCAACGTGAATTCAGCTCCACTGACTGACTGGGGGGCCTTCAAGCAGATTGAAAGGCACTTTTGCCTTTGTGCATCTCTATTTATTTGCATTGAGTCGAATCAAATCTCCAAGGCCATGGGATTCAACAGCTTGATTTGAAAACTTAAATAGAATTGAACTGACACTTGGACGAACAGCAAGTCTGAGCCGATGAGTCAAACTGAAATTACAGATTTGAATAATAAATCAGATTATTTTCTGCCCCTTACAATCTTCGCCACTTTCCCCTCCTCTGTATCTTTTTGCTCAATTATTTATCACCCTTTGCTTATCTGTTCTTTTTTCTTCTTTCTATTTTTGTTTCTTTCTTCCTTATTTTGCTTCTGTTCAACTTTTAGGTGGCTGAACTGCCATTCCACAGAATCAAATGCAAAGGGCTGAATCTCAATGAGCCCTTTGCACTGACTTCCAAACGTCATTTCGGTTGACACGGCCGCCTTCACAACAGACTTCAAATGATCCCGTTGCACCAGGCTTCAGGAAGAGACGAAATTCCCAGCTTCTGGTTTCCCAGGTACATGTCAGTGTGTGTGTGTGCGTGCATGCATGTGTGCCCCTATGTGGGACAGATTTTAAAAGGTAAACTAAATCTGCAGAATCTTTCCCCAGGACTCTGCAAGACATGTTCCTTCTGGCCACGGGCAAGTGATCTCCCACCAGGCAGACTCTGTCTCTCTGACGGCCGCTTGTTTGAAATTAAAAGCAGCCGAATCCATGGGAAAGGAAAAGAAGCAGCAAAGAAGGGTTCCCTCCCCCCCCTCTTGGAAACTCCCCCCACCCCCCACTTATGTAGAGAGAAGCGGGGGGGGGGAGCGCTTAGGACAGGCTGCTGGCTGGCATAAGGTCCCCGCTGTGGCTTTGCTGGGAAAGGGGTCAGGAGAGGGAGGCTGCAGGAGCTGAAATCCCTCTGCGGCCTTCTAGCCTCCGCCTGTGTCACTGGCCGAGGATGAGCGCATCCGTTCTTTCCCTGGATTCCCAGCACGAGCGTAACAAGGACAGATTCACAAAATCTTTTTTCATGACATAAAAAAGTCACGATGCATTTGGTGAAGAACCAAAGGAAAGTTCAATATCTTTCCGACTTTTGTCTACCTGAAAAGGCAGAACTACACTCCTATCATTGTTATAAATCTCTGATAGTTTTGCAAAGTGATTATCCCTTTTATATAAATAATAATGTAGTAAATGGCCTAAAATGTTAGTATTCATTTCCTGGACATTAACAAACAATATTCAGGGTATATAACGCTTTCCTTTAAATTTCCACTGAATGTCAATGGAAACAATAAAAAGTCACTTTTCATGAATAACGTTCACGTCTAGAAAAACAAGGGCCAGAGGATACATTGGCCATACTTTTTGATTTGGTCATTGAAATAAGAAAAAATGGAATCTATCAACACAGTAGACTTGATGAGAACGAAGAAGCTGAAGCCAGACCGGTTCCAGGCTGGTGTGTGTGTGTGTGTGTGTGTGTGTGTGTGTGTGTTTGAGGACCCTTGGCCTGGCCTGGCCTGACTTGTATTCTGCAAAGCTCCTAACAATCCACTCTTTCTTATTTCTCTTTGCCCCCCAGTTTTTGGGAACCACCTGAGAAAACCTCCGTCTTCTCAAAGCAGCCTTTTCCCTCGTCTTTCAATCGCCCTTCAGGGAAAAGGCCTCTCTACTGGCCTGAACGAAACCTTGACCGTTCAGTCAGTCCTTCTCTTTCCCCTGCTTGGTCTGCTTCTCCCTGGTGGCCCCAGCAGGGCCTGGCAGGCAGATGTTGGCAGTAAATCCACGAGAGATTGCCATGAAGATGCAGCCTCTGGAGCCGCTGCTTCCCTCTTCCTTTTCAAATACCCATAAATTACCAAAGGCAGCAAGGAGGGAGTTTGGCTCTGGTCCTTCTTCCTCATTTTTAACATTTCAGAAGGAAAAACTGAGAGCCATTCAAGAGTTCTGGGCTGGTTGAAAAATTCCTCACGGAATTGTTTCTAAAAATATCCCACCCATTAAGGTTAAAGATCTGTAAAAAGAAAAGGTCTGTCCAAATTATAGGGGCGTGTGGCAGATCCATTCTTGGATTGCTATTTCACCAAGTGCCCTAATAATAGAACGCCCAGGATGGATATGGAGGTCCATGAATCATTTTAAACAATGGTCAACAGCATAACCTGATCTCATATTATTTCTGAAAGAATCAGTTCATTGCTTCTTTGCTTCTTTGCTCCATAAACAGCCCAATCTATACAACTCTGGATGGATTCCTTTATTTTCCTTTAGAAATATTTAGTATTACCTGATAACATAATATCTCTCTGCCCAATCTTCTAGGTTTTTTAAAAAAACTCTTTAAATCTGATGGGTTTTTAAAAAAAAATCACCCATCATCTTAAAAACAAACATTTTTTCGGTTGGTTGATAGGAAATATTTTCAACAATTTCAGCTTTCTGCATCACATATTTGATTGATTTATACATATTATATATTACTTTAAAATATGAAAACTGATGAATTTGGAATCAACATAGATACGACACTTTGGGCTCCTTAGAGATTGAAAGGCTGACTTTGGTACAGTTGTGGTTCAAAGCAATTGAACTTATCAGTGGACTCAAGGGGTGGATTTAGCTAAAGAAAAGCCTCTCGCTGATTTTGGCTAATTTTTTTTGACAGGTGGAACTAAGCAGAGTCAGTCCTAATTAGGGTTAGATATTCAATGTAAGCATTCAAGTGGTAAAGTAGAAGAAACCGCTGGTAGGTTCATTTTTCATGATATACCAACCTGCAGGGTAGCTATCCATTATTGACTGTTCTACTGGCTCTTTGCAAGTGTAGCTGCATCTTATGCACCTTGAAGTTCCAGTTCTTTCATTTCCAAGCAATGCAAACTTTTAAACAAACACCATCAGCAGTCAACTCCACGCCTAGTTCTCTGTGCCTGTTTCCACTCAGATATCTCATAAAAGAATCACCTTGTGTGTGTTTAGTTTATTCCCATTTCTATACCGCACCTATCTCCCCAATGGGACTCAGGGCGGTGTGTGTGTGTGTGAATAAGATAGGTTGGAGAGAGATGGCAGGTCCTCTCGTGCACGTTGTCCTTTGTGGAGTGCTTGCCAGCAGCAGATTGGGTTGTATAGTCCAGGGGTCTCCAACCTTTGCAACTTTAAGTCTGAAGGACTTCAACTCCCGCAGTTCCCCAGCCAGCTTCTTGGATGGATTTCCCTCAAATTATTATTGCAAGCTTTTGCAGCTTTGCTATCCACACCTTGTCCTTAAGGTTTGCTGCACAACAAGGGGTTCTCTTCATATAAAGTTTTGTTTGTAAACTTGTTTATGCAGATGCCATTGAAACTGCCCACCATGACTTTCCATAGTCAGAGGACCTGAATGAGGACCTGAAAGTCAATGGCACCAATTCAGAACCAGGCTTTGAAATCTTACGGAGGAACTGAATGCGATATTTCCTAAGTGTAGAAGAGGTTGCTCAGGAGTGTTTTGGGGAGAGGATCCCCTGGAAGCTCCGCACGGCACTTGCAACACATGTGCAAAATAACCAAGCAGAGCTTTGATCGTCCCACAACAGCCACCATCTTGACTTTTTTTTTTTTTTTAAACACCACAACTCTTGAGGAGGCCACATCTTTCTTCAGACTTGGCTCTACCAAAACATTTTGTGACTGCACACCTTATAAAATAATAACTAGAATAATGGGATCCTAATTATTTTAGAGGATTTGAAGCACTTTTGATCCCATCTGTGTAAAGATCCCATAACTCTAACAGGCGTCTTTCTCTCCCAGCTGGCTAAAAATATGTTAATTTTTGTTTATAATAGAACGGGCAGAAAATTAGTAGGTGTGCATTAGCGTGCAAGGAAATACTTTGATCTTCAACTTACTTTTGTCAAACTTGGTTGGCAAGGAAATTATTCTGTAGAGGAAAGAGAGGATAATGACCGAGTTTTAAAAAAGAGCAGCTGATATGGCAGAGTTGAGGAAAAACCAGATAATTAGGTTTCTTCCTTTCCACGGAGATGAAGCAGTTGCTCATTTAGGCTGTTCCAGTTATCTCATCCCTGCTTTACACGCAAAGGCAAAATAGGCCATTGTGCATTGTTGTTCTTGGAGAAAAGCAATTAAGAAAGTGCTCCCAAAATAGAAGGCAACACCACAAGCTCAGCAAAACCATCTATAGCTTCTTTCCCCTGAAGACGGCATTCAGAATCGATCCGTCCCAGAAATAATGACTTTCCCTGCTGTTTACAGTAAAGCTGCAGCGTTTTCTGGGCTGCCAAACATTTGCTTTCTCTTGCAAAATGTTCATTTCAAGGCTTTGGAACGAACATTGTGAAGAGTGAAGGCCTGAATTAATTCTGGGGGCTGTGGCACGGAGGCCTCCTAGGGAAGATGGGGGGGGGGGGGGGAAGAGGAGCCTCCAGCTAGATGGCTGGGTAAGATTTCAGGGCACCCAAGACTCAGGCTTTTAGCAGGGATTGAGTTGTGTCGCACCTGGGCAAGCATCTCAGGGCATCCCAGCAAATGATGGATTCCCACCTGCCTGCCATTTTCCATCATGCTGGAAAGTCACAAGTCTCTGGTGTCTAAAAAGTTCCAAGAGAGCAAGAGGTGGAGCCCAAAGACCTTAAGATCCAAAGCTGGTTGACCTTCACCAAATATACTGGAAACGTTGACAAGAACTGGTTGCCATGGGAGACCAAGTAGGACAGAATGGAAAGAGACAGGCGCTCCCGTCTTCGTAGACTCAGGGCTGACCTGCTGCGGAGGGGAAGCTCAGCCTGTTGGATGTTCCCGAAGGCCACCGTGCGTGAAGGAAGGAAGGAAGGAAGGAAGGAAGGAAGGAAGGGGATGCCTCAGCCCCACCGAGGCACAGGCCTTCAGCCTATAGTCCCTGGGCATTAATGCCTCTGAGCTTGGAAGAAAGGAAAGGGGTGGAGCTGTCAGTATTTAGATGGGAGACCTTGACAGGGAAATGTGGAGGGAACTGATGAAGGGATATATGAGTTGTCAAGAGAGGGAAAATGGCAATTCCAATTCCTCCTTTCTATTGGGCATAAGATGGGGTGGAGGGGAACGTGGCCAGGCTTCTAAAAGCCTAGAATTATGCCCACAACCATTCCTGGCTTGGCCTACTCCCAAGGGCTGACAGACTCTGGGCAACTCAAAGGACGTAGGCTAGAATAGACATCGGGGAGGAAAAAAAAACCACATTGGAAGACGTCAATGGCCCTTCTGCATTCTTGCCAAGGCAATAACCATCCCTGTGTCAGAGACTATCTTATATACCTGGGTTCCTCATAGGCCCCATTGATTAAGGGGGCCTATTTCCAAGAACCCGCCTGCGTAGGTTGCCTCCTGCTGACTGGCTAATTGATAGAAGACAGGCAGATGCGCAGGAAGGCAGCTGCCGCTCGGTCTGATGGAGAAATTAAATTGGGTCATCTCAGTTGTTCCTAACCTAAGGCAGTCATCAGAGGCCATCTTATGGTTTGAATTCCAGGTTTAGGGTAAAATTGAAATGTGAGATTAATTTAAAATTCAATCCAAGATTAGGATCATTTTACCACTGCACTCTCTCCTCGCCCATCTATAGAAACCATTGAGATCGCCCCTGAAGCCCAACGGCTCAATTTTAGGGCTTCTGAAAGACGAACGTAGAAGAAGAAAAAACAGAGATGGGCTTCAACCCTCCTCCCCTTCCTCTCTCTGACGTTGGAGTGAGATTCCAAAGTATTCTCTTTTTCAGAGAAGCAGCAGATATCGTGACTTTCCTCTGGGGCCAGGAACAGGGAAGGGAGATGCACGTTGCAGGGGGGGTGGGGGTGGGGGAGGAACATTGCCCCTTCTGCTCCAGGATCTCTGAGTGGATCTGAAAAGACGAACAGGGCCGGGGCAGCTGGTGAGACGGTGGGGGTGGAAAGGGGGCAGAGCAGAGAAATGCAGGCGAAGAAATGGAAGAAGCAAAGGGGAAAGAGAGAAGAAGGGGACGGAGAGCAGCCGGACAGGAAGCGAAATCTGGCAGCTGTATTTCGTTCGTGTGTGTGTGTGTGTGTGTGTGTTGGGGGAACTGCTCAGGCCAGCCAGGTAACAATTCCAGGGGAGAGAGCTGGGATTTTATCTGCCTCTCCTCCTCCCTGTCCTGGCTTGTATGCTTTGATCTTATCTTTTGGGAGGACAAACGCTCAGAAGCTCTGGCAGGGCGAGAACCTACGTGATTAAAACGGTCCTTCTGGTCGGCCCAGCCTTCCCCTTCTGGGGAAATGAAAAACACCCCACCCCACCCCACCCCAGGAGTGGCTCAACTTCCCTGGCGTTTATGGCCCTCCTGGGGGTTGCTTTTTCTTTCTTTCTTTCTTTCTTTCTTTCTTTCTTTCTTTCTTTCTTTCTTTCTTTCTTTCTTTCTTTCTTTCTTTCTTTCTTTCTTTCACAACAATGGCTTTGCCCCAATTTTGCCTGCAGAAAGCCTCTTTTTCTGCCTGTCACTTTCATGAGCCTTCACGTTTGTTGCCAATGAATACTTCCTCTTCCTCTACATGCACAATTCTTCCTCTTGTGCCGTTTTACACAAAAGGGGGGCTATAATTCAGAATGAAGGCGCAAGGCTGCAGGCCGATGGTCCTTTGCCTGAGAGGAAGAGGCTCTTTTAAGAAGAGGCGGACCTGGACAGAACCAAACTCTTGGCTGCCTCGTGGAAGGTAGTTCTGGGGCCTTAAACCAACCATGAAACCAGCAGCCAGAAAGGGCCGAGGGAGGCTCCTCCTCAACTGCCAAGAAGAAGGCCCTTCACCTCAGCTCCCACCCTCTGCCCCCTTTGGCTCCTCTATTCTCCAAGGGCCTCATTTGGGTGGCCGTGGCAGAGAAGGAGCTGCGTTGTCCCCTGGATGCTCTAGTTCAGGGATGGCGAACCTGTGGCACGGGGGCCATAGGTGCCACGTGGAACCATTTCTTAGGGCACGCAAGGCGTTGCCCTGTCAATTCCAGTGCGCATGTGTGCGCTGGCCAGCTGATTCAGGCCTTCTTTTGAGGCTGTTTTTCACCCTCTGGAGGCTTCAGGGAAGCTCCCGAAACCTCTGGAGGTGGGGAGGGGAGGCTGTTTTCAGTCTCTCCAGGCTCCTAAGGAGCCTCTGGGGCCTGGGGAGGGTGAGAAAAGGGTGCCAAAAGCAGGGGGTCACGCACATAGCATTATGGGCGTGGCACGCCCATGCACGACCCCCCTGCGCTCCCCCAGCTTTTGGCACGCGAGCCAAAAACGGTTAGTCATCACTGCTCTAGTTTATTTCGGAGCCCAGCTTCTCACTGTCCACTGGAGAGAGGTTGGCAGAGGCCCTCTCTGCATGGAAGGGGTGCCTGAGGGGCAGGCAGGGGTTTTTTTTTGACCCCTTCCACACACCCCACTTCATGGAAGCCCCTGAGATGAAGGCTCCCCCTAAGGCCTGCATCCACTTGTAATGGAAGCTGCCCCAAACAATTCCTGGACTCACTGCGGCGTGATTTTATTGCAAAGGAAGGAAAGATGGACTTTCCCTCCCACCCAGAGGGTTAAAGTCACCGCTAGCCAACATACGGAGGAGTCACTCCAACATTCTGCCCTGGTTGAGGGCAAAGACCTTGGGAGGACCGGCAGAGGCGTCTAATGAACTTGCCTGAGTAGCTGGGGGAGCCTCCAGAGCATCCTATTTTGAGGGGGGGTGGGTGGGTGGAATATGCATTTTGAGACTACCAATGTGCCTCCTTCTCTCCTGTTCAGCACTTATAAACATTTATGGCAATAAAGGAAAACGTGTCTAAGCCCATCCTGTCCCACTGCAAAGGCTGGTCTCCTCTCTAGGGGTTTGGTTAAAAAAGAAACATTTTCTCGTTTTGGAGCCCCATGGAAATTAATTTGACCCAGGAGCCAAATTAATCCCCGGCCAGGACTTGGACTGGAGGAATCCCAGGAAATCCCAAGGCCGTGGCTAGACTGGAAGTTGGAAAACTTCCCAGACGGCAACAGCAAAGCTTTTCCAAGTCGCTGCCAAGAATTTCGCATGGATTTCACCCGTAAGTGGAGTTCCCCAGGAGCCAAGCTCACTCCGAAGGAAACTGCGCTTTTATTCCCTAAACAAACGAAACGGAGCAAGTCAGATGCTTGACTCAAATCCGGGGCTGATGGGAGGGGGGCTGGGTTAGCGTCGCAAGGTAGCGTTCTGGAGAAAGCATGAATCTGATGCATAGCAATTGATACTCTATCGACCCCAAAGGGAAATTATTTATGGATCAGTTCAATCCATGCTAAAATGCATGGACCCAGAAGATCCATGCTGAGTTATTCATCTTGGCTACTTTGCAACCTGCTTCAATCCGGGATCATCATGCCGGTTAGTTCCAGAACACAGCCGCAAACTGGTTCCCTACAACCAGCCGCATCCCATCATACCCTCACAATTACAACTACAAGACGCACAATTCATGACATGCAGCCTTTCAATTTACCCCCCACCCCAAACTCTGTTGCAACC
Source organism: Rhabdophis nuchalis (assembly GCA_039707465.1). Taxonomy (NCBI): domain Eukaryota; kingdom Metazoa; phylum Chordata; class Lepidosauria; order Squamata; family Natricidae; genus Rhabdophis; species Rhabdophis nuchalis. The sequence goes on along the minus strand of CM077656.1, from coordinate 29,090,242 downwards.
CTATGATCCTCACATTGATGCCACCTTTTCCTTGTGGCTCTTAGTCAGCGGCCCCCAAATGTCCTGATATCGGGGACCGGTTTGTAGGTGGCCATTTTTCCTCAGACTGGGGGGGGGAGGGGGAGCGCTCCGCCTAGAGCCCCTGCATGCACAGTTTTGCTCACCCACCGCTCAGCTCCAGCTCTGCAGCCCGGTTCTGAAGAGGCCACGGATCGGTCAGCAGTCCATGGCCTGGGGATTGGGGACCCTTAAGTGGTCATCTACAGCCGTAGCCCTATGACTCCCCTAAAGACAGCAGGGAAGGAATGGGTGAAGCAGCCATGTTAGCTGCCAGTCTGGATCTCTGTTGTTGTTGGTTTTCTACGTTTTTATTTTAAATGGGCCTTTAAATGTGTGAAGCTGCACGAACGCTGGTAACAAAGGCTTTGCTCATACCACCAATTACACGCTATTAATAACATTCCTCCCTTTTCCCCCCCCAGAGTGCTGAGCTTTATTATCTCCTTGAATCGCTCCCACTTACGGCTTCCCTTTCCATCTCCGCCTGCGGGAAATGCGGAAGACAAGACGCCCCGGGTTCTGGCTGGGTGCGTATCGCACGGCCCTCCGCATCCTGTCCTCACAAGCCATCGCGGCGGGAGCCTCGCCCAACCTTTTCCCCACAAAGGCCCCAGAGAAACACCCTCCGCTCGGCCTGCAGTTCTAAGCTTTCGGAGTCACTGCGGGTCCTGAATCGGACCCCATGACTGCCCTCATGCTCCCCCATCACCCTGCGACGGGTTCAGACAATAAGATCAGAAATAGAAAAGTTCTTTTTTTTTAAAAAAAAGGGAGGGGGTTCATAGTCCCCCCCCCCCAAAGAAAGTCCTGGCTTGCAAGCAGCTTCAAAGGTTCCTTTTCTCCCTTTGCAGCAACCTGGTTGTTAAGCAAAGCATTTTCTAAGTGAAACCCATGATTTACAAGCATCCCTTCAGCATCCCTTTCCTTTCCCGAGCTGCTCCCCAGCGCAGAGGAGCCTCCTGATCCTAGATCCAGGAAGCCCCACGTGACTTTGAGAGGAATCAAAGGAAGAGAAAGGTGGGAAAGATGAAAGAAGCGCCATCTCCCGCTCCTCACAGAAGTCATAAGAACAAGTGTTTTCAACACCCCCCTCTGAAGAGGAGCAGGAGGCACTTCCTGAACCTCGGTCCTCTTTGGCAGAGTCAGGACGCAGCCCACCCCCTGCCCACCCCCTGCCCTTCCAGGCCCAGCGCTCGAAAGGTCCTTGGTCTAGAGCCTTGTTCCTGAACCCTCCAGGGCTGCTTCCCTCCTGGCCCAGGCAGGCCCAGGCAAGCAGTTGCAAAACTGGGTGGAAAGTCCTTTACCACCACGCATGTAATATTTTAAAGATACTCAGCTTCTACACATACACACCAGTTAATATACAGACACTTTTCATTTAGCGACTGCCTTGTACACAATGACCTTTGCAACCAATCATCACATTTGCAACCTTCACAGCTCGGGAAAGGAAAGGAATGCTGAAGCACCATCATGGGTTCCACTTAGCAAATGCTTTGCTTAACAACCAAGTTGCTGGTCCCAATTGTGGTCACAAAATGAGGACAGCCTGCACTCGGCTAAAGTCACTTCCAGCTCCCAGGGCCACCAAGTTGAGTGAGGGCCTTAAGCAAAGCTTCTCTTGGAATAAAATGCCTTGGAGAGAAAGGTTTTGTTGAAACCTTGAATTTCCTGTAACTGAAAATCACACAGGGATTGAAAACCATGATGATGATGATGATGATGATGATGATGATGATGATGATGATGATGATGATGGTAATGGCAATAATAATAATAGATGGAGAGGATCACAACAACAATATAATTGGTAAATTATGCCCAGGAAAAGACACAAACAACAGTGGTTCTTTCTTGAAATCTTTTCCCATTTTCCACCGTAGACGCAGGTGTCAGGAAAGGCTTCTTCGCTTTTGATATGTCAGTTCCTGCTTTTGGGGGGGGGGGGGGAGCGTGAAGCACCTTTGATGTGAAACAAAGCTGGTTTCTCCCCTGACCGACATCAAAAAAGACCCTTCAGATTCTGGGGTCTTAAGCAAAAGCCCCCCCCCCCCCCCCCGCTCTCTCATCTGGCTTCACAAAGGAAAGCTTCCTTCCCATCAGACCTTTCAAAGCAGGGAAACCAGGCCTGGCTTCCCCTGACGGTTGCTGGGCTCACGTGGAGGATGTCATGGCTTCTTTTTCCTGAGGATGGGCCGCCTCCGTCTGCATCGTCCGGCTGCACTGGGGACGCCCCCGGGGTTGGTGCCAGCCAATGGGAAAAGGCCCCTCTTTCCCCATCTTCAAATTAGGCTGACGTTTCCTTGTTTTCGCCTTGATGCAGCACCCCGGGAGGGCATCTGGGCACGAGCAAGCACTGCGACCCCTACAAATTCAAGCGCAGGCCCGGGTACCGGCTGTTTAATGCCATTTCTTTATTGGGTCCGTCCCCGGGGGAAACATGCCAGATACGCCTCTCGCTTCCTCTTCCAAAATAGAGAACGTTCCAAAAAGCCAGACCTGATCTATCCCGCCATTGGGAGGATTACAGGGAAGAGTTTCAAATATCCCACCTAAGGAATATATAGTCAAGCAGTAAACAACAGCCTCATCCAGGAGCCAACAAGAAACACACCTACCGAAGCCACGAGTGTGTAACATGGGAGAAACTGCACACCCACCAGCACCAACGATGTTACCTAGTCGGGAGGCCTGCTTTCAACCCTGAGCTACAAATATTCGCTTCTGTTGGCCAGGAGAAGGGCCTTTCAAGAGACTGCTGCTTCAGGTGGCTTGAAGCTCTTCTACTGCAATTCCCAGACCATTCAGAGAAGTCGCTTTGCTTTGGTTAGGCAAAATGGATTTTGGCCAGACTATTGTGACCCAGAGGGTCAAGGGGGAACGGTCAAAGGAAGCCAAGGGGGGTGGCTGCGATGGTGCAAACCCCAGCTGTGGGTCCAAGCTGCCCTCTTGGCTTCTTTGGCCAGATCTTGTAGGACCCCCGTGAGGGGGGTCTCTTTCTCCGCGAATGCTCTGCCCTCCATCTGCCCCTCTGGCAGGCGGGAGGGAGGGAGGGAGTGATGGGGGAATTCTCTGGACATTGACTGGATGGTGAGCGACTGGGCAATACAGCCACATTGTGCAGTTGTGTAAATTTCCCATTTGTGTGGGTCCTCCTAAGGTCTTCTATTGCTATTTCTCTTCTGTTTTTGTGGTTGTTTCCGATTTCATTCATGACATTATGATGTGTTTACTAGAAATGCTGCCGCAATTCAGGTGACGTATAAAGCAATTAAATAGGCTATTAGGTTTATATTTATTATTAATAATAATGCATTTTGTGCCACTGTTTTTAGCGTCAGGTAGGAGAGAATGTCAGAGCTGCTGGCTGTTCACGGCAGGGGGAGAGTGGAGCATAATTCAGTCCTTGTTTCCTTCACGTTCCTGATAATAAGTGATTTAATAATTCATGAACTTTATATTATCTGTAAGGATGTATTTCTCTGCAATAATGCAATACTTGGCAGCTTGTCAGGTATGGTGCAGCTGAATAAAAAAGCACAAGATATAGGATAACTGCACCCATTTCCTTTTATTGCAGTTTTACTATTTTATGAAATTATAAAAGCTTGCCATAAAATTCACTAGGACATTATTGGTTTATAGTGTAAACCAATAATATTTTAATATATTAGCATTTGGGGAGGTAATTATTTAGTGTTACAATGTTCAGATAAGTGTTAATTTTACCAGTGTTGAACACTGTGCAATATCAATGCTTAGCTGCTGCATTTCCTAATTGTATAAATTTATATTATTTTAAAGCCCATTTTATCCTCTTAATGCCCCAATCCTGTGTGTTTTAAATATTTGATATGAAATTGTAGAAAGTGATGGTTGGTGACTAAGGACTTGATTTCACTGTTTATTCAAAGTATTTAAATACTGTCCTTCATCAAAATCTAATATCAAGATTATTCCACATCATATCAGAGTGCAAAAACAGAACCTAAATAAAACCACCTGGAATGGATAAACATCCTTCAGGTGCTACGTCCCTGTCTTTTGCTAAGTGCCTCTGTTGGTCCTGACCAAGCTATTGAAAAACGGGCACCCTGAATCCCCCCCCCCCCCACACACGTTGTTAGGTCACATTTAGGGACAAGCCTGGCATAAGAGCCATGGATCCGACTGCAGAATTAGCTTGACCAGAACAGAGAGCGCAGCACTCGGGCAGAAGGAGAGAACAGTCTTCAATATAATTTGGAGCAAGGGAGAACATTTCCTCTTCTGAGAAACAAACACCTTCCAAGTGTTTGGAGACTTCCATCATATCTCCTTGCATCTTTTTTTCAAAGAAAAACCCTACCCGGACCCTCCAAAGGATCCTTGCAGGGCTAGGGCAGATCCCCTCTGGCCCCAAGCGTGGAGAAGATGCCAGGGCTTTCCCCACAGCCGTGTGGTGTGGAGGGGTTCAAGGGTTGGACCAGGACTGGGGAAACCCCCCCCCCTCAGGAGGGAGAAAGCCTCCCATGAGATGCTGCTGGGGCAATTGGGGGGGGGGGCCTTACGCCTTCTCTTATCCCAGCCTTCCTCACAGGCTCTTCTGACCTGGGATGCCCACAAGGAGACGGAGTAAGGCCTCTGAGAGGGGGCAGAGTAGAGCCCTCACTGACTTTAGACTATTTTATTTGGTAAACAGAACTATAATCCCATTTTTAAATCAGCTGGCTCCAAGCTGCCATACGGGAAACAAAATGCTATTTTGAAAATGGCACGGAATATTACATTTGGTAGCTTGGGGCCTTATTTTTATTACGAGGCATATTTTTCATTCCTATTAAGATATTCTGTTTTATTTGGAAGCTTTATATGCCGAGTTTATATTAAAATACAAAGTTGACTGATATGAGTAATGAACAGGTTGATCCTTCTATGATGAGTCTATTTAATTATTGGGAAAAGCACCCAGGTTGGATAATATAAAGACCGATTCTCACTAGGCTCTCCTTATATCACTCTATAATTGGGAAATAATTATAGATATTGTAAGCTTTTGGCAAGGATGGTGTATAGGCAGCATTCTGGACCATTTGAAGTGCTGTAGAAATATTTAGAACCTCCACTCCTTCCAGATCATGGTAGACTAGACGCCCTCAAAATTATTTCCTTTTCCCTCTCCAATGCTATGGAATTTCTCCGAGGGTTATAAAGCAGAACCAAGAAGAATGCCAAGCTCTTTCTCCATATGCCTTTTCTGAGAAAAGCATTCAGGTTTGAAAGTTTCATTATCAAGCAGTGCCAGCCGACTCAAAGGGAATTCTTGAGATGGGTTCCCCCCCCCCCCCGCTAGACCTACCTTCCAAAACCACTTCCACATTTCCCACGTATTTCAATTTAACTTTAAGTTGTATCATTTGGGACAGATTCCTGAGTTTGGGCCATCGAGGTGATGAGAAAGGGGAATCCTCTCGGGTCTCGGCCCTGCCTCGTTGGCGTTGGGGTTCTCGCTTTGTGGAAAGGACAGCCGTTTCCTTACGATGGACATTTGCACCTCCTGGCTATGAAGTACGTGGAGATTCTCATTCTGAAGAGCCAACGCGGCCAGTTGCTGTCAGCATCTATTGTCCCCCTATTTAAATAACACCCGAGAAGAGAATTTTGTCTTTTTGGGGGTGGGGGAGGGGCTGATTCTGCAGGCAGTTTCCTTCCTCTCAAGCAACAGACTTCAGGCGGGCTTTCTGTTATGTTGCTCCTTCAGGCAGGGGCTGCAACAGCTCACCGCAGCCAACTTGCCATGGCCAACGAATCGCGCAAAAACGTCCTCCGGGATAGAAGTTACACTAACATCAAAAAAATAACGGAATAGAATCATTAAAGAAAGGATGACAAAGAAGGGACAATATAAAATGAAAATGTCAAAAATTAAAATATTTTTCTAAAATTATTTTAAATAATTCAGTTAATTAAATAAAATAATTAATTAATTGATTTATATTATTGAATTGTCCCACATCGAGTTGGCCATGGTGAGCCAAGTGCCGTGAGTTGTCCTGTCCAGTTGAGCCGTGTTATTAAAAACTCCGCTCTGCATCTTAAAGCAGCCATAAAGGGAGATGCTTAAGCTGCTTGGCGGATTGGATTGACGGGCAGCTGTCCTTTGTGCTCTGAGTCATACGGGGTGCTCTTCTGCTTTCTCCCTCCACTTTTTCTCCTGCCTCACTTAAGAGGAAGCAGGAAAAAATGATTTTTTGCTTAATGCGAAAGGCAAGAGCTTCAGTTTCCCGGAAGACAGATCAATGGCCAACCAGTCCTTGGACAAGCAGCGGACGCAGCCTCAAGAGTCCATCAAGGCTTCCTAATGCATTTTTGTGCACTGTATTCAGAATTTATTTGTGGGAGGATTAAAACCTAATATGTGCACATTAGTCAGAAGATTCTGGGTTGCTGCACTGCAGTGAAGCCTCAGAACTCAAGATAGACAGGATCCCAGGAAGATTGTGCTGTCCCTTATGAAACAAATAGAAGAGGAATCCTATCATGTAGCCCTCAAAAGCACCCCCAGGCATTACCTCATCCCAATGATTGGGAAAAGAACCAGTTCTATGGCGCTAAATTTGGATGGGATGGCATGGGTTTTGCCATGGGGCAGAGGTTCCTCTGGAAAAGGCATGCATCCAGGAAAACGGAGCTCAGATGTGTGCCGGTCACTTCCCAAGGACTTGTCCAGCTGGAGTCCAACTGTAACAGAATGACTTTGTCTGTTAGATGCTGAGCATGTTCCTCAAAATAGCTCTGAAAAGGATCCCCTCCCTTCTTCTTAACCACCAGGAGCCTGGCCACCTGAAGGACGACCACCAGGTGGCCATCTGCAGATGTAACATGAGTGGTGAAGGGGCTTCTCTTTGCTGTTGCTTCACGAAGGCTTTGCTCTTCATCCTTCACCTGTGGGGCTCTTGGCAGCTCTTGGGTGGCTTCATCTCCTCAGTAAGCCACGATGACCTCCGAGATCCGTGATGACAGAGCAACCTGACTGGCACATATTGGTTCAGGGCCAACGCGACACGGACCAATCAGCACGGGCCTGTTGAGGATGTTAAAATGATACCAAAATGACATAAAACAGTAACAACATTATTATTATTATTATTAAAGCAATATACAACAAATGCAAGAGAGGGAGAGAGGGAGAGGAGAGACCAAGAAGCAATTCTAGAAGCTTCTCTTCCCTTCCATTCCTGATGTCGGAAGAAAGCAGGAAAGAGAGAGAGAGGAAAAACAATAATCCTGCTGATTAGAACCAGAAAGATGGATGCCTTGGAAATACAAGGGCTTAATTTGAGTTTTTAGAAGTTGCATGGCTCCTCCTTTGAGTAAGTCTTTATTCTTTGACTTTGTTTACTAGCTGTTTGTTTTTCTGGAACGCTCCCTCTTCAGCCGATTGCCTGGATTGTCTTCATTTTTAGGGGGGGTGAGAAAATTGAAGGCAATTCTTCTCCAAGCAAAACAAAGATGGAATTTTCAATCTTCTCCATCTTTATTTTAAGAAAGGGCTGGAACTAAGCAAATGTTAGGGTAACAGAGTGCGTTTCTCTTCCCCTCTGGCTCAAAGGGAAGCTGCCTTTTATTTTAAAGGTCTCCTCTAAACTGAAGCTTTTTTATCTCCAGAGGCTGCGGCTTTGGGGCAGCTTCTTTCTTTCCCCACTTTGAATCTAAAGCTGTTTTCATGAAATGTTTTGAGAAGGTCAAGAGATAATTAGGCAAGTGATAATGGCCTAGATCAGGGGTGAAATCCAGCAGATTCCATTCAGGAATGGAATTTCTGAGTAGTTTGGAGAACCGGCAAATGCCGCCTCTGGCTGGCCCCAGAGGAGTGGGGAGGGAATGGGGACTTTGCAGTGTCCTCCCCCTGCCACGCCCACCAAGCCACGCCCACGGAGCCGGTAGTAAAAAAGATTGAATCCCACCACTGGCCTAGATTCCTATAACCCTGTGCTGGAGAGTGGAATTGCTTGCAAAAGGAGCCTCGTGCCAAGGATGGGCCTTTCGTGGGCTTTGAAAGGGAAGGAGGGGAGGCAGGGGAAATGCCTGCAAACTCCCCTTGTGGGAACCAAGGAAGGACCTGGGGAAATCAAACGGACTCTCTCGAACTGGGGCTTAATCCAGAGACGCGGCACAGGGAGGGAGGGCTGCTAAACCGACAGGAAGAGCTCAGGGAACGAAGGGGAGCCCTGAGGCCGAAAGTCCCTCTCTGGATGGAAAACGGACTGCGGCAGCTCATTGGCCAAAACCACTCTGGCAAAAGAAGACGTTGAGATATTAGCATAACAGGCTTTCCCCCAAATACACGGCCATTCCTATTGGCTTTCCAGCCACCCAGATGCCTCGAATCCAGTGAAGCGAACCAGATCGCAGTTCCAAGCCATTGGCCAGAAGCGAACGGACTGAATACGGCCCTCATACGGATTAAATAGGCTGCATTTAAACTAAAATCAAACATACAAGCTCTCAGAAGCTCCCAGAGCAGAGGGTGCCCCAAGGCTAAGGGAAGACTTTCTTCAGTGGTCCTGAGTCAAAATGGAATGGGTTGAACCCGGCAAGCCTTCCTCTTCTTCAGCTCATCTTCCCCAAAAGGGAGGCAGGGGCTGCACGGCTGCATCTCGTGGGGTTATTGCAAAGAATGTGGGCGTACCTGAAGTGCTTTCGGCATTAAAAAAAAAACCTCTACAAAGTTATTTTTTAAAATGTCCCAAGACCTACTTGGAGAAGCTGAGCATGTATAAGGCTAGCATTGTCCTTCCCCATGGACTCCTAGTGATTTCATTGAATCCCCTTTGCGCGCTTTTTCTTGGTACCAATGTGGGAAGTGACTTATGGTGCCTCTTCTAGTCCGGAGGTCTCCCAGGGATTTCCCCTTGGCCGTCTGATGCGGCTTCTCTGGTTGAAATCTGACAAGGTCAGCTGCAAAATCATCCCACCTCAGCCCCTTTCTTTGTCTGACAGGATTGCCCCGAAGAGCTCATTCCATCAAAGGGTCACCGTTCAGCCGTGCAGCGTGGGTCTTCAGCGCAGGCCTTGCACGTGGGAATGATAATAACATCCAGGTGCTCTGGAGTTGTGCTTGGATGGCACAGGGCCCATTTCCTGCCCTAGCTGAGATCTTCTCCCTACCGTAGGGTTCCCTCCCTTCAATTGACTTGGGAATGGCTGCCTGTCCACATCGTGGAAACGTGAAAATGGATCTTATTTCTAGCTACTTGTTATTAAAATAGTGCCTGCGCACTTATCCCGCTGTTCAACATTTGGCTTTCATTATTATAGTTGGAAACAAATAGGAATTTTAGAGGGTTCTTTTAAGCAGGTAATTTCACATTTGTTCTTTTTCTCTCTCCATGTAGCAGAACTATAAGCGTAATTTATGGGCAGCTCTGCAGAACTAAATTTTAGCCTGCAAAGTTTCCAGAAGGAAATAATCCATCAGTCTTCACCGCTTAAATTCCATTCCATTTATTACATTAATGAAATTGTAAGCAAATATTGCAAAGTCTGCGTTGGACTGAACTAGATCCAAAAATGCCAGATTTCTAAGGTATTTACATGTATGTGTAAGGGATGAGAGTGAGGGGGGAGGGGAAAAGAAAATTTGGACAATATATTGGATTCTACTTCAGCCATTTAAAGACCCAGTTTGATGTTCATCAGGCTAGAAACCAGCAGATCGTTAGTTTAACCCCCCCCCTTTAGGCACAAAGCCACCTGAGGGACCTTTGAGTCCAACCCCCTGCCCAAGCGGGAGACCCTACATCTGCCTCTACCTAGGATTGAACTCACAACCTCCTGATTGGGAGGCGAGAGCTCCACCTCTAGGCCACAACAGCAGTGACCTTGGGCCAGTCACTCCCTCTCAACCCCAGGAGGCAGGCAAGGGCACACCGCTTCTGAAAAGCCTTGCCAAGAAAACCACAGGGATGCATCCAGTTGCCAGAAGTCAGCACTGACAAGAAAGAAAGAAAGAAAGAAAGAAAGAAAGAAAGAAAGAAAGAAAGAAAGAAAGAAAGAAAGAAAGAAAGAGAAAGAAAGAAAGAATTTAAAAGGATAAGATTTATCTATTATAAAAAATATCTGATGGTGCACACATTCCTTTAAAAAGATCCCTAGCCTCCCACCCAAAGCCAAGCTGCATGAGCATTTTCAAGACAGGTCGAATTCGGCAAAGTGCTGCCACCTAGTTGACAAAATATGAATAATATTAAAAGCATACATACATACAGCTATGTCACAAATGCAATGCTATAGCTTGCAAAGCAAACCATGTTCAGATATAATATTGCTCATTTAAGAATACTCCAGAATGATGGTGGCCTTTGTGGTTCCCCTGCAATCCTCACCTGACCACACTGAGCCTCTGCTTGACAGGAGGGAGCCGAGCTCCGCGCAGAGGGGAGGAGCTCAGGATGGCTACGGCTGGTGGGGGAGGCCCTGGGAGGCCTGGCACAGACCCCAAGGGAGTGAAAATCCCGCGAGAGGTTCAGCAAGGGGGACTTTATCTCAGGGCCTCCCCACTCCGCTTAGCTGGGACTCTGTCCACTTACCAGCCTGCCCCGTGGCCTCACCTCCACCACTGGCAGTGCCGTGATTGCAGCTGTGGAGGGAAGAGTTGGGCGAACTTCACTCAATGTCCAAGATTCCAGTTCCAACTGTTCCTGTTCCTGTTATTACTGTTTATTGGACTTATATGCCGCCCTTCTCCCAGAGGACTCAGGGCGGCCTACAACATAAGAAACACATAATACAAAAGTTAAGAAAAAGATTAAATAGAGAATCCAATAAGCAATAAATTAGCAATTTACACATTAGATTTAAAATAAATTAAATTAGCAATTAAAATTAAGTTATTTTGTTCAGGCCAGGCTGGCTTGCTGAAAAAGCCAGCTTTTTAGGGCGCACCTGAAGGATGGGAGGTGGGGAATTATGCGAAGCTCCAGGGGCAGCTCATTCCAAAGGGAAGGCGCTCCCACAGAGAAGGCTCTCCCCCTGGGGGTCGCCAGCCGACACTGCCTGGCTGATGGCACCCTGAGGAGGACAACTCTGTGGGATCGTACTGCACGGTGGGAGTAGGTGGTCTCTCAAGGACCCTGGGCCTAAGCCATGGAGCGCTTTGAAGGTCATAATTAGTACCTTGAATCACACCTGGAAAACAACTATGGTCGTAAGTGAGGGCTACCTGCGTATCATACATATTGCTGACCAAACTGTTAAAGGACACACACACACACACACACCGCTAAGTAATAATGCAGATTGTTACATCTGGTTTAATAACCTTCACTTTGTGAACCCACCACAAATTAAGCTGGTTTAAAACAAAGGGTAGAAGATCTTAGGAGCGTGGAGGGAGAAGGGCTTCCAGGCAGGGCTTCATGCAAAGAGAGCAGGGCAGATTCTAACCCAAGGGGTCTTGTCAGGCAGATCCTGAGAGTTGATGAATCTATTTTATCAGAATTGAATCAATTTATTCAGAAATGATTTATAATACAATACAATACAATAGCAGAGTTGGAAGGGACCTTGTAGGTCTTCTAGTCCAACCCCCTGCGTGGGCAGGAACCCTATACCATATCAGACAAATGGCTATCTAACATCTTCTTAAAGACTTCCAGGGTTGGGGCATTCACAACTTCTGGAGGCAAGCTGTTCCAGAGGTTAATTGTTCTAACTGTCAGGAAATTTCTCCTTAGTTCTAAGTTGCTTCTCTCCTTGATTAGTTTCCACCCATTGCTTCTTGTCCTGCCCCCAGGTGCCTTGGAGAATAGTTTGACTCCCTCTTCTTTGTGGCACCCTCTGAGATATCGAAACACTGCTATCATGTCTCCCCATGTCCTTCTCTTCATCAAACTAGACATACCCAGTTCCTGCAACCGTTCTTCATATGTTTTAGCCTCCAGTCCCCTAATCATCTTGGTTGCTCTTCTCTGCACTCTTTCCAGAGTCTCCACGTCTTTTCTACATCGTGGCGACCAAAACTGTATGCAGTATTCCAAGTGTGGCCTTCCCAAGGCACTATACAGTGGCATTAACACTTCACGTGATCTAGATTCTATCCCTCTGTTTATGCAGCCTAGAACTGTGTTGGCTTTTTTGGCAGCTGCTGCACACTGCTGGCTCATATTTAAATGGTTGTCCACTAGGATTCCAAGATCCCTCTCACAGTTGCTATTTCTTCCATTCAAGCCTCAAACAAGATTTGAAGCTGTTTCTCATGAGAGAAAACACATAAAATCACAAAATCACCAACTCAAACCACCCGTTGAAATCAGTGGTTTTGTCTCAAGTGAGAAGCAGCTTCTCCGTAGACGCCTTTTTGTTCTCAGACAACCGGCAGTCTAGAAGGTTTGCAGATGTGATTTTGAATACTAAGGAAGGACAATAATCCTTTCCCCACCATCTACGTCCTCTAAAGGACAGCCTTGATCTTGTGAAATCTTCTCATCTGTGACCCACATAGTGTGTGTGTGCGTGTGCGTGCGTGCTTCCCAAAGATTGAGGCTGAACCTTTTAAGCAGCAGAGAATTCTGAAAATTGGGTTGAGCACCTCCCCACTAGGAAGGTATTTCTGCTTTCTATGTGGAAATGTTAAAACATCTGCAACCTTTCAGTTGGCAAGTGGCCAATTCACATGGTGATATAATTCAGACCAATCTTTGTGGAAGGCAGAAAGAATGAGGGTCCAGATCAATCTTTTCAGAAAACGTTTTGGGAGCTAAGTGATGTTAGATAAAGGCTCAGGGCTTCCACGTGCTCATCGTGTTGTCCATCTTTCTAAATGATGTGCCGTTCCAGGCTAGTTTCTTTGGCATAAATTATAGGAATGGAGGCTATAACTGTATGAGCATGGGTTGGTTGTGTCTCTGTTGTTCTTAGGTAATAATGTGTTCGTTTTAAGAACCTAAAGCAAGATTAGATACATGAATCCCCCAAGATCTGCTTTGCACGGTTGATTAAATCAGCTTCAACTCAACAAATCAAGTTTGATCCAGGCAATTGCTTTGATCCATAAAATGTGCCCATGTGCAGAAGCCTATATCAACCCACAATGAAGATTCCTGAATTCAGGTCACCAGGTCAATAAGAAGACCAGTCGATCAGGACTGACTTTAAGTGAGTTACTTTAACTGAGTTCCACTCAAGGCATTTCCTGGTTCTGATGGGGATTGAGCCAAACGAACATCAAGTAATCCTGCAAGGCCATTTCTATAGGGCGTCTGTTCTGATGCCTTTCCCCAAATTAACCAACCCTCAACCAAGCAGTGCCTGGTGAGCTTCTCCCCGGCCAGAGAGGGTGGGAGGCCTGCTGGCTGCATCTCCCGCTTGGAGCCGTTCAGCTGGTCTCCCCTTGGTTTTCCCTTCGCGGTTGGGCCGGCCGGCCACAGAGATGGTTCCAAGGGCCATTCCTAGGGGTGGAATCCCCAGTCAGAAGAAGAGGAATAAAACAGCCCTCGGGCTATTTCGGAAAAGTTCCCGCTTTTCATCATTCGCCCATTTATGTGGATCCAAGTAGCTCAGCCAATTTGTTTCGATCCCTGCGGGTGGAGGAATATTCTGTTTTCCTCTGGTATTTTATTATGTTTTCGTACCATGGTAAATATTGTTGTAAGCTAGGCGGAGAGCCTAAGCTGTGGGAGGAGAAAAACATTTCACATGAACGCAAACGAGGCATTTGCTGGCTTTGCGTGTGCAAGCTGTCTTTCCAAGGGACGTGGGAATGCCTGCCCAAGCGGAAGAGAAAGATTGCCAGAGGTTGAGAGAGGGAAGAACCAGTCGGGGAATCCATCTAGGGAGACGGAGATCAGAAGCAAAAACCCAGCTAGGAAATGTAGAAGAATTCTTGTGAGTAGAAAGTCCACAGGACGTCTCGCCTTTCCATTCTTCCTCTTTCATATCCCTCCAGTCCTTAGGTTCTCATTAGGAAGAACGCCTGCCTTTGCCTGTTATCCCGAGCCTCCTTCTGGGATCTCAGCCAGGACTCCTGTGGGGAGGGGCTGAAAAATTCAAGATGGCAGCCATGACCTGACCGCCAAAGCCCCGCCCCTTTTCTGGCCTTTTTTGACCCAGCATCTCAGGTGGCCTCCTAGCTAGAGAAGGAGACGTTCAGGGGGGCCTCTTAACAGCCTCCTGGATGGAGCTGAAAGGGGCATTCTTCTGCAAAACAATGCCCCTCCCCCCAGACTGTGGGCGGGAGCAACAATAGGGATTTTGGGGTGGGGGCTTAGGACTGATACCCGAGAGCCTCCCTCCCCCCTATCCGTGCAGGTGGGAGTTCATGCTCCTTTCCAACGGCCAGACCTTGCAAGGACTCCTTTACTCCTCTGGAGTAGGAGAAGAGCATTCTGGACACCTTCCGGAACATCTTTCTTTGCTCCCCCCTCCCCTCATGCAAAACAGAACGGGTTTATCTCTCCCACCGCCCCCCTTTTCCAGGACTGAGTTGTCCTTCTCCCCCCCCCCCCCATGCCTGAGTGTTTCTTGCATCCCTTCACCCACGTAACACTGGAGGCCTCTGCATCAGCCTGCATCAGCAAGGCTCCATCCAGGCCATCCCTGGGCTCTGATTGGGACGGTGCTTCAAAGGCCACTTCCAAGCTCTGCTTCTCCATGCCTCCTGCAGCTCCCAGGGGGTGGGGGGTGGGGATGGGCGTGTGTGTGTGTGTGACACTTGTATTTTCAAGGGGGAAGAAGTCATGGACTGTGATTAGCAGCTGATGATGGAGGGAAGGGTTTTGTACAGCAGTGGCTTTTTTCCCCCTGGGGTGAATTAAACTGCACTGAAATTAGTTTTAGTCGTAGGCGGCAGCTTTTGTACATTTGCTGTCTCAGACTACTGAGAAATTGTGCCACCAGTTTGCATCCACAAAGATCTCGGGAGAGAGAGAGAGAGAGAGAGAGAGAAGGCTGGAGTTCTCCGCTCCGATCCACAGAAAGAAAGACTTTTTGGCTGGACACGGATCAGCTCTGGGAGGCGGCCCCAGTGGCTGCATGAGACTTTGGCTGGTTCTTTTTAGGCTGGGACCCCTGCGGACCCTACGAAGGCTTCAGCTCCACTCCCCCCCCCCGTCAAGACAGGGAGAGGCCCCCCCTTCCCCCCCCTCCCCATGTGCAATTGCGGTGTATCTGAGAAGGGCTGTAAAAGGGAGTGGGGGGGGGGGAGCCTTCCGTTCTAAACTTTGATATTCTTCTTAGACAAAAGTGCATTTAAAAAAAAGATTATGGGCAAAGCTGAAGAAAGCTTGAGGATTTTAATGCACCGAGGCTGTCTGGCTTACGTCTGAACGATTTTCATTCTGTCTTGGTGGATTTCTGCCAATTTCAAAGTCTGATAGACCCAGACTAAATAAATATAACAGGCCATGTAAAGTGGGCAGTTATGAAAACGAATTAAGAAATAGCTCCCCTATTACATCATAAGAGGAACATAATAGAGGCTAGAAGAAGGATTTGGGGCTTGCTGTGGTCTCTGCCTTCATGCCCTTTACTTCTTCCCCAAAGTGTAACTATATAGTATAATCTGTGTTGAAATCTTGCAGTCCAAAAGCAAGATTTGAAGGATGGAAGGAAGGAAGGCTAAAGCTTAAGATTCAGAAGGCAACCTCCCTTTCTTAAGAGAGTTGGCTTCAAACTCAGCTGCAGGTTAAAACCTAAACCTAACATAAATCCACTTTTTTTGTTTCCGTTAAATCAATTTCAGTTTAACGGTGCTAGCCTTATAACTCGCTCATGCACTTTCAAATGGGAAGCCATCGTTGTACAATGATGTCCCCTGTGGGGAGGAATTTTGGGGTCTCTTTTGCACCTGAAATGGTGGTGCACGACCTTCTCTGCATCTCCTGCCTAGAAAAGCCCCACACCGCCCATCACTAAGAGGGCCTTTGACATATGCTGCCTCAGCTCGATTGCCCCTAGTTAGGGGAACCTCTTTCTGCTTAACGTTTAAAATTTATTTTCAGTGAAAAATTTAATTTAACGCACTTTGCCTATTCCCTCAGGTTCCGTGCTTCTGAATTTATGTAGGAATTTACAGAGGCAAAGTACATTAGTATAATAATCAAAATTATAGGATGATATACTGCTTTGTTTTTGAGCCTTTTGTTTTTCTGAACCCTTTGTTTTTGAATCCTTCCTAAGACAATTATTTTGTCCCTTGGCAAGCCCCACTGGATCCAGAGCCCTGGTCCTCTTCCAGCCAGGAGGCCTTTCCCAGCTGCCCCAGTTAGTCATGCTATGTACGGTAGGAGAACTGAAATGTTGATTCTGAAAGATCTCCACAGATACGTCCAAAAAGGGAACAATTTAAAGGGATAAGAAAGGATTGAAAAAGGATCCCATATTGACGGGGAAAACAGACACAAATCAGTTGCGTTGATAATGCCGGATGAAAGTGGAAAACGGCTGAATTACTGATCTGAGTAAAAACCTGTACTTTTAATATATAAACTAGTTTTTTTATGCTATTTATGCTACTTCCTCTCTTTTTCTTCTCTCCCCTTTCCCTGCCATTGTCTTATCGTTTTTATTTGCATGGATTGTTTAATTTAAGTTTGTTCTTGTTGTGCATCTTGGAAGATTGCTTCTGTTTTGCACATTTTTGAAATAAAGGATAATGCTTGAGGAAAAATAAAACTAACCTTCTCCTCTATTTCCCCAGGAAACCCCAAAGGATTTCTATGCAGGATATACACTGACGGCTGCCCTTAAAGGAGATAGGCGAAGTAAATCAGTGCCTATCTCAGCCATGGGTTGTTTGTTGCATTTTTAACTCCTTTGATATAGCCAAAGCTTGCCATTTATTCCTACGGAGAAGAGAAAACCCTGAGTTTGAGGTCACAGCCCTGCTGGGAGATGGGCCTGGATCTGGGGTAGGAGCATGTGGTGCTCCTCAGGGGTCCTCGCAGTCCACAGTGGAGAGGGCGCGCAATTTGGGTGTCCTCCTGGATTCCCGGCTGTCCATGGAGAACCATGTGGCAACCGTGGCCAGGGGGGCGTTCCATAAGGTACGCCTGATGCGCCAATTGCGCCCCTTACTGGACCGGGCTGCCCTTCGCACAGTCACTCAAGCACTCCTGACATCCCGACTTGACTACTGTAATGCTCTCTACTTGTTTAACACATATATGAAGCCGCTGGGTGAGATCATCCGTGGTTTTGGGGTGGAGTACCATCTGTACGCTGATGACACTCAGCTGTACATATCCACCCCAGACCACCCCAACGATGCCGCCGAAGTGCTGTCCCGGTGTTTGGAGGCCGTACGGATCCGGATGGGTGGTAACAAACTCAAGCTCAACCCTGCCAAGACTGAGTGGCTGTGGTTTCCGGCACCCCGGTTCAGCCAGATCACTCCAACTCTGGCCATTGGGGGCGAAACACTGGCCCCTGTGGAGAGGGCGCGCAATTTGGGTGTCCTCCTGGATTCCTGGCTGTCCTTGGAGGACCATGAGGCGGCCGTGGCCAGGGGGGCGTTTCATCAGGTACGCCTGATGCGCCAATTGCGCCCCTTACTGGATCGGGCTGCCCTTCGCACAGTCACTCAAGCTCTCGTGACGTCCCGTCTCGACTACTGTAATGCTCTCTACACGGGGCTTCCCTTGAGGTGCACTCGAAAGCTACAGCTAGTCCAAAACGCAGCCACGCGGGTAATTACGGGAGCCACCAGAAGCTCCCATATAACACCAATCCTGCGCGAGCTGCATTGGCTTCCTGTGGCCTTTCGGGTGCGCTTCAAGGTTCTGACGACCATCTTTAAAGCGCTCCATGGCTCGGGGCCTAGTTATATGCGAGACCATCTCCTGCCCCATACATCCCTTAGACCGATACGCTCCCACAGAGAGGGCCTTCTCAGGGTGCCGTCGGCCAGACAATGCCGACTGGTAACACCCAGGGGAAGAGCCTTCTCTGTGGCGGGCCCTGCCCTTTGGAACGACCTACCCCCTGAATTACGCACCATCACCGACCTCCGCCTCTTCCGCCAATGTTTAAAGACATACTTTTTCCATCAAGCCGGCCTAGCCTAACCTCCCATGGGGACTTTTAGACAGTTTTAAAATTGGGTATTTTAACAATTTGGTTTTTAGCATAGGATCGGGATAATTTAATATATATTTTAAATTATGTATTTATTTCCCTATTTTTGTATATTTTAAAATTTCCTGTGCGCCGCCCTGGGTCCTCTGTGGAGAAGGGCGGGATATAAATATAAATAAATAAATAAATAAATAAAATAAGAATGCGGCCGCGTGGGTGATTACGGGAGCCTCTAGATGCTCCCACATAACACCGCTCCTGCGCAAGCTGCACTGGCTACCTGTGGCCTTTCGGGTGCGCTTCAAGGTTTTGACGACCATCTTTAAAGCGCTCCATGGCTCGGGACCTAGTTATATGCGAGACCGTCTCCTGCCCCATACATCCCTTCATCCAATCCGCTCCCACAGAGAGGGCCTTCTCAGGGTGCCGTCGGCCGGGCAATGCCGGTTTGCGACACCCAGGGGAAGGGACTTCTCTGTGGTGGGCCCTACCCTCTGGAACGACTTACCCCCTGAACTACGTACCATCTCAGACCTCCGCCTCTTCTGCCAGCGTCTTAAGACACACCTTTTCCATCAAGCCGGCCTAGCGTAACCTCTCGTTGTGACCGTTCTTAGATAGTTTTAATTTGGGGGATTTTATACGATTTTAGCACAGGGTAGGGATTTAATATGTTTTAAATTTTGTATTTTGTTATAATTGTTATGTTTTTAAATTTCCTGTGTGCCGCCCTGGGTCCTTCTTGGAGAAGGTGCGAGGTATAAATTTGAATAAAATAAAAAATAAAATACAAAAAAAAAATTCACTCTGCAGGACAGCTTTTCTGTCTCGTAAGGTGTATTTCTACCATTCGTAGAAGTCGTAAGGAGGCCTTGTAGTCCTTAAATTGCCCAATCAGATGAAACCATCTTGAGTTGCGAGGAGGCCTTCCTTCCGCTTCTTCAGCCTTGTGGAACAGAAAGAAGCAAGACAAAGAGGAGCCCATCTCTACCAGGGTTTCCTTTTCCCCCTTTCTAATGCTCGTGGATGCGCATGTCAGGCAGGCTTAATCCAGCCCGAGAATGTCTCCCCGCCCAACAGCTGACTTCGCCCTGCGTGCTGCTGGGACACAGCAGGGCCGACTCTTCCCTGCCAGCCTCCGAGGCCAAAGCTCCGCTCAGGGGTTTCCTGCGAGAGGGACAGCCGTGGTGGCCAGGGACGTCCTCGGAGCTTTTCTTTTCTTTTCATGGACGCTCCTCGCTTTCTTCCAGTTGTGGGTTTGACAGAGCATGCGAAGCTTTGGGACTTTGGAGGAGGAGAAGCTCCGAGGATGCAGTTCATGCTGCCGTTTCATTTGGTCCAGGAAGCCGTAGAAAGAACCTCTGGAAGTGCCCAAAGCTGCATGACTGAACTGCTGGACCCAATGCTTTTATTTCCAGCTGTTGGAAACGTTTTAAAACAGTTTTGTTTCCAACATTAAGGTTAAATCTGCTTCTGACTATGACCACGAGATGGCAGGCGTGCACTTTTCAGTCTTTAAAATGTACCCTTCCTTGCAGGCGCCTGAGGAAATGCCGGCTTGCCCTCCAGATGGGGAGTGAAGGCGGGCTGAGATGCAGCTGTGCAAAAACCTCTTCAGAAATCACCCAAAACCCCCCTCAATTTTGCTGCTTACAGAATAACACAAACGTCAGAATTGAACGTTTACCTTATCCAAAGGTGGTGAAGAAAGGGAAGCTTGTATCCTGATTGAGGCAAAGACCACTCTTCCCTTTCTTCCAAAGTGTGCCAGCTTGAAATGTCCTTTTTTCTGTTATGATTGTAACATGATTGTTATGATTGTATGACAGCTTTTGAGAAGAATTGATAGGATGCTTCTCCACCCACCATCATCATGGATATATTAAATGCATAACTAGCCTTTAACCTGTTTTATTGGTGCTCCATGACATATTTTAGAATAGAAAATACTATCCTTTTTGTTTGGGTGAGGCAAATTTTATTATTCCCCATTTCCTGGCAGACAAAATGGAAGACGAAGGCATTTCTGAAAGAAGCAGCTAATGCTGGCTTTCAGAGTGGCTGCCCAGTCGAGGGAGGTCCAGGAAGCACCAAACTTCCCCGTCCTCCAGAGATGGAGGACCTTAAAGGCCATCCTCCTGTTCCCAGCTTTTGCCAGCTGAAAGGCTGAGGGAAAATGCACGTTTCTATCAAAGTTGGCGTTAGTTCTGATTAGGGACATTTACAAATAAGAGTTTTGTAAAAGAAGACGTGTTTGCATTTCTGAGGTCGATGATCTCACCGTCCTTCAAAGATTGACTCTGTCGCTAAACAATAACCCAGAGCACTGAATTTAATACCCAGGTTTTGGGTGCACATTTTTCACAGATCTCATTGGAAAGCAGGGAAATGCTGCTCAGTGTTAAAATGCTGTTGAGCCCTGACGGAGCTCCCTTGATTGAAAGAGAGAATTGTCTGGAGGAATAACCGGACACGGAAGGGCAATCAATAAGAGACGGTCGCTTGCCTTTAGTGCCAATGAATTTGGCATCCTGGTGAAAGCAGGAATCCCCCAGAAGCCTCATTTATCTCCCAGTTGCCTCCAGCAACGCCTCGCTCTTTCCATAGCAACCCAGCAGCTTCCCTTCAGGCAGGGTCTCCTGCTAGCTTCCCTCCAAGTGCAAAGGCAAAATGCAATCAGCAACGCACAAGGGAATGAAAGGGTGTGCGTGCATTTGTGGGTGATTTTCAGCCTTATGGAAATGTGCAGCCATGATATACATTGGCCCATACATGGCAATAGATGTGGACCCATTCACAAGACGAGGGGTGACATGATAGCCGCCTTCCAGTATTTGAGGGGCTACCAGAAAAAAGAGGGGGGTCCACCTCTTCTCCAAAGCCCCCGAGGGCAGGATAAGAAACAATGCGTGGAAACCAATCAAGAAGAGAAGCAACCTGGAATGAAGGAGAAACTTCCTGACAGTGAGGACAATGAACCAGTGGAACGGCTTTCCTCCAGAAGTTATGGGTGCTCCATGGAGGCTTTTAAGAACAGACTGGGCAGCCATTAGGCCAGAATGGTGTAGGGTCTCCTGCTTGAGCAGGATGTTGGATTAGAAGACCTCTAAGGTCCCTTCTAGCCCTGTTCAGATTGATTAATATTAGACAATTAGGTGAAAATCTACTGAAATTTCAGAAAAATTGGGAACATATTATTATTCCACAAAATATAATTATGGCATCAGCAACAATAACTTATTTTTATGAATTGCTTCCCAGGGTCCAAATAGGAAGATAAATAACAGCCGGTCGAGAACTCTTCCTTCGTGGTTTGTGGACCCAAAAAGAACCGCGGGAGAGGCTGGAAGAAAGCCCTTTGGGGCGGGGGGGGGGGGGGTTCCTGCATGGAGTTAAGAGAAAAGTGACACCCCCAACTCGATTGGCTTCCATGCCCTCCACACCCCCCATTAAGTTTACAGGGAACATTTTTATGTAAACAGTCCAGACAGCCAACTTCAAATATTTTGAAGAAATGTTTATTTAACAACCAAATCCATGCTAAAAGAAATAATGTACAGCAGCAATTTCATAACGTTTTCCCTGCCCTTCCGGGATTCTTTGCTTCCATCTGAAATGGAGCAACATAAATATAGTAGTGAAATTGTTTGTCTGCTGGTAAGGAATGCGCTTTGAGCCCTGGTCCAAAACAACTGGAAAAACCTTGCAATGACTTCCCCACCATGCCTGGCCTAGGCTGAGAGGCAGGTCTCTCTCACACACACACTCCCCGCCCGTCCCTCTCTCTATGAAGCCCATTTGCCCTTCTGGGGCGGGGGTGTGGGGTGGCTGAGGCTGGCTGCAGGGGTCCGAGCTGATCAGCTGGCACTGCCAGAAACCACATCTCACTTAATGGAGGAAGAGGAGGAGGAACTCACTTTATTTCCACTAAAAAAATCAACCCAACCTGCTTCTACAGCCTGAAAAGGTCCCAAGCAACCTTGAGTAGATCTTTGCTGGGTCAGATACGCAATTTTACTTGATGGCAAGTTTGGAAGAAAACATAATTTTTCCATGCTTGATTCTAGAAGGCTTCCACCTGCAGATCTATGCCTCTTTCTCCTGTGGAGGAACCCTCAGGGAGGAGCGCCCACTGGAGTTAACAATCTTTAAGACAAGTCAAGTCCACTGAGAGGGTGTTCAGGCCTCCACCGGAGCCCTTTATGGGTTGAGGATTAAAGGAGAGCATTGATCTTGCAAAGCCATGGGACTTTATCGGCGCCTGAGGAAATTTTTCAGGACTCTCTAAAAAGGAGAAGTTGTTTAAATACAGGCTCAGGAGGGCTTGTGAGTGTAAATAAGGAGCCCCGTGCAGTCAAAGTGAAGTTTTTAAAAGACTGACGCTCACTTACCTGGGAGCCAGACTTCTTGCACTCGGTAGGAAGGGACACACGTCAGATGGCGATGAATCTCACTGACCGCAGCGCCCTAAATCTTCCGTTAGATTAACATACACCTAGAGTTGTGTGTTGCAATTCGTAAAACCTTATCCATCTTCTCAGCCTGGGTCTGGGACAGCCTCCAGGGCCTTCAAACTAAACAAGACTCCAGTAACTTTAAAAGAGGAACGTAAATTATGCAAGAAATTATCTCCATATGGACGGGTTCCAGATCTCCGCAGGGGATTCTTGTTCTCTTTTATAACGTGGAAATAATATCTCCATTGTTTTTCAAGAGCAGGGCATGTTTTGTTGCAATTAGCAGAGGGAGAAGTTCCGTTGCCTCCTCTCTGGCGGTGCTGCCTTCTGTCAAGGGCAGAGGAGAAAGGAGGCCGAGGATGTTCAGAAACCACTTTGGGCCAGGATTCATTTCCTGGACCTCCACCCGACCCGTGCAGTCAGGAGGGGCAAGGAGGCAACCCGCCTCACCTCAGGACGAGGTTTGCCTCCCTCCGTGAGCAGCAGGCCTTGGGCAGCTCCGTCTTGTGTGCCAGTTGCCTCCATCCCTGAATGGATTGCGCCAATCCCTGCTCAGGAGCCCTGGCGCCTTAGGCACTTGAACTGTTGCAATGCACTCTATGTGGGGCTGCCCTCCAAAGCCACCGGAAACTATTGTTTGGTCCAGAAGGGGATGTTCTTTGTTATGCCCAAAGAATAACTCTACTCTGGGCGTCCCATGAGGCTCCTGGGTGGGATTCAACGGCTGGTTATTACCTTAAAGCCCTCAGAGGTGAGATCCTTGACACGTCCCTGCCCTTCCCCTCCGTTCTCAGAGCGGGGGGGGGGGGGGCACAGCCCAGGTCACTTTGTTGGAAGAAGGCCATCCTATGGGACCGAGACACAGACATCTTCTCTGTGGCAACCCCTGGAAGGAGGAGGTTCTTCCCTGGGACAGGTGCTCAGCTCCAACTCCAACAAGCCGTTAGCAACACAAAAGGCCTGGCTCTTCCCCTGGGCTCTGGGATCACGTTGTCATTTATTTTAATTTCATAATTTCATTTATTTTTTAATTATTTTTTGTTTTATTTTATTGCTTTGTGTGTTTAAATGTGCTATTCTACTGTGTATTAATTATTTCTGGCTTTTTATATGCCACCCAATCACAGAATCTGAGTTGGGTGATTATATGAATGAATGAATGAATGAATGAATGAATGAATGAATGAATGAACGAAGGAAGGAAGGAAGGAAGGAAGGAAGGAAGGAAGGAAGGAAGGAAACAAGCAGTCAGTTCTGGAAGATATGAGTGCCAATAAGGAGATGACAACTCTTAACCCATGATGGTTTTTTATGTTATGTTTCCTGCCTCTGCTGAAAAATCTATGAAACAACAGTATTATAGTGTTCATTATTTATTAAAATTAAAAATACAGAATTTATATCTCCTAGGAATTAAGTTTTCACTTGAATGATAAAATCACTGCAAAAATGGAAAGGAAATGAATGAACCTGGGTACCTCAGACCCTCAATAGAACTCTAAGCGCTGTGGTATTTCAAATATGCAGGCTAAGAATTACGACAGTGAAGTTTTAACTTGGAGAGAAAGAATGTTTGTGTTTTTTGTAAAAACCCCAGCAAAATCCAGATGGATTAATGTGGGTGGCTGAATTTCCTGCCAGTGCCATGGAAAGGCCCAGCAAAAGACAGATGGGGCCACACAAATAAACCTCTGGCAGCTTGGAAATGAAATGAAGGCCAATTAGGAGTCTTTAAGAAAGTATGAGAAAATGGCAGAAACGTGTCAGGTAAAAGTCAGAAACGAAAAGCCAGAGAATCGATGAAGGTTAGAAAAAGAACTTTTAGGAAAACTATGAGAGGTACAAGATTGCTCTTTGCCTCCGTTCCATGTCTGTAGTTCACAAAGTTAATTTCCATTGGGCTGCACCATTTTCTTTAAACCCTTTTAGTAGAGTGTAAAGTGACTTCAGGCCATCTGCTGTGGCCCATTTGGAAAATCCTGCGCTTGGCTGTTACTTATTTTCCGACGACTTCAGAAGCGCCACAGTCAATGAGTAGACACCCTTCAACAACCACAACAGTCCCTGAGTACTGAGGTGGGTCATGGGCATTGGGTCTAGGATCCTCACCGGACCCATGCGCAGGGAACCACCAATGCCTTCTCTTTCCCATCATGCATCAGGCATGGCCATAAGATCCATCTCTTGTCAATGCCGTTGTATCTGGTGAATCCAACGTTGGCCCATTTGCACCACTTTCCCCACCAGGGCTGGCCATTGGGAGTATGCCCAGTATGCTCAGCTCCACCATCGGGGGATTCACCCCACCCCCACCCCCCGATCGGGGGAAAAGGAAATGCCTTCCAATGGGGTGGGTGAGGCCCTGAAGAATGCGCCCAGGTGTCTCTGAGGGGAACGAGGCCCAGCCGACGCTGCTCCCTTAAGGAAAACCGGGGGTCTGGGACAGGTCACACAAAATGCCCTGGATCCTCGTGAAAGGGCCTCTTTCCCTTGCTAGGAACATGGGCCTGTGAGGGAAGGAGAGCTCGACCCGAGTGGGGAGGCTGATGCCCACGGAGACACCTAAGCCAAGAGGCCAAACTGAGACAGTCCTATGAGGACTGTGATTCTCCCGCTGGCCAGGAGATCTTGCTAAGTCTCCCCTTGCTCAGTGGTTTGTAGCTGAGGAGTAAGTTCACAGGAACCATTATTTCATCCCATTGTCCGTCCCTACATTATACGTACATTTAAAGCGCTCCATGGCTCGGGACCTAGCTATTTGCGGGATCGCATCCTGCCCCATACATCCCTTTGGCCAATTCGCTCCCACAGAGAGGAACTATGCCAGCGGGCGACGCCCAGGGGAAGGGCCTTCTCTGTGGCGGGCCTGACCCTCTGGAACGACCTTCCCCCCGAAATTAGAACAACTACGGACCTCCGCTCCTTCCGTCAAAAACTAAAAACTCACTTCTTCTGCCTGGCCGGCTTGGCTTAATCGACCCATTTACCTCTAGCTGAATATTTCAAACTGTTTTATTAGGGATTTTTAGGGGTATTAGTTTTAGATAGTTTGGGATTTTAGTGCAGGGTCTAGGTTTAATTCATTTTAAATTGTATTATAATGTTTGTTGTTTATATATGTATTTTTAATTCCCTGTGCACCGCCTCAAGTCCCTTCAGGGAGAGAGAGCGGTTTACAAATTAAATTATTATTATTATTATATAGGGACAAAGTTCACAGGTTGACATTCACAGGCTACATCTGGGGCATTTTGTGGGCCAGGAGTGAAAGAGACCCCCGTTGAGTGGGACAGAAGCTCTTCAGGGGATGCAAACTCTTCAGGTTGCTCTTTTGCCCAGAGTTCAGTCCAAGACGTGCATGAACTGTAAGCTACTTTATAAAGAGAACTATAGCTAACTTCAAATGCTGAGTTAAAGTATCATCAAGTTTCCTTAGTTTTCTTTAGTTTCTCATGTCTACTGTGGTTTAAACAACAAGCCACCATTAAAACCACGACTGAGGGCGACGAGTGAACGGAGAACATTCCATCCACCGTATCCGCCTTCTCGAATCTGCTTCTGGGGCCACTCTTCTAAGCCTGCTTAATCAGAAGTAAAGTCCAGTGAGCTCAATGCAAACTCTGCCAAAATAAATGCGGTTAGGTTAGGACTGCAGAATAGTTGTGTATACACACACACACACTAATAATGGTCACATTCAGATTTAATTACTGCAACTTAAAATGTCTGCTGAAGAATAAAAAATATGGTGCATTTTGTCATTAAAAAAAAAAAAAGCGCATTACTGGAAGATGCATCACAATTTGTAAAAGTTAGCCCTCCTGTTCAGAAACTGCTGATATAAGTCATTTGTTATCATGAGAAGCTCAGGGCAAAATCTTAATAACTCTTGAAGTCCTCAGTACACTTTAAAACAACCCAACAAGTTTGCAAGGTCAGGCTTTAATACAGATGCTTCCTGTATTCAAAATGTATGAAATTCTGGGAACACTTTTTTTTGGGAAGACCAAACACTGCCTAAGGTGAAAAAAAGTATACTGGTTTTGGTCTAAACTGAGCAAAATTTGGATAGATCTACTGAAATCAATGGAATTATTTGTTAGTCATGATGAGTTTATAGTATACAGAGGAGAAATCTTGCATCCAGCAATGAAATAGAGCAGTTTCTAATTTCATAGGCGTTTAATTCAATACAGGTGAATTACACGCTGCACGTCAGGGTAGAGAGGACGTTTGAGATTTACCTTTCTCAGGGCAGCTTAGACAGGATCCTAGTTTTGCTAACTGAGTGGTTTCCAGATTTTTAATCTTCAGGGAATTCACCCTTGACTCCATGTTACATCCCAAGACATACGACGCGTCCCATTTACAAATATTATTTCAGATCAAATTTTCATGCATTAACTTGGATTTGTGTCATATCGCAAATATGACACACTACTGTCTGCTCTGTAATGTGGGCAAGCAAGTCTGGGGCTTTCTCAGCTGAGGACTATTTTGCTCCCCTGGAGCAGCTGAAATCCAGGGTGTCTTTCTATGATGTCACCCAGTCAAGGATTTTTCCTCCGAGAGTGTTCTATTTTTGCCATCCATATAACAAGATCATGAGCAGAAGAAATATTTTAATGCTATTCACAGTCTTCCCAAATTAAAAAAAGGAAAGAAAATATACAGCTTAAGTCATTTGAGTTTCCCTTCATTGTTTCAATTGGTTTCTCTTTGCATCAAAGCATCAGATGAGATGGAGGAGCTCAGCTTGAACAGGGGAAAAACCAGGAAAGAGAAATAAAAGAACAACAACCACAACCCCTTGTCAGGACAGCCCTGCTAAGAAATTAGATAAAAGGTACGTGTAATATAAATCACCTGCAGTTTAGTTGAGTTTGCTTATTGTTTGACTCCATTCCATAAACAAGGAATTAAAACAGAGCAAAAGTAATCCTGGGGCTTTTTTCCTAATTAAAAAATAAAATAACAATCAGAATATCAGAATATTATCAGACAAAAAGCCTAGCCTATCTCCCCCCCTGCCCCCACCCCCAAAAGAGCTATCTTTGACTGCATATTGGTTGTGGTATGTTTAAATAGTTGTTTAATAAAATACATCTTTAAGTCAAAGGTTAGGGAAGTCATCAGTAGTAGGGCCAGAATAGTCCACCTGCGGCTTCAGGGAATGAATGGCTGGGCTCCATGGGACTCTGGTGAGCCATTGCATACAGTATTAATGCCATTCTTCCAGCACATTTAACAACAAGAGAACTTGTAGGCAAAAAGGGTGTATAAGTCTTGCATACAACCAAGTGTGAAGGTTCTGTTCCTTAGCTTTCCAAAATCCATGCAATAGTTTAGTCAAGTTCAAGAGGAGTCCCAGAGAGCATTTCCCCCCCCCCTCCTCATAATTCCTTTTCAAAATGGCGGCATGACCCACCACAGTCCTCTTTACTTCAGTCCAAAGAGAAATTCCAAGTTCATCTCACTGCAAAACCACAAAACCACACGTTGGTTTCAGAGTCAGCTTACGTTCCAGAAATGTTGGGGCTCAACGGGAAAGGTTTCAGCAAACCGGGCCCATTTCCAACCAAGTGGAAATCATTCAAGCTTCCCGGCTCTTTGTAAACATCCACAGAAATGCCATAGAAAACGTTTGTCCGTATTGCATCTCATTTCCAGTTATGCAAGGTTTTACTTGGATAAAAGGGTGGGGTTTTTGGGAGGTAATTGTCGCTCAGACACTTCGTGGTGCCCTCTCAAACTCGTGGGTCCTTCTATTCCTACCTTTCTTATTTTCCTGTAGATGCTTCCACTTGTTTGGGTTCACCTGGGCATTAGCAGGTCTCTGCCGGCGTTGTTTGCGGTCCCGTTTCCACACCTGTTCGCAGAATTCATCCATTGTGTTTAGGTTGGGGTGGTTGATGAGCTGCATGAAGTCTCTATACCACACTTTCTGGATGGGAGTCATGCCGTTGGAGGCCTCCTTGACCTTGGAACTGTCTCCTTCTTCTTCTTTATGAAGAAGCTCTTCCAGGTGTTCCGTGTCTATGATCTCCAAGGTGACCTTGAGGAGGGTTTGCATGAAGCCGTGCTCCACAGCGTAGCAGAAGTAGAGTCCCGAATCCTTCCGCTGCAAGCTCCGAAGGAGAAGACCTTGCTCTGTCCAGATCAGACGGTCACTTACTTTGATCTGTGGAGGAAGAAATCAACTTTCTGTATAAGCAGGGAACCTCGAAGAATGAAACGTTGTTCAGCCACGATAGCTCCTTGGATGAGACTTTCTATCACTCTAGGCTATTTCTCAGATCTTTTTGAACTGGAGGAGGAGGAGGAGGAGGAGGAGGAGGAAGAGAGAGAGAGAGAGAGAGAGAGAGAGAGAGAAAGGAAGGAAGGAAGGAAGGTGCTCGGATAAAAATGAGTGTAGGCTAGTGTTAGAAACATTTGTTTCACTTATTCTATATTTTCTGGACATGATTAAACAATAAATAAACCAAGTTCATTAGTAACATCGCTGAGATGATGCTGATCTACATATCGGTAGCATACAGAACAAATGATCAGAATGATTGAACTACCTTATGTAATCCACTGTTACAACATTCATCTTTAATATGGAAAGGAACTTTGAAGACAATAAAAGCACTGAAGTCAAACTACAGAAACAGTCATTATGATAAATGGATGCCCGTTCCTGCTCTCCTCCGTATTAAGTCAGAGGAGACCTAATAATCAAAGCAATCAGTCCGAGTGACATTCTCCAAGAGAAGGAAGGTGGGCTTGGCTAGCAACCTCCTACTCCAGGGCCCCCCAAATAAGGCATATCCCCGGACGGTGGACTTCAACTCCCAGAGTTTCCTGCTGACTACAGCTATTGTGGAGAATTCCTTTTCCTCCCTTCTCATCCTTTTATCAACAATGTATAAAAGAAACCCCGACCACACTATAAAAGAAGGGAGTGAAATGCTCAGAATTCTTGAAGCCCTCCCATCGGGAAGCTGCTCACGCTGCAAAACACCATTTCCCATCCTTTTCATTCCCACCGCTCCACAAGCAAAATTAAATTGGCAAGGAGACACGTCTACGTCTTTGAGTGAAGGCAGCCACACTATGCATTTGAATTCGTATATTTCATTGTGTTGAGATTTAGCAATATAAAACATTTCATCAATGGTTTCCGTATGGTTCAGATCCAAACCGATGCTCTGTGATCGATGCTGATCGATGCCATCCAGACTGAGGGGATGATGGTGGGGTTTCACCTTGAGTCAACACGGAACGGCTGTGGCTGATGGGAGCGTCGCCCAACACAGGCGGAGGATTCAGACAGACGGTCTTATTTCCCCCCATGCTTTAAAAAACGAATCAGGGAAGACTTTGGGAATCTAGTCTTACAGAATGCGCAGCTATTGCCAAGCAACGAATGAACTATGGATCCTTCGTACAAAACATGGTTTTCTGCCTTGTACAATTATTTCCTTTCTTCTTCTTCTTCTTCCCTCCCCAGCTCAGGTGAAGCCCTCTAGCCTGCTTGGAAGAGGGGCTTCCTCTCTTACATAGGAGGGAGCGGTGATGATGAGGATGAGGGTGGCAACTCCCAGGCTACTCCGCCCTCTTCCTCCTCACTAACCCCCCCTGGAAACACGCAAATTCCAACCGTATTCCGTGAGGAACCATCCTGTGGGGAGGAGGAGGAGGAGGGGGGGGGCGCACCAGAGCTGATGGCCGAGGGGCTCCCATCACCCGACAGAGCCTCTTTTCTCAGTGGGGACTTTTCCCTGGGTGTTGAAATGGAAGAAGTGAGCAGGTCTTATTGTTGTCCTTGCAGGAGGCAAAAGGTGGGAATGGCCTCAGGCGGAATGGGAGTTCTCTGGGGGAGATCGCAATGCAATAAGTGAGGCTGAGGATGATGAGGATGATGGCTGTCAGAATGAAGGGGCCGAGGGACTCTTACCTCCTCTTTCCGGTCGTCGTGTGGCTTCTGGAACTGCCAGTAGACCAGGGCACGCTGAGACTTTGGGCTGCACTCCAGGAAAGTACTGCTGTTCTCTACGCCATAGATGATCTTCTCTTCCAGCCCACTCCCGCTTGGGTTATCTGCAGAGAGCCGTACGAAGAGGCATCGTTTAACCCTGGGTGCAAGACGGCCGCCTGCATTCCCCCAGAGCCCTCTGGACGGGGGGCTCTCCCACCCGGGGAACAACGCTGGGGAACAAGAGCAAAGGCAGGTCTTCGTGCCTGGGAAATTGTCTCAGTTATGCACACCTGTGGACCTATGTGAGCTTATGGGCACATTTCTCCTTTAAAGATAAAAATCAGCTCCTGGTGACTTCATAGAAAGAGCCCGGAGGCCGTTTGCCACGGCCTTATCCTGGGAAGCTTTTCCATTCCTCTACTAGGAGCTGACTAGATGCCAAGGAGGTTGCCACCAAATAAAATCTAGGATGTACGTCACTTACCTCATCTCTAGAATAATATAAATCTGGGGTTTAGGCTGCTCTTGCCAGCCCTGAGCTGCCACAGCTGTCAATGGGGGATGTTTGTGGAAGTAGCAATCTTGAGAGAGGCCCTCAAGAGCCCCAAAGCAACAGGGGCCATTGAGGCCATTGAGCTGAGCAGGACATTCCTTCTGCTTCAGCCTCTCCCTGGTTACTTAGTCGGTCCTGATATGGGTGGCAAGCCTGCCCTTCTGAGCACCCCCCCCGAACTCTCCCCACCTGCCCCCTGGCAAGAGCTGCTTGGTCAAAGAGGAGGCAAGGCTGTAACTTGGCCTGCAATAGGCGAGGCCAGCCCCATTCCCTGCCCTCAGAAGGTGGAAGAACAGCAGCGGACAAGGAGCAGAATGTACCTTTTCTGCCAGCCCAAGAGTGAACGTGGGCTGGGTTTACCTCCGCCATGGGGAACAGCTCAGAGCCTGTCTATTTCAGCAGTTTTGGGGAGGCCATTTTGGAAGGGCACTGGGGGCTCTTTACGTTCCTCCCCCCCCCCCCACTTGGCACCTGAAAGTCTCCCGTCGTAATGCTGCGCAGGCGTGTCTAAGCCAGGGGTGGGTTGCTGACAGTATCACTGCCAGTTTGGTGCGTGCAAAAATGTTTTGCCGGCCTGCGTCGGTGCCAGTTCCAGAGACCCAGGCTGCCACGTTGCTACCTGTTCGGCCGAACCGGTCTGAGCCGGTAGGAACCCACTTCTGGTCTAAGAGCAATCGCTCGGCATGCCTAACTTTGCCTGGGCCGAGACTATTTTCCCCGCGGCATTTTTTCTTTGGTTGCAGCCGAGTTTGTCAGAGAAGTGAAGGCTAATCCCAGGATAAAATAGTTTGTCTTTGAACTGCCCCGGGTTCCTCTGCTCCTGGGGCTTCCACGGAGGGCAGCCTTCCTGTTTGGGGTCCATGGCAGTGCCTGCATCCCCTATTACCTTCCTTTGTCCCCTGGGGGCTTCCAGGGGGCAAGAGCTTGGCAATGAGGACCTTTTCGGCCCTTTTGTCCTCCAAGAGAAAGAGAGGCTGCCGCCTCCTGCAGGGCCCTCCGTTGCCAGGGCAGCCAGTGGGCTGTGGAGCCCTTTGGCAAAGGGAGCCTGTGTGCGTGCGTGTGCGTTGAAGTCCCGTCCCCCGGTTGCTTTCATGCTGAAGACAGACCGACCAGAGCTCTCCCCTTAATGGCTTCGGCTCTCAGAGCCCAAGGAGGGAAAGTCTGGGGGGAAGGAAGCAGCTAAGCCAAGCAGCAGGTACTAAACCTGCAAACGGAGGCAGCCGCTCAGGCCTTCTCCCTCTTTGTTCCGGGATGCGAGTGGAATGACCCCCCACCCCCCCCACCCGTGAAGGATTGCTTGGGGCAAAACTGATCCATTGGAGAGAGAGAGATGGGGGAGGGGCTTGGAAATGGCCAAGGGGCAAAAGAGCTGAAAGCGGGAAATAGACAGAGCAATGTTGAAAGGCAGCTGTCAGTCGGCGCTCTGAATCCTGGGCCAGAAGGATCTCTCTGTTCCCGGCTGTTGCAATAGCCCTTTCATCAAGATCTCTGCTAGTAGCCTTCTTATCTGCTTATTTGCTCATCTGCAAGCTTTCTGCACGACACTCTGCTCCCCTAAGCTCAACTCCAGGCCCTGGGATTGATCAGCAGAACGTGGCAATGGCTTTCTTTGTCCAGCAGAGGGGGCTGCTGCATTTCGCAGAATGGGAAGGCGAAGACTGGGGGAGCGAGAGACCCCGGAGCCTCTCTTACCTCCAGATATCCTCAGGCATAGCAGGTTCGTAGCATGGCAGGTAAGCATCACAGCCACATACAGGTGAAAAGAAATCAATTTGGGTGGATCTTCATCAAATTGAAATGCAAAGAATGTGGGGATGGATGTAATTTCCCCCCTATACATTTCCAGTAGGCAGAAGTCAAGTGTCCGATCGGCTGTTTGGTTCCTGCCTTGTCCGGTCTTGTGTGTTGACCTAACAAATTCTAACTCACCGGGATGCTGGAGGTCTGAGCAGTGAGTGAGAGGGTCTCCATTTCGGATGTCCTGCCTTCTTGTGCGCCTGCAGGAATCAGAGAGAGAGAAAGAAAGAAAACCGTATTATAACATTCATCGCAGTTTTAAAAATAAAATTAACACTCTAGACTATCTCTCCTCCAAAACACAAACTGATCACAGAATGGAGGCTTATTCGCCCACTGAATGTGTCAAGATATGAAATCAAAGTACAAATTCAGGAATCTGATCCAATGCCAAAAAATGGAAGAATGAATTCATCAACATTTGTGATATTATAAATAATTGTCAGCCAGGGCTGTGCTTAGAAACCTAAGACTTCTGATTCATTATTTCTGGTAATATTGACATGCGTTTTGCTTATCACAAAAGTTACAGATTGATGTGTAGACAGTTGGATCAATAAGAACGAAATTCATACATTCGGTGTAACTTTTATAAATGCACAAATAAATCTACAGAGCTTCTTCTTGCTTCTGAAAATAAGACCAGTCAAGCTTTTGCTAACTCAAGTAATTTGACTTTCCCGCTAAAGGAAACTCCACTCATGTGTTCTACTGTTTCCTCTCTGCATTATTGTTCTTGTTACTCTCCACCTTTTCCCTCTGAACATCTGAAGAAGGAAGCTTTTTCAGTCTTGCGGGGTGTGTGTGTGTGTGTGTGTGTCTTTATTTGGTTGGCACCCCACCTTTCTTTTCTGGAAAGCATTCTCACAAGAGGATCTAATCCAAGAAGGCTGAACCAGGCTTCCACCTTCAGTTGTAGGACCTATGAACAGAACTGGATTTGTAAGCATACTGATCGCCTCCATCAAAAATGAATGGATGCTTACTGTGTTTCCCCCAAAATAAGACCTCCCTGGATAATAAGCCCAATCGGGCTTTTGGGTGCATGAGCTAAAAGAAGCCATCCCCCCCCAAATAAGCCCTCCCTTGAAAATACTGCAACACGCTGGTCATATGTCTAGGATGGATTTTGAAAGGATGTCTTACTTTTTAAGGTTTCAAAATGTTCCTGAAGTTGCCTCTGAAGATTTAAAAGAATTAATGTGTACGATGTTAGCAGATTACACTAAAAAGAGCAAAGAAGATATTTGGGGGGACATCGATTTGATTTATAGAATTAACTCAGCATATGCCAGAATAAATGAGGTACCCAGAGAGATACATATTAAATTTGTAAAAAGGTCAACGAGGGACGGGATCCTGAGAGCACAAAGAGACGGTCCCTTAATATACCAACAGACTGAGATTGCCATTTTGAAACAGATCCCGAAAAAGCTTAGAGAAATAAGGAGGAAATATTCCTTCTTATCAAAAAGATTATATAAAAAGGGGGTGTGGTTCAAGTGGTTGATGCCAGAGGGAATGTTAGTGTTCTGGGAGGGGGGGAGAGTAAGAATTAAAACAATTGCAGAAGCGGAAGCCTTTCTAAAAAAACATTCCCCAATCCTGGAGGATGAAAATGGGGGAGCGGAGGGGGCCACAGCTCCGCCCACTGGAGGTCAGGGAGAGGAAGATACAATTGCTAAAAGACTTAGATCTCACAAATGACTTTTTTCTACATAGTGTAACTTTTATCTGGATGTTTACAGAATTAATGATTGATTGCATGAATATAAACTGATATATTTGTAATCTCTTTCCACTTTGTAGGGAAACGAAAAATGATTTGTATTATCTTATCTTTTTTTTTGTAAGAAGCCTCGGAGGGGGCCGACACCTCCGACATAGATGTCCTCAAAATATCTTTGTAATACCTTATACCCTTTTCCTATTTTTAAAAATTTTGTACAAACCAATAAAACTTTTTTCTCAAAATAATAATAATACTGCAACACAGCAGCCGCCATGAGGTGACCACGCTCGCCACCTCCTGCACCTCAAAAAGAATCAGACCTCCCCGAAAATAAGGCCAATTTCGCTTGTTTCAGGGGTCAAAAGAAAATAAGACACTTATTTATTTTGGGGGAAACGCCGTATTTAAGAACTGTCCTGTCACGGAAGAGGAGTTTCTAATAGAGATTTCTTTGGGCTTTTCTGAGCACACAATTTGAGAGTATTCTTTGCCTAAACCTTTGTCTGTTGCAAGAGATGATTGAGAATATAGGTAGTCCTGAGCACAATGAGGAGCTACAAGAGGCTTAATAACTGTTTTGCTTTGAAACATTGTATGTTATTATTGGGTTTTTAAAAAAGATGTTACAAAAATATTTTTGACCCCCATCAGGTCCCTAGAAGTGGAACCTTTAGGAAAAGAAGAGAAAAGAAGCATGTTGCTGGAAGCCGAAGAGGAAAGGAGGCGGAAGAGAAGGGAGGCAGAATGAATGAGGGAAGCGAAGAGAGGATGAAGAGGATGACGGGGGTGATGGGACTGAAAAGCCTTGAGATCATCTCCAAAGTCAAAGACCAGGAAGAAAGGGGCGCAGCTCAGGAAAGGAGATTTTGTCCCACTCTTTTAAATGGAACTGGAACATTAATTAATTGGCCTGGAAAATATTGACCAGCACACAATCCCCCCCCCCCCATGAGGAATAGGCCAGAGGCGTATCAGAGGCGAAAGGAGAGGCCTGCGATGGAAGGAGCCAGGAGAGGCCAAGTTTCCCCCTTTGCTGCTTTATAATTGCTTCCATAAGCAACAAACCCCTCGCCCTGAAGGCCCCAAAGGGCCAGTTAAGGAGGGGCCAAGGACCTTTGTGGGGGGGGAAAATGAATGTCGGATGTGAAATGTCCGAGCTGGCGCATCCCATGGCAAGGGTGGCTGTGGAGTTTGCCTCGCCTCCACGGATATACAAAAAAGGAGTTGTGTGTTTCTTTCAATCCACCTCGCCCACTTTACATCGAGGCCAGGCCATGGCGCTTTCTTTATCTTTAATCGGATTTTTATACCGCCCTATCTCCCAAAAGGGACTCAGGGCTTCTGGAAGACCACCATTATGAGCGCTAAAATAAACCGAGGGTGATCGGAAACCCTGGGCGTTTCTGAAAGCCGACTGTCCCCTTGGGGTCCTCGGCGCAGTCCCAGCACTACCAAAGGACCGAGGGAGCGTTGGTCAGACGGTCAGAGGGGTGGGGGCGGCTTGCCTCTTGGCAGTGGGAAAGTAGCGGGAGCAGGAAGCCCCGTCCCAGGCGCAGTAAGGGTCCCTGGCCAGGCAGCACTCCGCGCAGGCTTTCCCGTAGACGTCGCAGCGGTGCAGAGGAAGCTGGGAGACTCCGACCGCTGAGCCGATGTAGACTTGTTGCTGCAGGGTTGGAAAGAGAAGAAGGAAGCAATGGTAAACTACTCAGCAGGGGCCAGGGGCCGCACTCAAAGTTTTGCAGCAGCAACTTCTACCACCGTTGTATGCAACACAAACAATAACATTGTGGGACTTGTAGAATTATGCAGCCCCCTCACTGAAAGAGAAACTCCTAACTTTTCAATGCAAGTGGAGCTCCACAAGGAATCTTTTTGCTTATTATTAGATGCAGCAAACAAGGCAGCGGAGGACCTACTTACAGAGGCCCTACTCCACATTTTTATTTCTCACCCACCAATCCATCCATTTACACTTCATCCTGCATGGTGCACCCAATAGCTTTTACCTCACTTTCTCTCTGTTTAAATGCTGAAATCTGCTTTATTGGGCCTAATGTAATCCCTGTCCGCCAGGAGAAAAGCCACTCTTTCAGCCAATGGATGGAAGTTCATCCTAACATTTTGCACACTAAAGAGATAATAAACTCATCACTTCCTCCTAAGAAAGTTCCCTCCTCAGAAGAGGAAAAACAACGCACCCAAGGCCTGCAGCAGGAACCAACCTGTTCTCAAAAGCCCCTTCAGTGCAAGCCTGTGAGGCCAGAAACCTGTCAGAGCGCATCACACAACCGTGTGGCTAGACTGACACATTATAGGCCCCACTTTGCACAAATGACTTGGGCTTCCTTAGATGAAGGGCGCTTTAATGTTGGGGATTTGTTTGCCGAAGATGGGGAGGGAACCTGATTGTAATCCCTCCTGAATACACGAAGAGAACTTTGATCGAAAATCCTTCCTTAAATGCCTGGCTTGTTATACATGAAATCAGCTCTTTTAAAAAAGAATGTGAAAATAATCAAAAGCAGAGCATTCGGGTATTCACACACACACACACACGCACACACACGCGCACACACACATACACTTGACACCTCAGCAAAGTTTTCAGCATCGTTTTTTTCCTCACAATAGCACATTCTTTTAAATCTCTCTCTCTCTCTCTCTCTCTCTCTCTCTCTCTTTCTACAGTGGAAGAAATTCCAGACAAAATACTTCATGTCAAATACATTCATTTTAGACAGGCTCCTAATATTTAATGGGGTTTCCAGCATATTTATGATCAATAAATCATAAATCATTATAATCAATGTCAATAAAGCAAACACATGCTTGCTTTTAAAAATTTGGATTTGTGATAAGGTTAGAAAGGATTCCAAGGAGGCCCTCGGCTTTGCCTGCCAAATGTCCCAGGATAAACCTCCAGCAAGCAACCTTCTACTCCTAACCATTAGGGAATCCTCTCCTGCAGCGAGTCACAAGCAACAATCTTTTGGTGGTGACACACAAAGTAACCCCTCAAAGACCACCTCAAGACCTTCTTGCCTTCTTGCAACACCCTGCAGGGTGAAATCCTGCATTCTTGAAAAAGTTAAGCAGTGTTGTGGCCCGCCAGTGGCCAGTGGAGTGGGCAGCAGATTCGGAGAGTGAGGAGGGTTGGGGAGGAACCTGGGCCAGTCCTGGAGTCTGGGGGAGGCTCAGAGGAGGGCTCTGTGTCGGAGGCAGAGAGGGGGCCAGGGCCCTCTGACAGTTATCAGCTCCCTTCGGAGTCAGACATCAGTGGGGCAGAGGAACAGCTGGAGCCTGTTCCCAGTGTGCGCATGCGCAGAGTTGCCAGACCAAGGGAACAGCTGAAGAACAGGGGTCGATTGGGAGTTCACTTCGCTTTTAGGAAAGCACAGAAAAGAATTTCGCATTTTCTTGCTTCTAGGATTCCACGCGAGCGATTATAAATATTTATGAAGAGAAAACGAGGTGGAGAAGAATTCACACCTAGAAAGCCAAATGGAGCACTTTGAAAATTCCATAGATATTTAAGAATTCCGAGATTCTGTTTATACTTACCTGCTTGGTGGAAATCTTCATGGCTGAGACAGGTGTGGGTTCCTGAAGCAGAAAAATAAGAATTAAAATCAAAAAGGATTTGAGGAGCTGCTCTGCTTCATGGGATGCTACCTAGATGCCTTAAAACATTTGCATCGTGTTTGTGGTTGCTATGGAGGCATTCAAAGGTTCCCACGCGGCAATTCAGTATGTCATCTTAGGTTAGAGGGTGTCTTTCCACAGCAGGTGGGCAGGTGCATCTCTGAAGCTGACAAATGGAGTTTCAGCCATATGGCCCTGCAATGTTTTCAGGAATGTCTCCTGATGTGGGAAGCCACCTGCCCAGATCATGGGTCCTGGGAGAAAGGTAACCCAGAAAGGTTCATCAGATGGGGGCTCCCGGCAGGGCCCACCCTGTGGAGGAGGGGCTTTCTGCTTGAACTGAATTGGCTTCTACCCTTTCAGCCTTCCAGGAATGTGGAGAAGAGAGCCCTCCCAGGGGACTCCTGGGGAGGCATAAGGTGGCCGAGAGCCTCATAGCCACGAGGGGAAATAAAAGCAATGGACCAACAAATCAATGCCCTCTCCTGTGTAAAATCCCCCCTTTCCTTCTTTGTTCACTGGGACTCAGCCCAAATAAGTTCCATCTTATTAGGATTTATAAGCCTCTTGCAATGGTTGCTTCCTTCAATGCTACTGAAACTGGCAACAGAAAAATGCGGAGCAGAATGAGGAGGAGGAGGAGGAAGAGAAGCAAGGCTCAGGGCCACTAATTTTTGGTAGAAATGCAGTGTTGAAATTTCAGTGCAAATCTAACTATTAAAACTACTTAAGTTCTTTATTTCCCTAATAGCACTGGGACTTAGGCTTCATACTGCTCTACAGCCCCTCTCTGAGCTGTTTGCAGAGTCAGCCTCTTCCTCCCCCTCCCCCAACATTCTGGGTCCTCATTTGACTGACCTCAGAAGGACGGAAGGCTGAGCCAACCTTGAGTCGGTCAGGATCGAACTGCTGGCAGTCGGCAGTGAGTCAGCCTGCAATGCTGCATTCTGACCACTGGGCCGCCAGGGCTGGCATCTCCACTGGCCTCTGCCCTGCTCCTTCTGGTAGGCGAGCAGGATTGGCAGCCGCTCTGAGGCTCCCATGTGATTCTTTGGCAGCCGGGTATTTGGGGGCTGAAGCTGGGGAACGGGTGGGAGCGACCCACGGCTCCCCCCAGGGGAACAGGCTCTGCCACAGGGGTCGGATGGGGGGTTCTGATTTTAAAGTAACCCCTGA
Source organism: Rhabdophis nuchalis (assembly GCA_039707465.1). NCBI lineage: Eukaryota > Metazoa > Chordata > Lepidosauria > Squamata > Natricidae > Rhabdophis > Rhabdophis nuchalis. Next base: position 29,050,808 of record CM077656.1, on the reverse strand, counting down.
CTAGATGCCAGCTGCTTTGCTCAGTGAAGGAAGGAGGAAAATACTGTATCATTTACATAAAATTAAATTTAAATTAATTTAATATTTATTAAAAAACATTGAATCGGCTAAGATTAAACTGCAGCACAAACAGACTTTATTTTCCTCCTTTCCTTGCCAAATCTTCCCAAGGAGCCTGGACCAGTTTATATAAACAAACAAACAAACAAACGTCTCAGTAATCAACAGCATTCAGACATGGGCTCTGAACTGCTCTGCCACGGGGCCCTTCAGCCGCTGAAAAACAGACCTTGGGCTTCCCCCTTGCATTAAGATCGCTGGCCCATAGGCAGAATAAATTCTGCATATTGTTTTGGGAGTGAGAAGGTAGGCAACGAGGCCTTCAAACGTACCGATGATTTCAGCTGCAAATTGCAAACAGTTGTATCTGCTGGACTTTCTCACATTCCAGAAAACAAGGGGAAATAGCTGTGCCAGCCTTAAATACACTCAGTTGGGCCCCGCCCTTCCTAAGCTCCACCTGGGCGGAATGCAGGGCTGGCAACACACAAAATCAACCCCCCACCACCACCCTGGGATTCCCCTCACCCGAAAGACGGTGATCTCCTCCAGCAACACTTCCTCCAGATCATGCCAGGTTTCCTTTGGGATGGAAACCACTTTCAAAACGGTCCCAATATCTGAAAGAAAGAAATGAACATTTTTGTTTAACTAGGATGACCTTTTGTTGAATTCAATTGTTTTCACATTATAATTAGCATCTTTCAGAAAATGCAGCCATAAATTTGAGTTTAGTAGTTTGATCCTACTTGGCTCAAGGTCGACTCAACCTTCCATCCTTCCGAGGTTGGTAAAATGGGGGCCCAGATTGCTGGGGGTGGGGGAAGAGGCTGACTCCATAAAGCCCTTTGGGAAGGAAGGCTGTAAAAGCCCTGTGAAGCGGTGTATAAGTCTGAGGGCTATTGCTATTCCTATTTACACTTCAGACTTGATTTAGAAGGCACATTTTCTTCCAAAGGGATCCCAAAGTTCTCAAGCGTTTCCGAAGAGGATTCATGGTGAAATATTTGGATTATAAAACCCCCATGATCTGAAAGGCTTGAACCCTTTTTAGCTACCAGGAAGGGAGCCGGACAAGAAGCCCTTTCCAATGGAACACCAGCGGCCACAAGTGGGAGTTCGAAATCCGGAACCCGTTGCCTGATCTAGGCTCATTATTCATCCTATCAACTCTAACGTTTTAATTGCTGTGCTACAATTCAAGGGCAGACACTGACATGTACATTGGACATATGGACTGTAGGAAGGGAGCTAACGGAATGTTTTCATAACATGAGGGTTTTTTTTTTTTTGGTGGAGCTTTGTAATTGGTCTACGCTGGTGGTATCAATTTTATACTGATAGACTTTCCACCATGTTGTAGTGGCCATAATGTTCTTTGCAGGAATGGTGCAATTTTGTAAGAGTCATATAAAAGCTTGTTGGAAGAATAGAGTCAACAGGCCAAGGAATCCTTTAACATGGTTTGTTGGAAAAATTCTCCAATAGAAGTCTCAGATGAATCCAATATCCACATAACATGGACTAGATTGCAATTAGCAAGTGATATAAAGTATATAAGAAACAAGAACTTTTAATGACATCTTCCAAAGTATCTCAAAATCTACCAGCGAAAGAGGACGGTGGGAATTCTCTGAAAGCAGTAACTGACATCTAATTAACCACAGCTCCTATTAAGATACAACAAATATAATGCATATGGTGTGTAACATTTGCTGAATGCCATCCCCAGGTTGTGTGATAGCACAAAATATGAACAATGCTTAGGTAAAAGGTTTTTTTAATTTAATGAAGTAGGATTTAAAAAACAACAACATAGCATTCCAGTCTAGACATCTATTCAATCTGCTGGAATTACAGATGAAAAGATAATCCATTTTCCGAAACAAAGGAGCAACAGAGAGAGAATGCTCTTCTTATATTTCTAAAACATTTTCCAATAGCAGAAGAGGAAAAAGTTGGAATGGGTTCTTGCATATTCTAAGGAAATTCCGTGATGATTATTTTATTTATAACGTCGGTGAGGTCCAACTTACAACACGTTACCTATTAGAACCCCAGGCGTCTGAAATGAAACTTTATCTGCCTTCAGGATCGGCTTCTTCAGCTGAGTAATTTTAACAAGCAGTTTCACACCGCTAAATTTGTCCTTTCTGTTCAGGCCAGAATGCGTTGGGCGCATAACTTAATTTACAAGATAGACGTAGTGCTATGAATGTCCGTGGACTGACAGACGGACTCAGACTGAGCTAAACGATCTTTCTTTACTTCCCCATTCAGTTACAAGGGCAGACGGAGGTAATAAAAGATTCATTTGCTGGAGAAGGTGAAATGAACGTTTGTTCATGTAAGAGTTCATTTTAGCCTATTAATTTAGTCCGTAATTCTAAACCTAAATACTTAAGAGCACAAGGGCACCTACTTCAATGTAGCAAAATAGTAGAATGGAACGGAACGGAACAGAATATTCTTTATTGGCCAAGTGTCAGGCGGGCAGCCATGTTTTTTTTGGATCTTTGGCCTGCCTGCTTTCTGATATTCTGCTATGCCTTTTCTATGATGGGAACACTCCTGGCCGGCCCTGGGATCAAATGAGATCGGTCTCCATGCAGATCCTAACCACGCTGTGGCATTTCACTGCCACCAAAGGAGAAAAGCGGCCACCATTTTCCCTGGCTCGAAAGGCCCTCATGGAATCCCAGGGGCGGAGGGGAGTTTGGAAGCCTCCCAGGACAACCAACCAATTGATCTCAACAGAAAAATCCAATTGACCTGATTCTATTCATTTCTTTGAATGGAACTGGAGCATGAAATGAAATCAGTTAAAACAATCCAAATGATTTGTACCCGTTTTCTGAGCCACGTCACCATATAAATGACATTGCCCTAATAGACGTTTGATATTCATACATTTACTACGTGTGTTTTTTCTGGGGGAAAAATGCTTTGTTTGTTGAAATGTTGCTTAGTTCTCACGCTTTAGCACCCTTCTATTTTAATTAATTCATCACTCAAAGGCACACACACACACACACACACCCCACCCAAAAAGTGATCAGAGCATCTTAGACACTTTCAATGTTGTTTGTTTATTCTGTTATGGGGGTGGGTGGAAAACCATGTTTGATTAAATTCTTTAAAAAACCCACAGATATTCAAAGTTTATGGGACATTTACTAGGTTTCCTCCTGCTGAGCAAAGTTTTAAACCACAGCTTATAATTTATAACTTACAAGCATATCCTGTACCATTGTACGATGTTTCCCCATGGGAGCCTAACCTCCCATGGGGACTGTAGAAAAGTTTTAAATTGGGTTTTAATTAATAATTGGTTTTAGCACAGGTTTGGGATCTAATATATATTTTAAATTATTTATGTTCTATTTTTGTATGTTTTTTAAATCTCCTGTGCGCCGCCCTGGGTCCTTTGCGGAGAAGGGCGGGATATAAATGTAATAAAATAAAATAAATAAATAAATAAATAAATTTCCAATATATTATTGGAAGAGAAAGAAGTCAGAATGGACATTGCTTATTAGAAGTTATAAAATTGTCCACGTTTGTGTTGCTCCTCTCATTGGTAGGAGAAGATTAAATGAGCAATGAGCTGCTTCTTTTCAAATTGAACAAAGGTCCTAAAAATTCTCTTAACAATTTATCTGATGTGGCTGCCAAATGAAAACCGGACCTGTTTCTTATTTCTTTCCTTGCTGGATTTATGTTTCAGCTTTCTTTAAGGATTTTTAAAAAATGGTATACACAGCACTCCCTCCTTCCGTTTTAATGTAGGCGCACTCCAGCCCCTTCTGGAAGGAAACCGATGGGATCGGTTTCCCTTTCTACTCCTCTGCCAATCAAAAAACCCCACCCTGGTTCTCCCTGGGTGTGCGGGATTTCTCCTCCTAGCAGATTTGCCAAACAAAGCAGGTGAATAAAGAGGCCTCACCTGTGCCGATGAACATGACGTCGTACTGGCCGTCTTCTGCGTCTACTCGATCCACCACGATTCGTGTGAACTGATAGTCCAAATCTGTCTTGATCATGATGGGCCGGCTGTTGATAGGGAATACGGGGTTGTACATGGCCGGGTGGCTTCTGGCGAAGGTGATGACTTCATCAGGCAGGTCCTTGGTTGAGTCGAAGCCTCCGAAAGTCTTGCTTGGACACTGGTGGGAAGAACACGAGATCACCAGCAGGAACCGTGGGGGGGGGGGGGGGGGAGGGGGGGAATGCCCCGTTTTACTCTGCTGCTCTCGGTCAGGCCCTGCTGGGGAAGGCCCGCCTGCTGCAGCCCTCCAGATGGCCTCCGGCAGCACCTCAGATGCCCAGGAAGCACACGAACCGCTGCCAAGGCCTTCCTAAGTAGCTGCATCACTGTGGAGGCCAATCAGTTGGACTGAGTGATAGGGCTCATGTGAGGGAAGTTAATGCAATTTGGAGTTTTGATTGAATCAGTTTCAAACTAAATTACTATGCTTTATGAATTCAACTATGCAACTCTTTCAATGCGCTTGACAATTTCTGAATTTCTAATGTACAGATGCCCCTTGAAAGGCAACACATAATAATTAAATATGTTTTCCTCTCCTGTTCAATCAAGTCTGACTCTTGTAGACCGCTTGGACAGAAGCCTGCAGTTTTCTGGACAAAGGAAACTTTGGGGAAATGGTTTGACCTTGCCGCCTTCCTTCAGCCGAAAGAGAACGACTGGCCCAAGGGCACCCAGCTGGATTTGCGGCTAAGGCAGGACTCGAACTCCCGCCCTCCTGGTTTCCAGATTGATGCCTCAAACACTGCACCAGACTGACTCTCACAATGAAATAATAATCTTGGTCAATTCAGAAACAATATAACTACAGACATATCGACCTATATACCACCCACAAATACGTATCTTCCTAATATTTATTTATTTGTTTATTCCTTCCTTCCTTCATTTCTTGTCATGTTTATGTAGTGCATATTGGAGGTGGTGGCCCTTTGAGAACTGCGTGCAACGGAATTTCATTTTAATGCGTCCTGATCAGTGTACATTCAAAGTGGCAATGGGGTTTTTCTAAGTTCCGCATCTTCTAAAGAAAAAACAAAACCCAATGAGATAGAAGAGACTAGCAAGCCAGTTCTGTGCGTTCTATTAAATGTTGGGTATCGGTTCAATGTTTACTTTTAGCCACGTGGCAATCTTCCTCTCCATTGGTGGCTATCAAAGCTGGGAGAACTTCAGGCCAAATGTGGTTAGAAGCGCAGAGGTCTGCCTTCCTGGGAAAACTCCGGTGCCCCATTTCAGCACTGAAGCCACGGGAGCCAGGGCAGCCCGGCAGCCGTTCTCTGCTTAAGGGAATTCCACGCCATTTTCTTCCAGATGGAGGGCAACACTGATTGCCTGCATTAATCATTAGGTAATGATCAATCAGGGAATGGATGTGGAATGGATTGAACAAGGGAAGCAATTCAGAAGTAGGTGGTATTGACCAGGCGCCCTCAAGAGCACGGTTGCATAACGTTCAACATTTTTTTCATTTGTCCAATGACCTGATTTTATAATTTAAATGATCCAGCTTCATAATTTACAAGCAAGCAGGTGCTCATTAAGTGCTAAATTTATAATAAGCACACCATGGGACTCCCCAAAGTGGGCATGTTCTCCTCCAATGCCTAATGCGCAAAATGAAACCTCCCGGCTGATACCCGACCTTGGTTCCCATGTTTACCACACATGACACCAATGTTCCGGATTCCTCTATTGACTGACTGACGGGATCGATATGCAGCCTTTCTACTCTGCTGGCCAGTTCTCCAGCTGAGCTACCCTCCTTGCTCCTGCTCTGTCAAAATGGTTCCCAGTATTCAATGACTTACAGAAGTCTAACAGTGAGCAAGCAACACTGTGGAACGTGGCTGTCTCCCACTGGGAAGCAGCATTGTCTTGGACTTAGTAGAGAGACCACAACTAAGTAGCCTGGGAGGTAAAAAGAACAAAAACAACAACTCAGAAGAATACTTGGAAGCAAATCACTTCCATATTGTTGCCAGGACAATTTCTGATTAACTCCATAAAGCACCTATGAGTCACGCTCAGCTACAGAAGATGGCATGCCTTTAACTTTTTATATAGAGTCAAATCAAAATCTAAGTTGCCAGCTGTCTGTCATCTCATTCTGATGCAACAGGTGAGCATGGCAACCCTGGTGCATGCCCAGCTACAGGCATTCTTATTTCATCTAAATTTCAGGCTGGTTTTCCATGAAAAGAATGTATTTCCTGGAAAGGTTGGCCCTAGAACATTCCTGAAAGCAAGGGGTGGGAATCTGATAAATGGGAGAGCAGCAAGAGCCTCGCGGACCTTTTAAAAGGGCATCTCTTATACGAAATATATAATTTGTAGGATTGTTACCTTCCAAAGGATATCACCATACCTTTGGAAGGTAATAATTAAGCAGAGGACATCCTAAAGGCTATGATTTAAATAGGGGAGCAATTCCCCCCTTCCATTTGTTTCAAGTTATTCCCGATGTCACAACTCAACACCCAGAAACCATCCTGCCACACCTGGTTCTCCAGTAGCAGGCGCACTTACGGTTCCTGGCCGAGGGTATGGCACTCTTCCTTGGTAGGGGACCCACTGGTAGTTGGGACCGTCTCTGTGAGCGTAGGGACCCAGGAACACCCGCCTCACGTCAGCCATGCTGTACATACAAACAGCTGAACCCTTGAAGATATTGCTGCCATTGGGGAAAAGCAGAAGAAAAAAGTTGAGGCCTTTTGTTTTCTAAATCAGGAAGCTTTTAAGAACGTCCCACATGGACAGAGCACTATCCTCATTTCTATCTGCCTGCTTGCTTCTATGCCTTTGGTCTCTCTCCCCCCCCCCTAGATTTCTTCTCCACTTCCACCTGTGAGCCTTCCCGTATCACTCTGGATGCATGGAGAGATTGCTTTCAGGTTCAGTTTCCTTGAGTAATGGAAAGCCACGCAACCAATCGACCTCAGAGAGCTTCAAGAGGAGCCTTGGTGTTGCTTCTAGCATTCTACATTCTCCCCACGTCCCAAGCAAGAGATATCTTGGCCACGAAACAAGACAATGTGAACATCCAACATCTGTCTATGATGCACGAACCCTTTTGTACTGTCCACAATTCTTTTTATGACTTTTCATGAGAAAATGACAGTTCATTAACCTTTCAACAGTCACTGGATTCTCCCAGTTCAAAGCTTAAGAAAATGCCTCCTTTTCTTCCAAGCCCCACCCGACAGAGAAGGCTTCTCAAAACAGCCAACCCCAGTAAGATCCTGTGGAAGAAGAGCAGCACACGCCATACCTGGAAGTGGTAAATACTGCGTAGATGATTGGGTTTTTAGGATCTTTTGAGTTCATTAGAAACACATCCTCTGTCAACAAAAGGAAGAAAGAAAAGCAACTTAGGCCAATTCATAATGAAACCTTGGCGGTAGCTGATCAGGTAATAAATCTGTATTCAACAACTGGCTCTGACACTTACGGAGTTCGTCGAAATGGGTGTCGATGCCATTAGGTCCCGGCACAGAACACATTAACCGTGCTTTCAAAAAAGTTGTCCATTTGTTGACGAGACTTCTGTGTCCACCAAAGTCATTCTATCAAATAACAATTTCACACCAGAATGTTAAGAGCCTCCTGATTGTCTCAGCCCTGATTGCGACCTCTACAATTGCAACTGTTCAGGTTTGATTTCTGCCTTGCCCAATACCCATGTGGGACACTCTGTGCTGGAGGAACACCTCCAGAGGAAGGACAAGAAGACCCCCAGAGCACAAGTCACAGTGGAGTTTTTCCATTACAGGGATTCTCCAGGGGCCTTGATACCATCAAGCCAAGGGGAGTAGAATGAGTACAAAAATGGAATCGGGAGACCGTATGAATTGAATAAAGGAATGAGCAAATAAATATTAGGCAAGTAAACATATTTATTTTAGCCATGAGATTTCAAAAGGGAACTTGATTTCAGACCTGGGGTTTTTTTTGTACCTGACATGATTTTTACCTTACAGATCTGTCCTATTCTGGCATGTGTAGCTTTCCCAGAATGCTCCCCATCGATTGCATTTTCTCGGAAGAAAAAATATATCTTGTCATCTTCTGGATTGTCACTTTCAGGTATCAAATGAGCAGTAATAAACCTGGGATCTGTAAAGGAAATGCAAAGCATCATAGCATCAGGTGTTTTTACCCAGGACCTCACTCTAGAATTTCTCAATCTCTGGTGATGAGGCTTTTCACAACGGCTTTTCTCAAAAACTCCAAAGTTTTCTGGAATTTACTGCTGTAGGCTTTCATGACTGGGATCGCCTGGGCATTGCTGAGCTTCAGAGTTTAGAGGAGAAGTTTCTGTAGACCACTCTGCCTCTGAAGAAGATGGACATTTCTTCTCTAGAACTTGATTACCAAGCTATAAAGCCCAGCACTAAGGACTAAAGCCCAACACCGCCCAACTTCCTGGAGTTTGTTTACTGCCCTACAGATTTAGCTGTCATCATATCCTTGAAAGTTATTTCAACCACGATTGATACAAATGACCTGGAAAGCAATGGGTGAAATTTTCAGAACTATGTAATGCTTCATATTCTAAAAATTGATCTTACATTTCCCTGGCCTAAGAGACAGCAAACACTGTAAGGTAATTTCAAGTGTGTGGGAAAATAAACATTCTTTTTGAGGAGTTCACTTCTCATTAATTCAATTTTAAGTCTGAGAAGAATCTGAGTATGATTTAAGCAGTAAGGAATTGAGAAGAAAAGCTTCTATGCATACAAGAGTTTTTTTTAAAAAAAGAATCTATTATAAATTGGACTGAATTCTCATAGTAGGAATATAAATATGATCTTCATGGCTTTATATCGTTTTTTTCAAGTACAAATTATGGCATTCTTGATGGTCTCTGATTTTGGTTGTTTCCTTGCAGAGTTTTTGTTACTCAACTAGGTAACATCTCAAGGGCTTTATAAAAGCTTTTTATAATGAGAATTACAGATTTAACACTTGGAAACTGCTTGCGCAACAGAAGAAAATAAATGAAGACGGGGTAGGTTGCAAAACCATCCTCAGTAGGTGTGTTTAATCACTTATGTGGGTTGCAAAGAATGAAGAGTCATTTACATTTTAACACCTCTGTATAGGATCGCATTATTAAGCAGATGTGCTCCTTAGCTCTGATCTGGCTCTTTTCTTGCACTTACGGAAACTGATTGGCTCCAAATCTATATTGAATGTTTCAGTCGGCAAGCTTAATGGCGCTATTTTTGCCTCTGAGGTCTGTTCTGCTTGATCTTGACGGGGTGTTGCATGTTCTAAGCAAAGTTGTGGCATGTGGTTCATGGAAAAGATTGTTTTGTGCATTCAGGGGCTTTTAAGAACATTCTCCATCGTGAAAAAGACTTAGTTGGTTGTTTATGGCACAGTTTCTTTAAGATCACAAAAGCAATAGCCAGCTAAATTAAAACCACAAAAACCGAAATCAGTTATAAATAACATAAAACTTTAGTCATTACAATATCAAATAGAAAAGTGAAAAAAGGCTAAAATCAACAAAAATTCTTTTTTCCTGGACTTCTCTTTCACCAGGCCTCTTTTCCCTGTGTGGCTAATCAGATTATTTGTGGGGATGGGAATCCCACTTCCACTCTGTTTCCAGCAACTTTAATCTTGCTCTTGTTAAGTCCTGTGTCTCTGTGTGTGTGTGTGATTTGTACAACAAGTTACAAAAGTAGGTTACAGCAGGAGTAAAAAGTCCCCCTTGACCTGCCAATTATGCATCTGCCTTCACCAACCACACTAGGCTGCCGGAGAAGACAATTGATGTATATGTCTTAAACAAGAACCACCACAATGGAACAATGTTGGAATTGCAGAGTTGGCAAGCCCTTTCCCCTCCCCAGTTTCAATCTGCTAAAAATAACAAAGGCGTTTTTTAAAGCAACACCAGCCCTACTTCAACACGATGAAGCCTGATCAAAGGAGGACGAAGCCACCAGCTGCTTTTAAGAGCAGGCTGCCCAGTTTTCTCAGCCTCAACCGGCCTCTGATCTCAGGGCAGAGGCTGGAAATAGACCTCGGCTGACAACAACCGTCTCAGTTGGAGGAGAAAGGAGGAAAGGCAAGCAAGACGTCATTGTTGATCGTTGTAGGGATGAGGATGATGATGATGGATGATGGATGATGATGAATATGGTCTTCTGGTCAGCAGGTGCCGCCTTCTCCTTCCCAGGTGTAGGCAGAATGTCCTCCCAGACTCCAATTCCCATTCTCCACAACTAGGTAGCCCATGAAAGGGAAGGTGTGTCCCAGCACTTTCTTGCCCAACATCAGTATCCCATTGACCTCTTTGTTGTGCCCTAAAATTTTTCTTTTTCTGTTGCAATGATTAAAGAAAAAACAAACAAAATGCTCTTCTCAAAACTACAATGGGAGATCCCTACAGAGCAGCCTGGTAATCGCCCAAAACATTTTAATGAGGGAAAACTCTTTTATGGGAAGCATCTGCCAGAAGGAGGAAGTACAACCTGTAGGTCACTTCCGAAATAATTCAGATAATTCATTCTAAAATTATTAGCTCATGTGTTTCATATTACTTCAGTCCAATGGAGTGAATGTTTAAGTGCTATAAACAAAAGTTGAAGTAATAAATCCAAATATCAACCTAAAAAGCACATTAATAAGAAGATAGCTTGCATTTATTCGTGAACTAGTACAATATGAAACATCCAACCAAAATCAAAGACTGTCTACAGGAAATGTGAAGTTGAAGGTTAATAGACCTTTAAAAATTCACTTCAAACAAAGCAAGGAATAGTGGTGTAAAATAAAATACCACTTAGAGGCTGCCTGTGTCCTGAGGGAAATAGTAGATAAGGTGCCAGTCATTGAGCGACCCAAAGACAAACAGAAAAGCCATTCAACAGTTCAACCCTGACCTGATCCTATCCCTACCTTTACTTATGATCAGATCAAGTGGATCTTCTGTTAAAACTTCTCCCTGTTTCTCTTCAGAGTAACATGGTGTTACTCTTGAGGCAAATATTTGAGGCAAATGTTCCACTATTCAGGAGCTATTTTCAGATTTATTCTTGAGAAAAGTCCTACTGAATTAGAAATTGCAAAACACTAAAAATAGAACTAACAAGACCATCTTTGTTTGCGGGAACAAACAGTTGTAGTTGTGAGGGGGAGTGTGCATAATGTACAATTAGCTAAAACCCCTTGCTAAATTTATAGTGAAGGGGGACTGTATACATCTTTTAACCTAAGGTAAAGCATCTTTTCTTTTGTTCTATGCTTCTTATGAGAAGGGGGGGGGGGAAACGCCTTTCCCTGGAAAATTGACAAACGCAAAGCTCCATATTCAGAAAAGCCCATTAAGAGGAAAGAAAGGCGAAAATGTTGAGCTGTGGTATAATTAGCAGTTTCCAGGGCCTTTGTTCTTAAGGAGAAAACAATAGTTTTGATTCTCTGTAATGACTAATTATACGATGAAGTGAAAAAAATGAAGTGTGAAATTATATGTAATTCTCCAAGTAAATTAGATTCCTTACAAAACAGTCCTTCTCAGCGGCTTCTCAGCCTGTTTCATTTTAAGGAGACAATTTTCTTTTCCAGCCATGTAGAGATTAGGAATCCAAAGAAGGAAGAAGGCAAAGTGGAAACCTGAATTTGTACAGAGAACTTTAAAGAATTTGGCAGGTGCCAAGCTGATCTTTGCTGGACTTTTGCATGCGATTTGGCTAATTCTGTTGTGATAGCAAACTTTTGCACCCTCCTTTGGTGGTTCAGGTAATGTTTCTCAGCGGACACCACCAGACAGTTCATCTGTCATCTAAGAATTATAGGTGTAGGGCTGAAAATATTAACTTCAAGAAGGAGTTGCTGGATACAAGAAGACAAGTGCTGGATAACACACAGAAGAATAAAGAACTGGAAGGGGGGTTGGAGGGGGCTAAGGGGGAAATTAAAAATGTTACTAATGAGGTTGTGGAAATAAATGGGCATGTGTCTAGGATGGATATGGAAAGAATGACATACTTTTTGAGATTTCAAAATGTTTCTGAGGAATCTGGTGAATACCTCCCTGATCTTATGAGCACAATTTTAGCAGACTATTTACAAAAACCTAAGGATGAGATCAGGGGGGACATTGACCTAGCCTACAGAATTAACTCAGCATATGCCAGGATAAATGAAGTGCCTAGAGAGATACATGTGAAATTTGTTAGAAGGTCAACCAGAGAGGAAATCCTGAAAGCGCAGAGAGAGAAACCTTTAACTTATCAACGAGAAACGGTCACTATCTTGAAGCAGATCCCTAGAAAAATTAGAGATTCAAGAAGGAAATTTTCCTTCTTGTCTAAAACCTTGTTTGATCACGGGATTTGGTTCAAGTGGATGACACCTGAAGGGATGCTGGTGTTCTGGGAAGGAGGAAGAGTGAGGATTAAAACAGTTGCTGAGGCGGAAGCCTTTCTTAAAAAACATTCCTCTGCCCTGGGGGAAGATCCAGGGGGGACGGAGGGGGCCACGGCCCCGCCCGCGGGGGGCCAGGGAGGAGAGAAAGAAGATACAATAGCCAAAAGACTTAGATCAAAAAAATAACTTTGCCTTGATTTTTCTTGAACAATTTTGCATAATATTTCTATCCGGACTTTTTGTAAATGTCTGACAGCATGGAAGGGAGAATTTAGGTAAATGTACTTGCTTTCATCTTGTAGTGGTATGGAAAATGTTTTCTATGTTAACTTTTTTAATGTGTATTTTGAGGTCTCGGAAGGTCCGACGACTCTGACGTGAATGCTCTCAAAATTTCTTTGTAACCATTACCCTACCCTGTTAAAAAATGTAAAACCAATAAAACTTTTTCAATATAAAAGAATTATAGGTGTACACACCATATGGAACACAGGCGCCCCGTACTAGAGAGGAGGGATCTGTCTATGCCAGGGGTGTCCAAACTTGGGAACTTTAAGACTTGTGGACTTCAACTCCCAGAATTCCCCAGCCAGTGAATGCTGGCTGGGGAATTCTGGGAGTTGAAGTCCACAAGTCTTAAAGTTCCCAGGTTTGGACACCCCTGGTCTATGCCAACAAATGATCACCCAGCACTGACTGTCTCTTTTCCCTTCACCTCTGCATGCAATTATGGTGGCACAGAAAAGACAAGATCGCCCCAAAACAGACCAATAAAACAGACATACGGAATTCAAAATTCAGAAACACCAATAAAACACAACTGTTAAATTCAAAATATGAAATAAAAAGAAAACAAAATTATCTGAAACAATTAATAACAAGAAAAGGAGGCCACCCAGCTTCTGCAAACCCAAGCTATTTGCAGGAAACTTGGCAATCTTTGTAATGAGCCAGGGTGGAGCAGTGTCGCAGGCTGGCTCACTGACCACAGCCAGCAGTTCGATCCTGACCGGCTAAAGGCTGACTCAGCCTTCCGTCCTTCTGAGGTCAGTAAAATAAGGACCCAGACTGTTGGGAGAGCAAAAGCCTGACTCAGTAAACCGCTCAGAGAGGGCTGTAAAGCCCACGAAGAGGCATATAAGCCTAAGTGCTCTTGCTAAGGCTTGTCAGAGGTGCTGTAGAAGGAAGGTTGCAATTTCTTGATTGGAAATGAAAATGCTTGGAAAGTTCTGTTCACTTCTTCACCTGGGGGTTCAATCCTGGAAGACCATCAGTAATGGGACCTACTGGTATCACTCCTAAATAAACTGAAATCAGGGATGGGGGTGGGAAGTACATTTAACTTGACCCCTTCAAGTTGAACAATAGTACAAAACTGAGCTGGATTTGCATCAATATCTGAGGTCATGAAGGATTTCCACCTGAGGTGAAACGTGAAAGGGAAGCATGGAATACTTCTACGCCTGTCTAAGTTTTTGAGGGTCCTCCTACACCTGTCTTAGCTCCAATTCTTTACTTCTCAATGTTTCATTTTCACTCACCTCTCAGATATATTTCCTTCCTGTTCCTTGCTGCATTTTAAGCATTCAATACTTTGTAGACAAAGACAGCTACAAATCTGGGATCACATTGAATTTATTTTTGTGGAGCTTATAATTAATTTTCACAGCTAGCGTAGACAAATTTGACACAAAATCTATTAAAGGAAGATTAAATCCACAGCGCAGTAAAGTTTGAAATAAGCTCTGCCTGAATGATTCTGTTTTGCTTTTATTTATTTTTTTACACTAACTTGTCATGTAACTGAAATTCATCACGGCATGGAAACAACAGTTGGCAGAAATGAGCACAAAAAATAATCTTCATTACCCTTTTTGGTATTCAGTGTTTTTGCATCAATTATGACAGCCCTGCTTGGTATTCATGTCGACAGAATGTGTAATTTCCAATTTAATTTAGCAGTAAAAATGTGAGGAATAAACCTCAGTGTTTTAGCTTGCAGTTTCATTATTTATGGATGGATCTCTTGATTGAGATTGTTGATGCCAATAAATAAATAAACAAACAAACAAATAAATAGGGAGTGGGGTTAATATGGCCAGAATTACATTGAAAAAAAGGAAACAGAATTGAGTGCCTGATCACACCATCCATCTTCCTGTCCCTGCAGGTGTGCTCTTCTTCTTTGTACTCTGTAGTTCACTAAAAATGCATTCTTTGAAATGTTAACACTCTCACACATTTGTAGGGACTCTAGTATGGGTGACTTTTCAGTGTTCTCCTCTCCCCAGGGGAGGAAGTCCCGGGGCCTGTGCCGCAATGGAGGGAAGGCTGGTCCTTCTATCTTTGCATCTCCAGGATGGCCAGCTTAAGGGGGGTGGGGGTGGGGAATGATTTCAATGGATTCCCTTTGGAACAATCCATTTCTCTGTAGACGAGGAACCGGGTGGCTCCCACAGAAGAGCCGACCTGTCAGGTGGACGGGAGACTCTTTGCAACCTCCCTCCCATCATCCTTGGGAAAAGGCCCCTCTTTACCAACTTTATTTCAGCGCTTTCACTGCCCAGCTCTCCCTCCTGGGTACGTTTTGCATTTCAGGGACCCATCGGAGGCAAGGAAAACAATGGGATGGAAAACAGGGGCCACCCGCCGCAGACTGAGCCCTCCTTTTTAAAGAGGCGGTAGGGTGATTGGAGACGCAAAGGTGGTAAAGAAAAGGGAAAGGACCAGGAATAGCTATCTAGGTATAACTAGGAATCCCACCTCCCAGGTAACACAACCGATGGGGAAGGTTCCTGACAAGCAGCAGCAAGAGCGCCTCCGTTGCAGCCGAATTCTTTGGCTGTGTGGAAGAAGCAGCTCTGTTGCAGGCTAGAAATGAAGGGGTTATTTTTCTAAAGTGGAAATATTCCTCTAGATAGGTAATCACACTGTACTCTTCCACTTCATTTATCTTGCTGTTAAAGTAATTGAAAATACATTTTCTTTACAAAACCGAGACAAGCTGTGCGAGGAAGGAAATAAATCATCAGATGCCTAATCCTGACAGCGCCCTGGTGGGTGGACTTCCTGGGCCGTGATGTGCAGATGCGTAACTTCCAACCCCCTTCAGATCACAATGGAAAAGTCTAGAGATACGGATCTCCCCTCCCCCCTCCCCTCTTTCTCTTAGGCGCTACTTCAACTTTTTAAAGCTGACTTTATTTGCCTGCCCTCGCCCATCTCTCATTTCTATCATCTCCTGCGAGGTTTCCTATCCGATTCCTACTCCTTATCTTTCCACTCCCGTCCTCTGATCTCCTGCGTGGGGCCCTTGTGGGAGCGTTTGATCTTCTCGCCAATCAAGATAGCACTCCGCCTGTGTATTTGCACACAAGAGGGTCGAGGGAGCACATGCACGGCCTGCAAAAGATTTGGGGGGGGGGGCTTTCCAGGAACCAACCACAAACATGGAAGAGGAAGGTTGTTACTTGGAGGCACAGATTGGGATGAGGGAAGAAACAGCTTCCTCTGATAAAAAGCAGTGGCTCATGTCCCTCTTCAGTATCATCACCCTGTTTCTCAACCTTGGCGGCTTGAAGATGTGTGGACTTCAACTCCCAGAATTCCCCAGCCCTCTGTATCTACTGTATAGATCTTGGACATTTTGTTTGGAGTCACTCAGAAGAATTATTGCTAGCAGACTTTGGCCAAGGTCTTAGCCTGGAACAGTTCCACAGCTGCAGGTACTGCTTTATGAAACAGAATGGTTTGATGACATCTGCAGAACTTAAAGCAGGGGTGGAATCCAGCAGGTTCTGGAGAACCAGGAGCGGAAACTTTGAGTAGTTTGGAGGATCGGCAAATGCCACCTCTGGCTGGCCCCAGGAGTGGGGAGGGAAGGGGGATTTTGCAGCATCCTTCCCCTGCCACGCCCACCAAGCCACGCCCACAGGACTGGTAGCTTAAAAAGAACTGAATTTCAGCACTGACTGAAAGCCCCAGGAGACGTCATTGTGGCAGGCCCTCCGTGTTTCCTTGGAAATCCCCTCCCAAGTGTTTGAAGATGGAGCCATGTTCAGTTGAGTTCCCCTCTACCTTTCAACTTTGGATTTAGAATTCTGGAAATTTACTACTATCCTATTTTCCTTACAAATATTAAATTGCAGCATCTGTTGCTGTTTTGAAGCCTGTCAGAGAAGGAGAAATAAGACTGTCCCAAGGTGCTTTTTCAAGCAGCAACTGGACTTTCTGGTTTTTCTTTGAAGACATTTCACTTCTCATCCAAGAAGCTCCTCCTCCTCCTCCTCCTCCTCCTCCTCCTCCTCCTCCGAAGCTTCTTGGATGAGAAGCAAAATGTCTTCAATGAAAAACCAGAAAGTCCAGTTGCCGTTTGAAAAAGCACCTTTGGGACAACCACAAATCGGATGACGGAGAATCTCCATAGACGAAGAATAAGATTATTTCATCTCTGTGCAATAATACTCAGATTTTGTGGGATGCTACTTTGGGGGCACGACTTTCATTCCTTCAAATTCCATCCATGCCTAAAGTTTGCTTTGCGTATAATTTGCTTACAATACGTAACAGACCAATAAGTCTATGGTTTACAGGATCTTCCTGATTATCTTTCTTGTAAGTAGTGACAATTATTGCAACTCTCCAATTTGGAAGACCCGAATTCTCCACTATCACATAATAATCCATACCCCAAAGAAGAAGTTATAAAAAAAAGACACATCTCTTTCCATAAAATCACACCAACCTGAATAAATTCAATGAAATTGTGCAATAACAAAAAGAACCCCTTAAAAACAAAACAAATGTACACCTTTAGCTATACTTGCAGAATGAATCATGTATGGAATTATTTTCATAATTAATTTAATACAGCAGGTAGCTATTCAACTAATTGGGGGTCTTCTTTTCATTAAACCTTGCAACATCATCCAAAGCCTGGAGCTATGTTGGAATTGCAGCTTTACGCCCATTTGCTTGCAACTGAATGCCACGGGGCTTTCCAGACCTGGGATTTCAGAGGGGGGAAGCGGGCTGCTGTCTGAACAAGACTGACAGCTTCACGGGGCTGCATTTGTGCCCCATAACACAACCTCCTCAGCCAGGTTGTTTGATTTCTGGGCCCCGGCTTTCTTCCTCTCACCCCTCTCCTTTGCGGTCTAATCGCACTCGACCTCCACCAAGGGGACTTTGCTTCCCTCCATTCACGCCCCGGTCTCTGCTTGTCAGATGACATCCCGGGGTCTCCCTGGGCCTTTGTGCCGCACGTGGGGCTAATCGGATTGCTGCCATTCTGCGCACTCCAGGTCGATAATCAGGCTGTTGCCAGGAACTAATGAATTTGCAAACAGAGTCCCAATTTTCACAGAGGGAGAGCTCCAGCCTGGAGGGTGAAGACACCAGGAGTGATCAGGCAGACAACACCTCCACCAACTCCCACAGGACAAATGACTGTATACAAAGAAGGAGCAAACCTCCCTCCCTTCTAGCACTGAGGATGTTGCCTTGTGAGTAGCAGACCCTCTGCATGAAACCACCAAGCTCAGAGAGCACCAAGGACCTCACCGTCCAAGCCTGAGCTACCGATGGAGGCTCCTGTAGGTGCCCTATGGCCTTGCCTGCGTTGGTGATAATGCGAATTAAAATATAGGCAAAAAGGCATGGTTCTGTCACAAATAGCACACACACACCTGCCCAGAACTGCTCTTATTCAGACACCAAGCAGAAGCAGCTGTTTGGCAGAGATGCACCGTTGTTATTTATATTACATTAGCACCTTGCAGGACTCCCAATCAGTGAGCTATCTCGTCTGGCTCAAGGTGCTGATTTAATTAAGAGGCTTCCCAGCTTCTTTCATTTTGTGAAAAACAGCAACTGTACAGTTCAAGTCCACAGCCATTGCAGACTTCCCTTGTAACAACACAACTGCAAAGGGTTTTCATAGATGCGGCTTTTATACTTATAAGACTGTCAGCTGGAACTTTTGAGAAACCCAGAGGTGCCCAGATGAAATCACACATAAAGATGTGGCTTAAAGCAGATACATTTCAGATGTTTGGAATGAAAAGGACCAGTTGCAAAAGGTAATAAAAATATCAGACTAGAGATGACACTTCCCAAACATCCCACAAGACTTAAAAACTCTCATGGGAAGTTGCAACCTTCATTTATTTTACTTATGTTTCTCTCTCTGTGTGTGTGTGTGTGTAGGGAGGGAGGGAGGGAGGGAGGGAGAGAACAATCAAGATGTTGGTTGCAACTGTGTGGCCATAATTGCCAGCTGGTGTGTTGTTGTTTTTAAATGAAACTCCTGTGGATGCCATCCTTCAACCCCTGACCTTCCCAGGGTGGCTGAAAGAGGGAATCTGGGGGGGAAAGTGAGGCATGAAAGCAAGAAGAAAGAAAAGGAAATCCATGAATGGAGAGGGGTTCTCCAGCCACACTTTCAGGCTCTGGGTGGGAGACTCTGGAGCTTAGCAGCCCCTTCCCTCCAATCCTGGAGCGTCATTGAGTTACGTTCGGAAGGAAAGATCCGAGCAATTCTCTTGTATTGGATTTCGGAACAGAAGGTCCCCTCTATGCTTGGGCTGGAGGAGAATCATGGGGAGAGCTGCTCCCCTTTCTCTCCTCCCTTTTGGCTGGACATGACTCCTCCCTTTTGGCTGGACATGAGGACGCGGGATAGAGGATATTCCTCTATCCTAGTCCTGTTAGACCTCTCAGCGGCTTTCGATACCATCGACCATGGTATCCTATTGCACCGACTGGGGGGGTTGGGGCTGGGAGGCACCGTTTTGCGGTGGTTCTCGTCCTACCTCTCTGGTCGGTCGCAATATGTGTTGACAGGGGGGCAGAGGTCGGCCTCGAGGCCTCTCGTTTGCGGGGCTCCTCAGGGGTCGGTCCTCTCGCCCCTCCTATTCAACACATATATGAAGCCGCTGGGTGAGATCATCCGTGGTTTTGGGGTGGGATATCATCTGTACGCTGATGATACTCAGCTGTACATATCCACCCCAGACCACCCCAACGATGCCGTTGAGGTGATGTCCCGTTGTTTGGAAGTCGTACGGATCTGGATGGGTAGTAACAAACTCAAGCTCAACCCGTCCAAGACTGAGTGGCTGTGGTTTCCGGCACCCCGGTTCAGCCAGATTACTCCAACTCTGGCCATTGGGGGCGAAACACCGGCCCCCATGGAGAGGGCACGCAATTTGGGTGTCCTCCTGGATTCCCGGCTGTCCGTGGCCAGGGGGGCGTTTCATCAGGTTCGCCTGATGCGCCAATTGCGCCCCTTACTGGACCGGGCTGCCCTTCACACAGTCACTCAGGCCCTCGTGACGTCCCGACTTGACTACTGTAATGCTCTCTACATGGGGCTTCCCTTGAGGTGCACTCGAAAGCTACAGTTAGTGCAGAATGCAGCCGCACGGGTGATTACGGGAGCCTCTAGATGCTCCCATATAACACCGATCCTGCGCGAGCTGCACTGGCTTCCTGTGATCTTTCAGGTGCACTTCAAGGTCCTGACGACCATCTTCAAAGCGCTCCATGGCTCGGGACCTAGTTACATGCGAGACCGTCTCCTGCCCCATACATCCCTTCGACCGATACGCTCCCACAGAGAGGGCCTTCTCAGGGTGCCGTCGGCCGGACAATGCCGACTGGCGACACCCAGGGGAAGGGCCTTCTCTGTGGCGGGCCCTGCCCTGTGGAACGACCTACCCCCTGAACTCCGTACCATTACTGACCTCCGCCTCTTCCGCCAGTGTTTAAAAACACATTTGTTTCATCAAGCCGGCCTTACATAGCCTCCGCTGTTGACTAGTTTAGATAGTTTTAAAATGGGGTTTTTTAATTGGTTTTAGCGCAGGATTTCATATTTAATAGGTTTTTAAAATTTTATATTTTTGTATTGTTTTGTATATTTTTTTAATTTTCCTGTGTACCGCCCTGGGTCCTTTTGGAGAAGGGCGGGATACAAATCGAATAAAATAAAATAAAATTAAAATAAATAAATTGTAACCCAACTGCCACAAAGGAGGTCAGATTTGCCTCTGGAAACGTCTCTGTTGGGAGGACATTGAAGTCCGTTCCTTCATCCTGCATGCAAATACACTTCCTCAAGAACCTCAACTTAGAAACGGACTCCCTCCAGGTAGGTGAAAATTCCTTCTGGCTGAAGAAGAAACGAGCAGATGGGACCAAGCCAATCTTTGCATGTCAATGAAATTGTGCAAAATATAAGCCAACTTTTGGTCTCACAATGGAGGGCAGGGAAACCAGCTCATACCAAGTCTATTTCCAGTTACCAGGCCAACTTCTAAGACCAAAGCCAAGGTCAATAGCAATGGTGCTCAAGCACTCTCCGGCACCAGAAACAGCCCTACAATTAATACGGAGGCCGTGATCTCCATCGAGGTAATGCGACTCCCGTTAATTTCATTCACCGCTTTAACACTGCGCAGCCGGTTGGTACCGAAAGGAAGTCAATAGTGCTAGAATCTGGTGAACACGAAGGAAATAGAGAGGAAAAAGGAGGCTTACCATTGAGCCACCGGGAATCGTGCTGTTCGGTCCGGATCGGATGGTGGTGCCCCAGAGTGCGGAAGATGGCAAAATCTCTCCCCATAAAGTCGGCCGCCGTTCCTGAGTAAAGCTCACCATCTGTAACGTTTCGGGGAATTGCAGCAGGTCAGAATCAGCGAAGGAGGCGTCTCCACCCACAAAGCAAAGAGAGGAAACAAACTGGACCCCAAGTTGGTTCATTTTGTTTTGACTTTGGAGACTTTCTGGAGCATTAAAGAGGGATAGAGTAGGGTACTCTCTCTCTCTCTCTCTCTCTCTCTCTCTCTGTGTGTGTGTGTGTGTGTGTGTGTGTGTGTGTATTTGCTTTCACAATATAAATTGTGAAGTGAGTTGACAGCATATTGCAGTCCAGGTATTCTGCTTTTCATGGTCATAATGAATGGCCCAGAAAGGATTTTATATGATCTGGTTGAACCAACAAGCAGACTGACTCCAAGAGAAGCTTGTGTTTTCCGTGCCGGTCTCAGAGGTTGGTGTGGCTACCATGTCTGAGCAAGCTGCCTTCCCCTGACAGGTTTCAAAACATGATTTTCAGACAGCCTGCAAAATCCCAGAAGTCAGGAGAGGAGAAATCACGATCATGTAATATGAAGAACAAGGAGATCAAAGGCAGATCTGGAGGACTTCCTGCCAGAAGATGTCATGATCCTCACAGAATGGAAGTTTTGCATTCACTCCCAATTCATCCTTTTTGTCTCATCTGCCACTTTATATTTTTAAAAGGAGAGACCGTCACTTAATTGTAGCCCTGATTAAGTGGGGAGCTCCAGCAAATGCCTCCCAGGCCTCTCTTGGCCTTTATTTAACTTTGCCGCCATTCACTTATCAGCCTCTCTCAAGGGATTTGGGGTAAATCAATATCAATCAAGGGAAAGTCAAGAAGACTGCTTTCATTTCATAGTTGTCAAAAGGGGAGGAAAGGTCACGTGTATGTGTGTGTGTGTAACTATACTACCATCTTAGCAGGGTTTTCCAGGGCTCTCTGACCATGGAGTGGAACAACTAGCTGTGACCAACTTGTCATGGTCAACTCACCATGGGACAATTCAAGAATTCAATGTAATTATTTAAAAGAATTTTTTTTTGTCATCCGCATTTCATTCTGTCCCTTCTTTGGCATCCTTTTTTTAAAGGTTCTGTTCCACTATTTCTTTGGTATTTGTGTAACTCTTGTTCCAAGGGCTGTTGGCCGTGGGGAGAGTTGGGGTTGGGGTGGGGAGTTTGAAGGAGTTGGCCCCGTCATTTGCAGACAGCTATCTATCGCTTCCCCCTGGATTCAGCAGAGGAAGATGGCTTCCCTCTGGCCTCTTGACTGTTCATTGGCTTCGTTTCTCTCAGGAAGAGCAAGGGGCAGCCATCCAGCCATAGGGGAGACAGGGGAAGGGGCCGATCAGGGGCAGCCTTCCACGTCATGGGTGACAGTTTCCAGATGGGTGGACTTCAACTCCCAGAATTCTTAACAATGGCCACGCAACAAGGGCGGAATTCTGGGAACCCAGTTGACTGGAGGACACCCAGATTAGGGAGATTCCTCAGTCTCCCTCTTCTCTTTTTATGCAGTTTTAAGGGACTCAAAAGTCCCAAACGGTGCTTGACTTGGCCAAGATCCAAACTGGATCATTGCTATGGACCTTTGTTCCCAATAACCCGAATGAATGGCTGGAAAGAAATAAAGAGCAGCCCACACTCTGCCCTAAAGCTCTTCAGGCCACATTAAAGAGCCAAGAGTTTACGTACAGCCTATGAGTTTCCTATGCGGATCCTTCCCTTGTGGCTGGATGGGAGCATTTTTAAGGTTTCAAAGTTGGAAAATGCAAAGCTAGACATTGGCATGCAAGCAGTAGCTGTGCCTCCCACGGCCCATTAATAATAAATGACAGCTAAACAAGGCCTCCGAGCTGTTTATTTCTCATCCCAAACTGGCATTTTAATAGCACGGTTGAAATGAATGAAAATCAGTTGCAAGTGCACCAAGGAACAGATATTTTGAATTAAATAAAAAGGATTACAACTGCACTAATTATAACATACTTTTTTACAATACGTCTGCCTATTATATATTTTGAAAAGACTGCAGGGAACAAATCAGTGATTTCCTTCTCATGAATTGAAAAGCAAATAAACCTCGGCTGAAGCCCATCCAGCTGTTCCCTGAGGCCAATTGTGCAGGACCCACAGACGTGCCAAAGGGAGGCTTTGATAATTCAAACTACGATTCTAATTAACTTCAAAATGTACCCTTAGATTTCTGGCTGAAGAATTCTGGGACTTGAAGTCCACACATCTCTAAGTTGCCAAGGTTCAGGAGGGAAGGTTTTTTGCTAAGATCCATCATCTTTGTCTCTTTCTCATAACTCTTTGCCTTTTTAAAAAAGGGGGAAATATTTCTAGGATTTTTTTTTAATTAAAGCAAAAGGCCAGGGAACCACATTGCCATATTAGTGTAAGTGCAGATGAAAGGCTAAACTCTCTTCGCTTCCCATGGCAAGGTGCCATAATGGGCTTTGCGCTGATTTTGCCATCCTAGTTTTTGTTCAAAGTCAATCTTGCCCAAGAAACTCCCCCACAAATGTTTTCTGCTCCAGGCGCTCAATTATACACCTGTCTTTTAAGGACTTTCCCCCTCCTACCTCGAGTAAATCCAATGTGCAAGTTACTGCAAAGTGAAGGGCTGCATTTTAAAAATCCCCCTCTGGGTACTTCCCACTAATCATTTCAGTTTCAAAGGAAGGGGGTCTGCTCCACGCTCCCCCAGTGTAAAAGCACGAAGGATTTGTTAAAACACAGAATTATTTCCTTTTCTTAAGTGCTACAGTAAAAAAACAAGCCTGAAATACTCTTCATCTTTCAAATAACATCTGGAGGAGAGATACTTCCACTTTCTTCCTGATGCTTAAATAATATCAGACTATGAATCATTTCTGAATTTCCTGGGCTTTCATGGTATTTAATGGGGTGGTGGTGGTGGTGTCGTACTTAGGATGCACTAGGATTGGGTTTGTAAACACTGCATGATTCTAAAAGGATCATTGGGAGGCCCAAAGCTCGCCCATTGATCCAAACAGGGGAGAACATTTGCACCCTCGTTATAAGAAATGCACCCTCCTCTGCAGAGACCACCAACTGCTCTGACGGGAGGGGCTTCCACTGGCAGCACCAGGCAGCTGGAAGGACAGGGCAGCCCAGCTCTCTCCGAGAGGCCTTAAGCCCAGGGAACCGGCTCTTCTGGGGGCCCTGCGTAAGATCCTCCATTGGCTTTGCTGTCTCCATCCCATTCGATCCGAAGGCACTTGAGTATGGACTACGTAGTCTCTAGGCATCCATTTATGCTCCAATATATGCATGCAACATAAAGGCATTTAGTTTAAAGAAAAAACAAAACCCAGCCTCAGATCTTGAAGGGGTTGCAAATGACCTGGTTTGTCTTCAGATCTTGGATGTAAATCAAACTCATTTGTCCCCAAATCTGAAATCTGAATCGGATCAGAGCCGTCTTGCACCGACTGGGGCCAATAATTTGAAGGAACAGAGAGATAGAAGTTTGGTGTGTGCGCGCGCGCATGTGTGTGTTTAAAACCACTGTACACAACATACCTATTAAAAGAGATGCTGTCAGAAGTTTGGGGTCATAAGGGCTTTTTCCTCTGCCATTTTCAAAATGTGAATCTTCCAGCTTGAAAATGTTGTCCTGTTGAGAAGAAGGGAGAAGCAAATAATTGAGCTTAGCAGGACTGATTACTGGAGACGTTTAACTTATAAAACCTTTTGTGCATTTATTTTAAAGCCACCAGATAGCTATTGTTCTTTTTCTTTCTTATTCTTTCTTTCTCATTGGATGTATAATGTACTAGATAACAAAGCAAGCACGACTTCATAACACTCGGTGAATTGCTTTCGGGTGGACTAAGAGATGCCTTTCAATTTCTTTTTAAGCCTCTGTGAAACCCAAGTCTCTTTTCTTGTGTGTTTCTGCAAAGTATCTTTTAAGTTTCAATGAAGCCATCTTTCTTCTGTTGCTTTCATCATCAGTGAGGTTTGATGTGTCTTCCAATTTTTTAAGAGACTTTTCAATATCTACACAATTGCTCTAATATGTCTATATCAGAAACGCACCTCTGCATTTCCAGGCCAATCCTGGTTTTGAGACCCAGGTTTGGCCTATGGCAACAAAAGCTGAACGGGAACTGGGGAGACCTGAGTTCTAGTCTATTCTCCCCACAGACACTCAATGGGCCACTTTGAATCAGCCATTCTTTCTCAGAGCAGCCTACCTCACAGGGTGGTTGTAAGTGGTAGAAAAGAAAAGAAAACCCCCTTGCAATGGACCAATTTTTACAAAGGAATTTGAAAAACACACAGGAGGCACAACTCCAATAATGAGAAAAATGCCAAGATGCTCTTTGGCGGTGACAGAAGAGGATGGAAGGCATGAAGGGGGCGCCTCCAGACCCTTAGGCTGCAACAAGGGAGGAATGACGCTGAGACCTGGGGAAGCCATGGCCCCACTCTTGCAGGCGTGATCCCATCACACCTCCATGCCTACTTCCACTGTCACAAGGCCAGAGCCAAGAGGAGGGCAGCAAAGGAGGCGAGGGCCTTGGAAGGGCGGAGGGAAGAATTGGCCGTGCCCAGCTTAGAAGAGAAGGCACGGAAAAGAAGAGAAGCCCTCCAGTCCTTTCAGGGAGGGCTCTTACAGGGTGGAGCCAGTGGATTCATTCTCCCAGCATTTATAGAGGGAGAGCCACGCTCAACATAAGGAGGAATCGTTTCCTGCGGTAGGAGACATTAAGCGGTGGAACGGGTGGACTCTAGGGTGAGTGTGTCCATAGGTTTCCAAGGCAGAAGGTTGGCTTCCAACTGAATATATCTCTCTATCTCTGGATCTTTAGAGTCTTCTCAAGAACCAAAAAAGGGAGTAGCAGCTTCAGTCCCATCCCCTCTTTGTGGCGTGGTCTGTGCCTGTGGGGCTATTTTGATGGCTTCCGAAAGGCATTCCAGTTAACCCACGGAGCCCAAGAAGCGCTCTGGCACCTCTGAACTCTCTGCTTTGAAGCAAAGGGAAACAAAGCAAATATCCAACACGCAGGGGAGTCTTCCAAAAGCTTCTTGTCTGGATTATACAAGCACACACACACAAAACAAAACAAAAACCAGTGGGCTGTAGGTAATCTGGGATTATTTGAGATGACGCTTATTTCCAGGAGTTCAGTTTATCCCTGTCATTAATAAGACAGAGAGAGAGAGAGAGAGAGAGAGAGAATCGTTTTTCAGGCCCCTCAGAGGCAAAGGCTCGTGACAGGAAAGGCTGCCGAGACTTAGGAGGAGCTCCAAACATGCTTATGAAGTAAACAGCTAAGGAAAAGAGGGGAAAAAGCCCACAAAGAATCCATAGGTCAAACTAAAAGGACCAGGTTTTAAGACATGTGAATGGGAAGAACCCACCAAAAGATGAGGTACACCTTGAAGAACTAAGGAAGGAACCTAAGGGGGAACGTAAAATACATCCCTCAAAAGAAAAGTTTCAGATTAAAGGTTACAGGATGAAAAGAAACCAAACCAACAAAACCTCTTTTAAAATCTCAAAGACTAGCAAAACTATTTTGGTACAATGATTTTGCGGACTGGAATCAACTTCAATAGATGAATCAAGTGCTTTGCTGAATTACAACAGAATTTTATTTATCTATGTGGTTAGGGGCAAAGGATTTGGAATATTTTTCATTTTCCTTCTAGTTCTTTTTTTAAGGATCTTAAAATATACTATTCTCTTTTCTTTTTTAAGACTCATTTACGCATTTAGTAAAATCACAAGACGCTCCTGGGACTGTCTAGTCCAGGCCACAGATAATAGATTGTGTTTTTGAATATTTCCTAGAAAAACAAGTTGGAATGAGTTACTAAAAGCTTTCTTGTATGCATTTTTCCCTTTCTCTCTCTCTGTATGTAAAACAAAAGATGGGGGAAGCGAGGAAAAAATGTGATGATATCATCACAAAAATGGTAGAATTTTTGTACTTGAAAACTTTATCAGAAGACTTGACACAAATACATCACTGCACAATTTGGACGATGATGTTACAATGCACAACATGCCTCTGAGGCATCATCTTTTTTAGTTTGATATATATGCTGATTTGAGCAGCCGCATCTGAGCTTTTGACGTGTTGAAGGGAGGGATGGGAAAGAAAACGTTGGTAAGTTTGTTAGTAAAAAATATTAGAGGAACAAAGAGGCACAAAGGTACAAACTTGCCTTATATTATATCATCCCGTTGGTTTATCTAACTCAACTTTGCTCAACTTGGTATTCTACAAATTAGTTGAATCTACATCACTTCATGATTAAGAGATAAGACAATCTTTTATCCCTGACATTTACACTCTTAAGCTGTAGCCCTGATCCCATTCTTAATATACTATGATTGCTACCCTTACCATCAAGGTAATGGCCCCCACTTTCAAGGTGTTTTTTCTTCTTCATGATGAAGCTTATGACTTCCCCTTCCCTTCCCTCCATCAATGAGGCTACTCCAATCAGAACTTATTCTAAGCAAACTAATGTCAGGACAAAAGAAACCATACAGCTTTATATATCGCCTACATAAGATCAAGAAATGAATATTGTGGGTCTGACCCATGGAGAACTTTAAGGGCAGCACAGGCAGCACCTTGAATTGAGTCCAGATTTAGTCCTTAAGCAAAGCCTTGCTGGATTTATTTATTTGTTCCAATAAATCGTGTCATACCAGACGCATTAGGGAAACTCAGACGTTTGAGGCTGTAGGGTGAGAGCTGCCTTCGACTGGTACACCAGCAGCCGATAGTTAAGACCTGTTGCTTATCATTCAGCACATAGTCAACACCCAACTTTATTCAGTTAATAACAACTCTATTTTTAAAGTCTTATATTTACGAACTATATTTAACAGGGTGATGCAACTGAAATATCAGATGAAGTTCTAGCCAAAATTAGGAAACATCATTGAATTCTTCATGGGTCAGGCCACACCCATAACCTTAGACCCAGGCGAAGACTGCATGGTCCTATCACTCTCTTCAAGCAAAGTGCTGGGCTGAGTTATGTCGAAACAATGTGGTGTTTTCCCAGAAGATGGAAGAAGGAAGAATGGAGTTAAATGACAAGGGTTTCAGTTTATCTGGGCAGAAGCTGAAACGCTAAGAGTGGAACTGCCTTGAAAGGGGTTGGAGGGATTTAAAGAGAGACCATAAGACCAGCTGTAGTAACGTCTTCCTGGACTGGACTCCCAGGTCCTGAGAAGGATCCTTTCTGATATTTCCATATTACAGTTCTGTGATATTCTAAACTATCCCTCCACCTCACTCAGAAACTCTTACCTATTTTTTAATGCTACCTATTTCCTGGAATACAAGCGCATAGTTTCTGGGCATGTTTAGCCTTGTCTCAAGGGGAGCCTCACCACTGCACACACATGGATTTAATTTTGTAGTAAAATCGAGGAAAGAGTTTTTGTAGCGTAGCCAATTGCTCCTAGGGTAGTAAAGTGAACGCAATTACTTGAGTAAGAGACAGGACGCCTTAAGTAGGAAAGGTGGCTTATCCCCACTTGCCACTGAAATCGGGTGAGAACAATGAGAGTTGCCACCCCTCAGCTAAGACCATCTCTCCCTCTGCTGGGCTTCCTTGCACACCTTTGGGCTAGTAGGCAAGTAAAAGCATTGCATTAGAAGTGATGTGGACGTTGGTGCCAAAAAACTCCACTTAAGATAGGAAGCAAGAAAATATTTTTCCCGGCTCTCAGATGAATCATTAAGGGACCTGCACTTTTAGATAGGAGGTTTCAGAATGAATTGCTTCTAGCAGATCTTTTCATAACATTTTGGCCCCTTTTAGGCCCATAAATGTCTTACGTCTTGATTCCAGAGTGCACACTTTAATCCCCTCAATACTCCTTTGGGACACGGAGTTAGATGCGTTGTTCTTTGGTTCCTGGCCAGTTTTGGGAAGGAGGGGGGCTTGGGGAGAGGAAGGAGCTATGGGAAGCGGAGGGAGGACTTGGCAAGTCCTGATGAATGGGCCCCCTGACCGAGCATGCGGGATAACTCACCAACTGGTGCAATCAAAATATTTGATGGGCTTGAAATACTTCTGAGTCGTCATCACATTTCTTAGAATGAAGTGCTTACATTGAGGAGATCGGTACCAAATAGAGGATCTCATTCTCCTTGCCCATGAATGCAGAAGTGGAGTCATCAAACACTGCGAGGGTGTCATGCTAGACTTGACTGATTACTAAGGACGTCAAAAAGGCCGTATCCCAGGCATCCCAGAAATAAGATACCATCAAGAATATTGAACAATTCTCAGAGGACGCTGAGGATTGGAATCTCTTTGTGTAACAACATGCAGGCTTGTCATGTATAATCTATCACCTCCATTTCTTTCTGCTTCCACACAGGGAAAATCTCTGGAAAAATAAATGCTAGGCTGTAATGAATGTCTCTTTTTTATGTGCAAGTTATTAAATAGACGGCAGATGCAAGCCATAAGATATGCAACCGTCTCTACCCCTGCCTTAGTAATCTTGTACTGTATTTTTCAAACTACATTTGGACAAGAATTTATCAAGTATAATTGTTTTTACAGACTACGTATTTTTAAGTTAATCCTGCAAAATTGAAATGATTTTGAACTTTCTCAAAAGGGGAAAACTTCCAAATGACCATAAATATATCTTTAAAATGTAGTTTTCCACCAGTGTTAGATTAAGTCGTGCTAACTGGTTTTTAGACATGCAGGACGACTGATGGTGCAAATGTTGCCCTACATGGCCCAGGTTTTGGATGGATAAAGAGATAAAATACAGGTTCCTTGTCTGATCAGTTGAATTTCTCTGAAAAAGGACAGAGTAGCAAGGTTGATATGGGTCTAGGACAACTCGCATGGGCAACTTGTCACAGATAACTCTACGTAGGACAATTCAACAAATATAAAAGTTGAATTAATTTCAATGGAACCATGGTCAATAATAATAAAGTAAATCCAGAAATACAAGAATTACAAAGATAAGTTGGTCACGGTGAATTGTCATATCTGCCTGCAAGAATCACTTTAGGTAAACTTTCAACCAAAAATTTCAACCAGGCCAGTGAAATATCCCATGTCCTCTTTCGTGTGTGGACCCTTCATGTAGCTGAACCCTGTCACTTCCCCTCAGTCATCTCGTCTAGCAACTTACAGTAACATACCCAAAGTGTTCAACTGTTCCTCATGGGTCTTAATTTTGAAACCCTCGTCTTCTTGAGAGCCCTTTTCTGAATGTGCTCCAATGTATTATTGTCTCTTTTGAATTGTATTGCTCAGAAGAGTATTCAACCTCAATTCAAGGTCACACAGAATGGAGAAAATTATTTCCCAGGATTTATGGTCCCCATGGTCATCTTAACATACCACAACATAAACGTTGGCTTATTTAGCTGCTAAGTCCTTACTCAAGCTTGCCTTGTTCTTGTTGAATTCTTTGTCTTCTAAAATGTTAGCTCCCAGAATTGTTTCATCTGAAATCTTGACCATTTCCACTTCAACTACCTTACCTAGGTCACTGATACAAGTGTCGACCTTCACAAGACCCACAAGAGAGCCCTGAAGTGCACTCTACTCTGCATTCTCCTTCACGCTTAAGAGAAGCCATGATCAAGAATGTTGGGGGCCGAAGGGGAGTCCATCCAACATACTATCACCTATTATTATTATTTCACTTGATTATTAAGTAGAGACCTTTACTAAAGCCCAGGACCATCATTCTCCTGATCAACTAAACCAGTAACTCTATTAAAGAAGATTAATCTGGCACAATTTATTGGGATTTATCCCTGATGGCTCTCAATAACTCTAGCATGCATCTCCAAGTATTTAGAAAAATACTGTTAATCATCAGAAGACCTTGCCTAGCACGGTGTCATTCCAACTAAGAGCAAATAATCCATATACAGCAATACGTGTCTGTCTCCCACATCTAACTCATGACCACACTCATCTGCGCACAGTGCAATACATGAGCTACATCAATCAACATAAGGGAAGTGCCAATGCAATTACTTTCATAACCTGCAATGCTAAAAACCCATAAACCTGACTTGGTGGATGACTCAGTTCTTTGGACAAAGTGGCTACAATTATGCCCTCCCGTGACGCTTACAAGCCTGCCCAAAGGGGCCTCTCAAGAGAAGGCGGGTGACCGGATATGCCTTCTGAGCCACCAGGTCTACTTGACTGCAACACACTTATCACTTCTGACACTCACTTGTGCCACTTGTGGCTTTGGTGCTGTTACAGTTCTGTAGCAAAAATAATTTGTTTTTAACACAATATATTTAGCAGCTTTTATAATATTTTGTACAAGAACCAACTTGGCACAGGAGTGAAGAAACCTGAATTCAGGTCTTGCCATAGAAGTTATTTTGCTTTAAATTTGGAAGTTGAACAAATTGTGGAATTATATATGCATCTGTTGTATGACCATCCTAAGTTTCATACATCAAGTCATCAAATGGGAACGACTACGACAATCTGACTTTTGTTGTCTGACTTAAACCTTAAATTGAGTTCTCTCTCTCTCTCTCTCTCTCTTTCTGGGTTGTAAAGAAAGAGCTGTCTTTTCCATTCCCCTCTTCAAAAAGAAATAATAACTTTCCACAAATAAATAGTATGGTTGAAGTATAAAATCAGCTATGAAAAATTGACTGCATTGTATCCTCCGAGATGTGTGTTCCAGCAGGCATAATTACAATGTCTTCTTTGACAAGTTAAAATTACTCTATAGATTCGATTTTAAACAAGCTTATAGATTTTTCCGCAAGAACATATAAATGGTTCCCTTCTGAATATTACAGAGCAGGCTTATGTGGTAAAATATGTATTTTAGTGGACTCTGGACATATTATATTAGAGATTTGTTTTTGATTCAGGGGTCATGTGAATAATTGTATGCCCTGTAATAGATTTAAATTTAGGTTATGAAATGAATTACAGATAGAAATTACAGCTGACATTTGATAACACTCTCATGATAATCATAATAAAAGTGGCCTGGAAGACATATTTCTAAAACATTTAACCATATTATTATTCAAAAGTCTGCTTTTTCTTTTTGTCAAAAAAAATCTATTTAGTCAAATTCTGAGAGACAATTATTAGGGTTTTTTTTGTTCTAGTTTATTCTGGCGATTGATCAGAGAAGAATAACATTCCATCTTCATTATTATTTTTGACATTGATTTAATCTTCTTCCAGTTTAATTTTAGTCCCATTTCACACTAAGCTCTCTGACATTCACGTTCTCAGCTAACAGGGAAAAATCACCCGCATAATACAAGTTACTGAAGTTTCTTTAGCCACTTTTAAATCAAACCCATCTTCTTCCAGTTTCATTCAAGATGTGTTCTGTGATAGATTGTGTAGCCTTGTTTCTTTGCCAATCTTTGGCTTGATAAATATTGGCAATTTGCATGAATTTTGAAATACAGAGCTGGAACATCTGTTATGACAAATCGATGCTCACTTGTGTTTTAAATACATTTAAATATGTTTCTTGCAATCATACGTCTCTCACAGCCTCCTGTTTATGGGATGTCTCAAACAGTGTCAGACTTTTGATGTTGGAAATATAACATATTTGAGGTACTATTATACATATGATTTGAATTTGTTCTATAGTTGCCCTGTCTTGGTGAAATACTGATGTGATTGTTAATATGATTTTTGCAAGAAAAATAAAGTTTAATGCAGTGTTTACATAATGTTTATGTATCAAAATATGTAACTTATCAACTTAGGAAAGACTTTAGATATACGAAGCCAGAAACGTAGCAGAAATGATAATTCTGCATTGTCAGCAAGAAAATGGGACTTACACGTCTTTGAAGAAATGTGTTGGAATAAGCTGATTTTTATGAATTAAATGGAAAGACAGGGTCCTGTGTGGACGAGGCTTAATTGATATTGCATATCAATCTGAGGGGGTGTTTGGGGGAATTTTTCTGTGTTTAACATTTGCTGTAGTTCTTACTTTGTTTTTCTTTCCCTTTGGACAGTGAAGCAATAAAAAGAAACAATGGAGACTGCACAATCAACAGACCCTGAGAAGGGTTTGTTTAACGGCAGCTGAAAAGTCCCTTCCCACATCAGGGCATTTGTTTTAGGGGCTAATCTAGTGAAACAAATTGAGTAGCTGGATCACAATTATCTTTTTCTGCCACTTTCATATTTTCCCTAGAAGTTTCACATCTATCCTGTTTTAACAGTTGTCACTGATGTCACGGGAGGAGGAGGAGGAGGAAGATAGAAAGGGTGGCTGAAATGGAAGATAAATCACATCAAACACTCACGTTCCCTAGATAGGAGGAAAGTGGTGAAAACGAGACCCTCCTAGCAAAGCAAAGGCCGGCTTTGTTGACCCAAGGGTTGGGTGAATTTATGGCGGTCCACTTTCTCTCTGGACCAAGATTGCATCTCACCACTTGGCCTTCCTCCCTTTGAAATGCAAATATTTTCAATATTCAACTACAGGAAGAGTCAATTATGAAGTGACAACTATGTTTTCTCTAGATAGCAGTCGGCTTCTAATTTTATGGCCATGGAATATTGCCCAACTGTCTTTTCAGCCAATTTGAAACGACGGCCAAATCATTAACTGTCTAATCATTATGGGAAAAGACAATCAACAACATCAGATTTTTCATTGTTGAGAAGGCACTTGTTTATTTGGAACCTACCTCCCCAAAGCTACATCGTATTATTGCAAACTTTGTTTTCTTTCTTATCAGTTGTAACTGTGGTAGCAGAACACTACCCTGTTGCAACCTGGAAGGGTGTAGTAGCACGGAGGAAGCAGTGCTTTGAATAGACTGCTGGGGCTGCCATCTTGATATTTGCTTATTTATTACACTTCCAAACCATCCATCTCACTTAAGTGACTTTGCAATTTCCACCATTATCCTTGTATTTGTTAGCTTGTGAACACCAGCAGTGCATAACCAGCCACACAACAGCTGAGGTTCCCAAGGAAGCCTTGAGACTATATTCTGCATATCTTGGTTGTATTGCTATCGTTAAGAAAATTACTCAGGACTTACTCCCAAAAAAGCACTTGAGTTTTAAACATAGCTACAGAATTAAGTCACATTCATGAGTTCCTTGTCGAGTTACATAAACTCTGAGGTTAATTACTGATCAAATTAAGCCTCAAGGATAACTATACTCCCATAAAAAATAATCCATAGATTACGTTTTCAACCATTCTTCACTTACCACCCAACCACATCCCTCAAGTGGAAGAAGACGAGAACTTTAAAGCTGTCCTCAAAGTTTAACCCCAGAGAATGTTTTTTTTCCAGCTGGACTGCAGTCCTATCTGTACACAGTATGGCGAAAATTTCTCAAGGACAATGTAATGGTGGCAACATTGCAAGAGCAGAGAAGACTTTGTTAATCAAATAGCATATTGCAGCTATTCACCAGTTCTTTTTTATTTTTACTTCAGGTTGTTCTCCTACCTGTTTAGATTGTCACCTCTCCCCTTTGTCAAAATCTGAAGCATGCGCCAGTTAATCCCACTGATATCAGGTGTGCCATGATGTCACCCTCACAACCAAGCAGGATGGTCTTAGGCTCCCCTTCCCCCACAGATTTTAGTCATGCTGTTAAAAACAAAATACTCAATGCCTTCTTGGTAGGGAGGCAGGCAGAAGGACATTGGCTGGTAAAATGGCTTCTGTACCAAGAAATATTTATGGCGGATTTTGGGAGGAGAGCTGCATAGGGTCAGGGTTAGTGAGTAATGCTTCTCCTCCATGCAGAGAAGCTGCAGTGAGAAACGCCTAAGATTCATTGCTTTGCATTTTCCTTAAAAGGAAATGGTTGTCCTTAAGCCAGTTAAGGAGGTGACAGACACAAAACCAGAAGGAAAACAGCGGGGATCCATTTACTGAAAAGAGGTTTCTTCTAACTTCCTTTTCCTCCTGCAAACTGTTGTGAGGAGGAGAAGAGACAAGGATTGCAGTAATTCCAAAATCAACATGTTAGTTGTTAAATTTGATCTCTTATAATAGCAAAAAGGTTGTGGGGCAGAGTTTCCAATTGTCCTATCAGAGACAGCCTTCCATTGAGGAGCTTGAGTTAGGGAGCAGGTTGCTTAGTCAATAATCTCTCCTACCTTAAGTGAGTTCAAAAATTATCCAAATTCGCCCCAGTTCTCTTTCTATTAGCCTAGGAACCTGGTCATCAGCAACAGTGGCCGGATCTTAGCTAGTAAGTTGGCTATAGTGGATACGACAAGGAAGTCATTTTCCAGGATGCCATTTCTTTTTTGTCTTAGAACCAAAAATCCTGTGTCTCCCTTAAGATTCTGAAGTGGAAGAGATATTGCTTATTTACTGGAATATTTTATCAGAATTCTCACAGGATTTAATAGGATCAAGTCTTCACCTTTGAAACACATATCACTTTGGGTTTCCTTTGGGATACTTACGGAGTACCACTATTTAGGCAAGAGTAAGAACCCATGAAAACCTCCAGTCTCCCAAGGCGTTGCTTGACTGACACTCTTCAGACATCTGCTTAAAACTATTTCGTATGTCTGACATTTTTGATACATACATAACTCACAAAAATCACACAAGCGCCTAGATGAGAATTCAAGGTCAGCCATGTAACTTTGTTGGGTTATGTAACATATCCCACAGTATAAAAACGTGTCATATTGTCCTCCCACTCCAACTGAACTTTAACAATTCCTCTTAAAACTCCTTACATGTCGGTTCCATCACACTGTTATTTTTCCTGCATTGTGTCAACCTTAAGATTGGCAGTGCTGCTTTGGGATAATTATATTCCAATTACATTTAAATTAGGTATAGATCGCAAAAGTCCAGACAGGCACTAGAGGGCACAAAGCACTTAGAGATGTTGTTTTATTACCGTCTCTAGCCATTGTGAGATTGGCAGCTCTTATCTGGGAGCCAACTTTGAAGTTATACTATCCCCCCCCCCAAAAAAAGAAAACCCAATACCAGCCCTCTGAACCTCCAATTCTCAGCTTTTATCGAGAGGGAGGGTCTTCCTTCAGGGCATGAGTTGAAAAGGCCCGATGGCAGTCACAATGCCCATAGAAAAGGGGCGGGGCTTCAAATGAACCATCCTGGCTGCCATCTTGTCTTTTCAATCTGTACGGACGTATTTCAGAGAAGCTCTCCCTCCTGAGCAGCACAAATTCGCCATCTGAAATCCTCCTGCAAAGCTTGGCGGTATGGACATCCATTCTTGGCAGTGCAAGACCAGATCAAAACTCTGATGACATCACCAAATGCAATTCACCAGCGCATATTTGGAGGCCCAAAATTTTAAAAGTGAAAATTTCCCCCCCTGGTTGGTAAAAGTCACCTTCCTTGATTTATTTCATCTTTCTTCTCTTAGAGCTTTTTAATGCCCATGATCTCAACACGCACACACACCCCTTAAGGAAACGAGCCTCTTCTTCAAAGACAGCTAAGCATAAGTCATGGAGAGGGAAGGCATTCTGCGAAGGAGGACCCCATAAAAATGATTGATGAGATCCTTTGGAGCAAGAACTCTTGAACCAAGTCAAAATATTAGGACTGCCCAGGTGGACAGGGAGATGGACACGTGCTGGTACACTGGCTGTGAAATACAGGATCAGTTTCATTAACTCGGGGCAAAACTGGACACGATGGAAACCGATCCATGAGCTGAGTTAACACAGGAATCAATATCAAGCAAAGAACGCAGGCAAGTTACAGCCTGAATTTTGGGGGGGGGGGGGAAATTAATTCTCTCAGCTTTTCATTCTGCGACCAGGTGAGTCTACTTCGCTCCCCTCCTGGGGCTATAAAACAGAAAATAACCCTGGAAGGAGGCAAGGGACAGAGGCAAGGCAGTTCCCACAAGGGGCCCAGCTGGTGTCTTTCTCAGATACATCTTTATCTCTGTCTCAAGATCTGCCCTGTGTTTCACTCTCTCAGGACATCTGTAATATATTTATTATTGAATCTAAAGCCTTTCATGCCAATAAGGCAGCTAAAAAAGATGTAGAAGACAGAATTCAAACTATAACCATAGAATCAATGCAGTTAAAGGCAAAATCTGAAATCACTTCATTGATTGATTGATTGATTCATTCATTCATTGTATATGGATACCAATTCACCAATTAATTCATTAAAATAATTCATACAAAAAATTGCCAATGCATTGAGTTATCATAACTGTTTCAGTTAACAATAATTATCTCATTATTAGCCATGACACTTTCATTGAGAAAAAACTATACCTGTAAAAATTTTCATGTGCCGATTTCATTTTCAAATGGCTTAACAAACTCTTCAGACAATTCAGCTAAAAATAAATATTTTAAAACTGCCATTGATTAATTACTGTTATTAGGAAAAATCACTGCATCATATAAACTAAGCTCAAACCTTGACAAGATTTACCTCAATTACCAAAATATATATCTATGTAAATGTGCAGTATTTTATTTATGCAGAATGATATTGTTACTTTTTTAACTGAATGTAATTTTTTGATATTGTTAGATAAACTACTCTATTCTAGAAATTGCATTACATAAAAAAAATTACCACATCATTGTCTTAATATTCTGACTGACTTCTAGGAAAAATGCATCTGGCTTATTTGATTCGATATTTGAATTAGACGTGATATTGGTTTATATATAACTGCTTCTTTCTTATAACTGGGTATTATATTTCACACTGCAACAGCGTCTTTCATAAGTCTTCTAAAAGGTATCATGACTGAGTAGCTTTTGGGATAATAATCAGCACCATTTATCATTACACTGAAATACTATTTCCCCCCTTTTTCTTTTGAAAAGCATAAAAGAAACCACAGACATTTCATCGTTCCGACTAAAAACACCTAAGGAAAAAGGAAAGTCCCTGCCATTAATCTGATAGGTTACTCTTCCGGTCTCCTCTCAAGTTAGGGTGCTCTGAAAAAGTCTCCCGAAAGGTGAAGGCTGAGTCAGGAAGGCCAGGATATTGAAAAGAAAAGATGGGAGCCATCTGTCTGAATGACGTGGCCATATGCTTTCCCTTTTTAAAAATATGTATCTGGTTTATATCATCTTTTGCAGAACTCTTGAGCACATTTTATTAAGGAGTTGGTTACATAATCAAATTCCATTGATTAAAGTCATTCCGATTTAATCTGTAGAATTGAACATAGCCATCCAGATTTAATCGGCTGAATCTCTTTATCTGGAATAAATCAGAAGAGATGAAGCCAGGAACCTCCTGTAATTCTGTTCTAAGACTCCCTTGTGATTTACAACATCTTACATGTGGCTTTCACAAGACTACAGATCTGTACGCTAACACGCCTTCCCTCTAAGGGGCGGTATGGTGAACATGGTACTTCAAGGACCGTTAATTCCTATTTGTGGTTCCTAGGGATCAGCATTTGATCTGTGGGTTCATTAAATCTACCGTGTATATGTAGGAACCTGGCAGCTGAACAAGAGGACACAGCAAGAGATGCAAGGATAAAGGAGAGAGGACTGGATTCAAAGGGTTGAAGAGGCTTATTGGAGATTAAACCATTTCTTTCATGTCAATAATCTATCAAAGTAATTGATAGCCAACCAGATGGATGACTAAGAGTTGTAGTGAATCTGCACAGGTGATACTGCCCTACCTACCCTTTGGGTCTCCACCGTCTGAAAACTCTAGAGTAGCCCCAAAATATCGCCCATCCCAGAACAAAAAGGAATCCGGTGCCACCTATTTTGCATCCATGGGTGCTTTCCCCAGAAATAAGCAACAATTCAAGAGTTAACTCCATCCATAAACATAGAGCAAAGGCATTATTGGAAAAGTAACCATTAAATAGCTAAGTAACCTTCAGTACCGTAATTATCCCATATCTGAGCCATGCACTGTTACCCTGCAATCTCTGATGCAATCTGAGCGAGTTAACCTGAAGGCGAGGGCCAAGACAATCATTAGCCCTCCACCCTGCCAGGGCTCTTGCAAAGCTGCAGGGAGCCCTGGGGGGGGGGTTAAGGTTGATAAATTTGCAGCAGGTTTTCCACGGAGCTCCATTGCAAGAGCTCAGAGTGGAATTGCCTGTTTACTCAACTGTAGAGTTTTGAAAACGGGAATTCCTGTTCCGAGTGTGAAAGCACGAAAGGAGGAAAAGAACCTTCCACGTGGCTCATGGAGGTGGCTTTCAGATGCATGGCCCTGAGCCTACTAGAGACAGCTCGGTTTTAACTGTGTGAGATTATTCACTGGGTCCATCTGGTTGTGCAACAAGTGGCACTCG
Organism: Rhabdophis nuchalis; assembly: GCA_039707465.1. Classification (NCBI taxonomy): domain Eukaryota; kingdom Metazoa; phylum Chordata; class Lepidosauria; order Squamata; family Natricidae; genus Rhabdophis; species Rhabdophis nuchalis. Next base: position 29,011,390 of record CM077656.1, on the reverse strand, counting down.
GTTTCCCCAAATAATCTTCGAACGGTTGATATTTAGCACTAATACAGACAATACAGGAGGAGCTGGGGTGATTGATTGCCTAGGGCTGAACTTGGATCAGATATTTGTGATGCCATCTTGACTTTTTTTTTTTACCACCAATGAAATACTATCATTACACTCTATGTGTCCAAAGAATTAAAAATTTAGCATTAAAATTAAATTAAATTAATTAAAATTCATTATTTGCTGTTGTGCTTTTCATCTCTTTCTTGACTTGGTCTCCCCAGTCTCTCTTCCCATTTTCCTCTCACATAAAGGGACCCAACTAATGTTCCCTCTGGGTTTATTGCAATCTCTTTTTTTCTGACGTCGAAGGTAAATGCATGATTATGCTCAGTGGGGGGGGGGGGGGTTGGCCAAGAAATAAGCAAATCAAGATTTGAATAGGTCAGCCCAGAGTTCTCACTCAAGGCACCGACCAGGAGGCTCAAAGGATCGTTCCATCTTGGAGGCATGCTGTGAAGAGTTCTGGGGAGGGAGGTCTGTAATGCTGGGAAAGGTGGAAGGAGAGAAAATCAAGAGCAAGGCGGATGGATTTCAGCCTAGCTGTGATGGGTGCGCCATTGGGAGAAGAGCTGAAGGGCTGGGCTGAAGAGCTAATACCGACCGCAGGGCACGTATGCCATCCACCCCCTCCCTCTCGGCCTGTCTTCTTCACAGAGAGGAATCAAGGCAAGGCGAACTTGACTTGTGCTTTCATTTGCTCACCGAGGGAGAAACTTACTGGCAAGGTATGCCTGGGACATCCTGGGGGGACCAGACATGGCAAGGTTTGCTTCTCAACAGATGTTGAGGTACTTAAAATCTCCCTCTTTATGGCTCTTTGCTTTTCTGAAATATCACTTAGACCAGAAAGTTCAGCTCTTCTTCTAAATGTCCCAGCAATTATTTCCCAGTCATGATAATCGAGGTTATTGGATATTGATTGGTACATAATCATTTATGAACTATGTAAAAGCAACATCCACCAGAAAATAGGGTATTATCATTTAAACCCAAGAAGGGTCAGTAGGAGTCAGTGAAACCTGATGGGATTGTACCCGGCTGTTCGCTTAGGCTAACGGAGTCACAGGAAAGGGCTCACAGGATGCTGTGTGAATAGAGAAGTGAAGAAACTGGGGGACTGTGAATTCTAGTTCCATCTTAGGCACAAAGGCAGCTGGGTGACTTTGGGCCAGTCCTTCTCTCTCAGCCCTGGGAATGCAGCAAGGGCAAATCCCTTCTGAAAATCTTGCTATGAAGACTGCAGTTGCCAGGAGTCAGTACACACACACACACACACACACACACACACACAGAGTAAGAAATGCTAAGCGTTCTTTAATAGCCAGAGTAAATATTTAGCTGTGAATCTAGGTGTGTCCAGCTTCCTCCAAGTGATAAGCAGCTTCCATCCTGCTACACGTTAGAGGAAAATGAATATTAGCTGCATTTTAGTGTGTGTGTGTGTGTGTGAGAGAGAGAGCGAGAGAGAGCGAGAGAGAGAGACAGAGAGAGAGGAAGGAAGGAGCAAGACGGGGTTCATGTCTTCTCTCTTGGTTACTATGGTGCCTTACAGACGGCAAGGACTGAGAAGGCAAAGAATACGCGAAGGCTTTCTCTCTCTACAACAATGGCAAAGCTTTGCCTTCCCCACCAGTTCTGTGCTCTGTTATGTAGTTATTATCCTCTGTGAACTATTTTTTCTTTTATTCTGAGAGGCTGGAAAACAAGGAGCCAAGCACCTCAACACAACACACGATCAAAACAGGACAAGGAATCTGGAGTGCTTCCCTGTGGATGAATTTGCTTCCAAGTCTTCATTGATAAGGTACCTGTAATCTATGCCAATTGGACCTGGACAACCGACCTCTATTCTCCCTTCCCCAAATTTAAATCTTATATCAAAGCAAAGCTGGCTGGGGAATCCAAGGAGCTGAAGTCCACACATTGTCAAGTAGACAACACTGTTCTAGCCACTGTGCACATCTAGGGATGTCAGCCGATGCCTTTTAATAAAGTTTGCTAGTTAGGAAAGATGCTCCCCAAATTTTTGCTTTCATGGCAGTGTCTCCTCCTCCTCCTCCTCCCTCCCTCCCTCCCTCCCTCCCTCCCTCCCTCCCTCCCTCCCTTCAGCTGTGCCACACTGTACATTACTTTGTAGTCGTGATCTGCAAGTATCTCTTAGCAATGGGGAAAGTCCTGTGTGATATATGCCCCTCCCCCACAAAGATGATAATATAGAATTCCACTCCATGAACGACATGGATTCAACATGAAGGTTGTTTCTGTATAGGGTGACACTCCATTGCGGTGGAAGCAATGGAAGATACACTTCATTCCACAGTAAAAAACAGAGCAAAACTATTCCTAGAGCTAACACGGCGAAACGTTTCTCTATTTTGAAGGGTATAATAAGGGAATGCAACATGGTTTCAGAATGGTCGAGGCCTTCTCCTTCCACCCCCGGCTAAGAGATGCGCTCGGCCAGGCTGCTCCCCTCTCTGAAGCAGCCTGGCCCTCTCTGAAGCAGCCAGGCGACCCTTCTACAAGACGGCTTAGCCCGCTTTGAGGATTGGCGCTCAGTAGCTTCCCCCCCTTTATCAAGTCTGCTACGATCCAGAGGGTTATTCCTTATTCCAGGGCCTGAAGGAAAGCCACCCTGGCCTTCTCTGACTACCATGGAGGACATGAAAGAGGATTCTTTGTGCTGCGACTGGGGCTTACCTCAAGGAGGAGCTGAATACACTCCAAGAGGAAAGACAAGCGGCAGAGATTCAGTTGCACCACTGAAGCTGCCATGTTGGCTTTCTCTGTCAACCCCACACCCTCAGGACAGCCCTGAGGTGACTCACCCCGAATATTTTATCTGTTTTCATTCATTTTAATCTATGCAACGAGTTTGGACTGGTGGGTTCTTCATTTGTTGACCACGGGATCGAGCGGATACACATTTGCCAATGAGAACATAGCATCTTCCATGTCAACAGCTGGAGGCTCTTTGAAAAATGTTGGTCAAATTGTAAAATGTTTTACTGAGAATTTCCATTTCGAATTAAAGGGAATTGCCCCCCACCCAAAAAAATTAAAAATAAAAATCCCAAACTCCACGGGGTAAAAAGACTTGATTTATCTTGAACATAATCTATTATTTATTTATTTATTTATTTATTTATTTATTTATTTATTTATTTATTTATTTATTTATTTATTTATTTATTTATTTATTTATTTATTTATTTATTTATTTATTTATTTCTATTATTGCTTTTTCCTATCCCAACTTCAGGGCCTTGCGAGCAGCAGCAGAGTTAACCCTGGCATCCCTTACTTGCTAACATTGGAAGGCAAGGGAAGACAAGCCACCTCGGCTCCCCTGAAGCAATCTGTAATTCTGAAGGACGTGAACGACTTTTCAAAGCTGATGAATGTCATGGGGTTCATTTAATGACATATAATTTATCTTGTCAGGCACAACGATACTTTCCCAGCTTCACTGCTAGAAATAGTTTCAGTACGTACAAAAGCTTCAAAAGCATCCTTGTGTATAATTTGAACAGCTTGTGCTATGTAGAGATATGCCAGTTAACACAACTGCACGAAACGGATGCAAGGATGGAGAAATTTTGCAACAATGGCTGTGTTTTTATTTCTTCCCTTAATACAGAGGCGCTAATCTTCAAAACGTTGAATATTTGAAATGACGAACAGAACTTCTAATATATTCAGAAAGATCCAGACCTGATCCAGAGATTTATGGGAATAAATGAAATGCATTTCATTTATTTCATTATGGGAACTGCTAATAGATGTATTTCTGAGGAAAAAAAGGCCAGCGAGGATTAGGAGAAACTCACACCATTTTGGTGCTGTACTAAAAATAATTTGCAAACTTTTTCACCAATTATTTAAGCCAATCTTAAGATAAAAAAGCCATTCCAAACAGAACATTATGGATAAATTAAAGATAGAGGATTAAAACTTCATGGACAATGTCATGCTGATGTACAATATTGAATAATTCCTCCTGATTGGACAAATAACTCGTTCTCTTCTCTAATATTTATTTCTATAAATTGTTGATTAATTATTAGCATTCATATATTCATTCATTGGATTTACACACTCTCACACCTTAATTATTTTTGTTGAATTGTTTTAAATAGTTATTTTAGGCACATTACAGGTTGTGCAGAGTCACATTTCTGAGAGAGAGAGGTGCAGAGATGGGTTGCTGCTGGTTCAGCTCGGACCGGATGAATCGGTAGCAGCAGTGGCCGGAGGCTTCACCCACCCAACCGGATGCTTCTGTGCATGCGCTGAAGGGTCACGCCCCGTGTGAGTGCATGCACGTCCACAAGCAAATAAAATATAATAATAATAGAAACCTACCACTGGACAGGTGGCTGCATAAATTTGATAAAGGAGAAGAAAGAAAGGAAGGGAGGGAGGGAGGGAAAGGAAAGGAAGCAATTCCTTTGAGATCTTTTTTCTCTAAATTTTCTCACATAAAACAACATCCCTGTGGGATAGTTAGCATGTGAAGGAATGAGTGGCCATTGAGGGTGGGCTTAACCACAGCACCACAGACGTCCCTAGAGTCAATATGAAAGTAGTTGCATAGTCTGTGTATCTTGCATGCTCGTGAAAAGCTCAGTTTGTCCCTTATCCATCAACAGGCGCCAAACCTGTGGCTGATGTGTATGTTAAGGAACCAAGTTAGTTAATGTGTCTCCCAGATCCCAAATGAAGTCCATGGAATAAAATTCTGTTTATGCAGCCATCAGCCGATGATTCTCAGGGTGGTGGTGGTGGGTGGGTGGGTGAATTTGTCTCTGTGAGGGACAATTGATAATTAACAAATAAGTGTTGAAGGAAAGCATTCAAGCATGTAACAAGGATGTATGCTGAATTCCTGTACAATAAAAGGCAGCACCTAGAAATAAAGAGTCCTAGGGAAAAATATGTTTTAAAAAATAATGGTTTCCCCCCCCCAAAAATTATATATAGATGGAGAAAAATAATCTTCACAGCTTTTAATATGTTAATTTCTCTGCCAGACGGTAATCTGATGTTGAAGTGATTAGGCACAGCCTCATTCACATGAATAATGATATTCTCTTTTTTTAACATTAATTTGCAATCTTGAATGTCAAATCCGTAAGATGGCTGCTAATGTCTTAGCGAGTGACTGCTCCATAGCGATCAGCTGAAAAACAGCTCCATAAATTAAACGGCAAGCCTTCCAATGAAAGATTAAACTAATAGGGAATCTGAATTGTTCCTGAAGCCATCACTGCAAAGGTTGCAGGGGAGAAGGGCGACGCGTTCCTTTTTTGGGTCATAACTGTCTTCATGAGCTATGATTAATCCTTACAGGACTTTTAGGGGTAAGAATTCTTTGCAAACTTTCCATCTCGTCCTCTTATTTAACTCTCCTGACAATTAGGCCAGTGAAATGAACTAGAGCTTGTTTGTGGCTTGTTGATGGAATAAGAAGCATCCTTTTGCATCCTCTACTTCAGGTTTCTGTGAATTTTCTTAAGATCTGGAGTCCAGAGCCAAACCTAGGTATTGAGATGGGGTCTGCCTATTGAAAAATAGATTAGAGCTATAGTACTAACTAACAGCTGCAGTGGCCTAAAGGTGGAGCTCTTACCTCACAATCAGGAGGTTGTGAGTTCGATCCTAGGTAGAGGCAGGTGTAGGGTCTCCTACTTGGGCAGGGGCTTGGACTAGATGACCTGCAAGGTCCTTCCAACCTGTTAATCTGTTGCCCAGTAGGCGACAACCCTGAATGTCCTTGACTTAGCCCAACAAACAAAAACAAACCCTAAGTAGGATCAATCCTGGTTAATCCTTCTGAAGATGGGAAAGTCCCAGCAACTAAATTAGTCTGGGAAGTTCAAAAGCAAAAGAAGGGAATAAGCCATTGTTTGTAATGTCACCAAGAAAATTACATGGACACAAAATCCCCAAGAACTGAATTCGATTAACAAGCTGGAAAGGCTGGAAATATTTGATCATGCAGCACACTGAAATAGCTACGGGTGAATCGGAAATGGGAAAACGGAGAGACAGTTTGGCAAACCAGTTGGGGTGGTGGTGAAACTTTTTAATGAGTTCTACATATAGACACTAAACTTTCTCCTGGGTGCAGTTCAGCCATGGACAAACTTTCATTGCCAAGGTTATAAATATTCTTAAATTGCTTGCATGGGGCTTAAAAGCCTTGAACTTTGGTTAAAACACAAATTATATTGATGAAATAGGCATTGTGAGCTTCCATGCGTAAAGATTCAAAGAAGAGTTTTTCCAATCCTGATTCCACTCTGGTAGAGTCAATAACAATGAAACAGATTGTACCTTTGCCAGTCGTTAATCAGGTCTAAAACAACTGACTTGGGGGGGGGAAGGCTGAGTTTAGGTGTTCCCCTTACCTCAGGATGTCCTCCAACTTCAACGTACGTGCACATGGGATGGAAAGCTCCAGTTCCACAGGCGTACAGATGGGTCTGGTTATAAGCTTTCAGCACCTTGATGAAGTTAGCACACTCTCTCTGCAGAGACAAAACGGCAACACAAAACGTTGATTGCTTTCTCTTCCCTTTTAGTTACATTAGTCACCCAGAGTCATTTTGAATTGGGTGGCCTTCTATATCAAAAAAGTGGTTCATATTCATTTGTAATATTGTAATTTAATATAATATTTTACTACTTAATACCATTTGGAGGCCCTATCACATCCCCTTTCCACAAAACTCAAGTTGAATTAAAAAATACCACCCACTGAAATAAAACAATATAAGAAGGAACATTTACAACTATGGTAACACAAGAAGGAGAATTTCCTATTCACTAATGAACAGGACTCCTCACATCTGCTTAGAAATGTCACAAGAACAGGGGATTTTCAGATCCCTAGACCACGTCCTTGGCATTTTTACACTCTTAAGAAAAAACGACAGCATGACGTTTCTCAGGCACACAAGCACGGAAGCCTTGAAGGCTTCTAGAAGGCTTCCAGTTTGAGCCAACTCTTCCTCAATCAAGTTGGTCACGAAGCCACAGGTTCCAGTCTCTTACTGGAGAAATGCCTGGTCAAAGGGGATTTCCGTAGGAGAATGAGAGCTCATAAATGAAGCGTTTTATGCAGACCTCCCTCTGCATCCGTTGGCATGGAAGGTAAATTGAGGGTTTCCATGCATTCATATATTCAGCTGTGAGTCCCAAAGAAAGTAAAATGAAACCCGCACATCTGCAAATCAGGTTGCGGAGCTTCCTTTCAGCATCTTCATTCCAAACCCCAAAACTACATAAAGGCAGAAAAGATTGTTCTCAAGTAAAGAAATCGCAGCCAAGGCGGCCTCCCTCAGATATTGGGCCTTTGGAGGCTTTCCATGAAGTGACACAGTAGCCAATCAGAAAGAGCGGTTGAATGTATGGAAGGAAATTGGTTTTGCCGCTTCTTCCAGGTATTTGAATGACCTTCTGGGTTCTGTATCCTCTCTGACTTCCCGTGGGCCCTTAATGAGGCAGGCAGAACAGAGTTTGCATTCCCTGCATGGCATTCTGATTGCATGTCATTGATTCATTATTTTTCATCTCCTTCTGAAGGCCTTTAGAAAAAAAAATAAGTTACCCACAGTGTGATCTGTGTAGGGGAGCATGTTATTAAATCCATTAAAGATATAATCAAGAACAGTAACTAAAGAGTAGAGTTCTTCTAAAAATAAGCCATAGCCAAGGTCCTACCTGACCTGATCTTGTAAAACCAAGTTTTGGAAGTCGGGAAAACCAGACATCCCAGAAAACAAGGCACTGGCAAAGTGCCTTTCTTATTAGTGCATTGCCAGGATCTGCCTTCAAGACACTAGGTGTACAGCTCAACCCAAAGGAGACAACGCAAATATTTACAAGGTTTGCTTTTCAAAAGGTCCTCAGTGGGTGTCTGGTTTGGTATTTGCATTCTTCCCCCATTCCTGAAGGCTGAAATCCACAGTAATTCCACCTGCTTCTAGTCTGCCTTCCCAATTCTTAGGTAGTGATTCACAGGCTCCTTCCATTTCCACAGCTACCATGGGGTCAAGCACACTACAACCAGCGTTAGATAGCATGTCCATCAATGCTCTTCTGCTACTGTCAACAGTGTGGACTGGGTTAATGCCCATGACAGCAGAATATGCATCCCCACCCAAAGTATATCTCCCCTTTACAATGCACCCTATTTCAGCTATGGATTTTAGGAATGAAAGAGCCCCAAGAAGGGCTGGTAAGAGGATCAATGTTTCTGCTCTTAAATGCATTTATTTACTGTTGAAAGCTTCCGTTCAACCTCTCAGGGATGGAATAGCTTTCCTATGATTCCCAGCTGCTGGGGCTTTTTCCTTTAAACTTTCAGCTCTACTGGAGCCCAATGACAACCAAAGATAATACAGATGCGGTTCCTTTAGAGAACGCTTTTATGGAGCTGAAGGATGGCATTCAGAGGTTAACTGACAAAAAGAAGCTATGGCCACCGTTTCCTCTCCCTCCCCCGTGATCATCTGTTCAAAGGGGCATTCCCCCCACTTCCTAGCCAAGATCAATTCATCCCAATGACCCAATGCAATTAACCAGGAGATCCTTTGCACGGTCTGTGGAAACCAAACTCAACGTGGGCGGGAGGTCAGTTTCGATTAAGGCAAGCATTTACAGAGGCTATATGTACGTTGTCGCTTATGAGCATCTCCAATAGTACCTGAGAATAAATATTCTCATAAATGATAATGTCTCACCAACATTTCACTTTCAACAAACCCTGTGATTTTGTGCTTATAATTATTAAGCTTTTTTATTTATTTATAAGGATGTAAATGGCTTTAACTGACTTGAGGTACAAGAACAGTCCCAGCCTTGTACAATGTGATTGCCTTCTAGTTGGGTAGACCAGCTCCAGGATTCCCTTGCTAGTGTGGCCAGTTCTGAGATTCTAGATGTGAAATCCGTTCTACGTATCTAGAGGGCAATCTGGTTGGGAAATGCAAATTTGCATTGCAAATATCCATCTTTTGCATATCTGATAGAGCATAAAGTTTATAGAGAATCCAACTTTCCTTAAGGTGCAGGAGGGAGAGATAGACGTTGAGTTATTGCCATGTCTCCATGTTTGAGGTTTTATACGATCATGACTTCTGCCCCAGTGGGGTGGGGAACAAATTCACTATTTTTAGAGAGTGTCTGTCTGTTATATTTTCCGCCAGGATTAACACTTATCTAGTTTCATTCTTCTTAGGAATCATCAGATTTATGTAGCCAGATCCTATTCTGTGGCATTCAAACTTTCCACCAGGAATTGAATTTGTAAATGATAGTACTGTAGTTATATAGCGCTAGTTTTAAGATTTATCTTAAAAGGATAAGACAAAGATCCTATGTATTGCAATATAAATTGTTGTGGAGTTAATCGATGAAAGATCTTTCTCTTCTCCCTGTTCTGTGAAAAGGATTCACCTACAGAAATTATAAAATCTAGTAATCAATTGGCAGGCGCCCAATTCAGTTTCATTCAATGAAACAAGTTGATTAATTACTGTAGTTCAGTTAGAGGATTTGATTGAAAGGAAGAGTCAATTAAATCAACTTTAACTTGAGTTGCCAAATCATGTTGTTTTTTTTACAGCCACACTATCCGTCTAGTGATCCAACAGTCATATTCACTGGGAAGCGAAGATCAAACTACATGGGTACAATAACCCTTTAAATGCAGGTGGATATTAAACCTAATTAAATTTGCATTTGTTACGTGATTGCCAAGTGGTATAAGAAAGCCACCCAGTAGGCAGAGATTTCATTAAGATATTTCCAAGGCTCTGCCAATTTATTAGCATTCTTCCTTTCCCTCCATCAAACACTGCCACGCTAATATCTGAGGCATGACTTAGCTGTGAAATTTGGCATTCAAAATTATTCTCAATACTCGGGACAAGCATGTCGGCTTTAGTGCAGTGTATCCACTCATGTTCTTGGCCGTCAGCCTGGAAGGGCTCAGCCTGTCTCAAAGTGGGTTCTCCCAACTGTTGCTGCCTTTCCCTCAAGGAAACAGGATATTTGTCCTTAATGGGAAAGCCAGGGACAGCGGCACAGAGAGGCTGAACTATGTGAAGTGCTGGCTCAAAGGCCACAGATGCAGACCTCCAACGGGCAACCCAAGCACGGAATTTTGAACTGCAGGGACACCTGACACCACACTGGCTTTGAGCAAGGAGGGCAACTGAGGGATGCTGCAACCAGTCGGAAATGCCAGCTGCCTTCCAAGCACCCGAAATGTAACTTCATCATCGCATGAGGTGTCAGTGGCAACTGCGACTTCAAGGATAGGTTTTTGTGATTTGTAACTTCAAATGATAGTTATACAATTGGCTATAAAGTGATGACTCAGTTCAAGAGTGTTGTTATCTTTGAGGATAAGTTAATATGCCACCAAATGGATGGATGGATGGATGGGTGGATGGATGGATGGATAGATACGTATAGATATATATGATACATAGATGAAAGATAGATGGACGGATGGAGGGGTGGGGGGTGAGGAATGGCCTGAATTTGCCTCCTTCCAGCTGCAATTAAAAGATGTTGGATGGTTGAAATGTCATCAAAATGATGCTAAAATGTCAACAATAGTCAATATTCCATAAGAAATTAAAATAAACAAGAACACAACTACCCAAGAACACAGTACCTTAAAACTGCCCAAGAACCAACATCATAAAATCATGGACCGAATCCCAAATAATAGATTCAGTAAATATTCACAATATATGAATATGGCAATATTCACAACTTACATTTGTTGTTGTTAGTTGGGAAGTCGTGTCTGAGCCATCACAATCCCATGGACACTTGAGATATTTTTGGAGTCTGACACCTCTCATTTTAAGTGTTTCTCCCCCCCTCTCTTTCCTGAGCAAAGTCACTCAGGTTTATCTTTCTGATTTCTTGACACAAAAGAGCTTATGGGAAGATTTTTCTTCCTAAGTATCATACAAGACCCTGTCCATTTAAAATCCTCTCAGATAAAGGGAGAAAAAGAAAATATATACAGGAGATAATCCACAAAGACTTACATAAAAGAGATAATAATTTATAACTCTAATGTCCAATATTTCAATCTACAGATAAATCAAAGGAGCTTAACTGAGCATCATGACACAAAGTTAGAAATCGTCTGTAACCTCAACTATGATGCACACTCTCCAGAGAGAAAGAGAGATTCCCATTGAAACCAAAGAAATTAAACTATACGAAGGCACATGAATACAATTCCTGAAAGGAATAATAACTGATATTTTGGCTTATTATATTGTGTGAATCCAGATAATAAGGTTCATTTAATAAACCATGATTGCCCAAATCTTAGGTGAATGCAAGGAGCCATTTGACCTAAAGTTTGGCCCTTTAAAAGAAACTTGGCATTGCGTAGGAGTGTTGACATGGGGCATCGGATGAGCCTTTGCTAGGCGAATAGCACAATGTTTGGGTCAACGTCCACTGGACACTGGTCTCTGGTAAGTGACCTATCCAATGGGTCTGGAGACAAGGCCACTTAATCCACTTCCATATCACTGGTACTTCCACCCTCTACTCTCTAAACAGCCCTGTGAGGCCATGCCTCCACGCCCTTCCCTTCCACTAAAAGCCTCTTTCAAAGGGGCCACTGCGGAATAATCTCTCACACGGGAACAGCGATTAGCAGGAAGGGTGAGGGAAGAGGCCCAAGCTGTCAAAAGGCAACCTGCCTTTCAATGACAAGTAAGCAGAAAGCAACCATCGTCCCCTGCATTCAAACATGCCCACAGCTGACTCAGAAAAGAGACCATGCCAGTGAATGAACACAACTCGTGCTGTGAGACGGGACAAGACGGGTCCTGGTTTCTGGTGAAAAGGGGTCAGGTAGAGAAGGGCACTTAGACAAATTCCACCTCCACGCCAAAGTTTAGAAAGAAAAGAAAAACCCATTCTCCCCCTCTCTTCCTCTTCCCCAAATGAACACATGCGTTGCAGTCCCTTTTGGGTGTCGTCTCATGAAAGTTGATACCTTCAACGCCAGCCGGAGAGAACTGAATGACTCAAAGAGTCAGAAGATGTGGACAGACCACCTGGCCCAGAGAATCGCCAAGAGTCGGATGGGACTGAATGGATATCATCATCATCATCATCATCATCATCATCATCATCATCATCATCATCATCATCATCATCATCTTGATATTACGTATATATGGCATAATTCTGCAGCCTACTCTACAGAAGACGATGTGTTTGCTTTGACTTTACCCTCCTCTCCTCCCATGTTCTTCTTGGATCACGTCTGATGCTGTGTTCATGCCGGATTCTCCTGGCAAAGTACATCAGGCAGTTTTTGCCAGTCTGGCCAAGTTTATAAACCCCTCAGATTTTGCATAGAGGAGCCAGTACTTTTAATCCCAAGGTGGTTTCTACATATCCGGTAAAGATTTCCAGATGCAGCCATTTGTGATCAATGCACTTCAAAGTTCTCAGCCCAGAAGGGAGGGGGAACCAAAGTGTTGAAAGAGAGCAACAGATTGTGAGTCTCTGCGAAGCAGTTGCTTAGCAATGTCTATATGTTTTCAACAAATACCTCACAGAAGCGACACAATGAGCTCGCATACACTTCCCTACACAACTGCAGAAGGTTTAAGGCAACTTTGATTTTGACTTTCCTTATTTTCCCACAGGAAAATTTAGAACGAAACACCTTAATAGAAGGAAGTTTAAAGTTTCTCTCTTCAATTAAGATCTGGCATCAAGTCACATTTGTTTAAACAAGAGTTGCCAAGTTGCTTTTTCAAACCTGCCTCTAAGATCCTCAGAGGTTCCAAAGCTGTGGAAATCAGAAGAGACAAAGTGAGGCCGGAAGCAGAGGTAGGTTTTGTTGCAATAGAGATGAGGTGACTTGGATTCAAGGTAGAAAGAGCATCAATTAACCCTTTGCTTGCATAGATCTACACATTTTCTTTTCTTCACAATGCAACCAAGACTTTTAAAAGTTAAAGTTACTTTCTGAGACATCACCTGACCTCAGAAGAGTGGAGTAACCTTTGCAAAATCAATGGAATTTACTTTTGAGTAATTGTACAAAATTATAGCTCTCACTCGTTTACATAGGGAGACATTGGCTTTGAGGCCGTTCCCTGCGTGTGAATCACACCGAATGAAATAAATAAAAGCATTCGTTTCTCATCTCACTAGAAGGAGTACTGGAAGCCTCCCACTGCCCAAGTGTACAAATGAACTTAAGGCCAACAAGGGCATTCAAAGTGCTGGAGACCATGTCATCTCTGGAGCATCCATGAAGCTGGGTCCTGAAGCCCAGGCTTCTTGTTGCACCAGTGATTTTACATTTATGGGTGCTCCCTTACACAGCCAGTCACCAAAAAGGGTATACGAGGCACATTCCCTTCGGTCCACGTGACTGTCACAAAAAGGATGATCTCAGCCAATACTCCATGTGTGCTTAGATCTTCTCACACAAAGGCAGGCAGGATCCAAGAGGAACGGGTCTCACGAAGGAGAATTATCCCCACAAATATGTTTTGTGGTAGAAGTTGACATGGGATTAGGGGTTGCCATGACATTGCAAAGGTAATCACTTTGATATCCTTAACTGAAAGATGTTTGAAGGTCCACTGGAGTTTTGTACAGAAGGTGCATGGATAATTTTTATACTTAAACCTAATCACAAACTTGAATTGAGTCTTAGATAATCTGCATAACCCACGTATAGTTATGGTGCCTGTCATCCTATATGGTGGAAGTAGTCCTTACTCTCTTACGCATCTCTCTTGTATCTCTTTCAACTTCTTTGCAAGCTGTGTCAGCTCCTGTTAGGTAAACATCCTCCTGTAACAGTTCATTTTCTTGAGCAGCAAAGTTAAACCTCCTAGGCAGAGTTTGGACCATTTCACCTGTTACAATTGCTCTGGGCAGAAACCCTGAGTGGGTCCATTCAGCTGCACTGATCCTTCCCAGGATGAAGCATGAACAGTGGGGCGTGTTTTATATTTCTCTGTTTTCCTCTTCCTGACATTGACAGAAGCTGCAATCCTGATACTGAATTTCGTGACGACTCTTATTATTTAAGATGGGATCCAAGACTGGAGTTTCTCATGCGGCCATCAACATATTCTCATGACATGCTGAGCTTAGCACATTTTAGGGATTAGGAAGGCTGGCACTAAACCAGGGCTGACTTAATGGAAAGAACAATTATAGTCGTTTCCCTGACATCACCTTCAGACAAGGCCTCTACTGACAGTCTTAGGAATGAATCAGTCCGTGTGTACTTTTGAAGCAGGAATGGATTTCAGCAATCACTTTATCATTTTTTTTTTAAAAAAAGCCTTCAAGCCTTTAATACAAAGACACACACACACACGTATGTATGTATGTATGTATGTATGTATGTATGTTTATTTATCAGCACAAAAACATATCGTATATATGTGTGTGTGTGTGTTTGTGTGTGTGTGTGTGTGTGTGTGTGACCGAAGCCTGAAGATGGCAAGTGAGATCTTGCCAAAACGTTGCAAAGACAATCTCATTCTTACATGGGAAAACACCCGAATACAACAAGACCAGCATACCTACACCCGTGCAAATCTACGAAAACAAATATATATATTTGTATATACTTGTATATATTTGTATATACTTGACACAAGTATATATATATATATATACTTGTGTCACAGAAGTCTTAGTGGCTAAGGCTTCTGCCTAACATGTAATACAGCCCCGGTTCAAATCCCAGTAAGGGTATGGCTAGCTGATGAGAGCTATAAAGCTCGAAATAGATCTATCCTAGTCTCCCTGATTTATTTATTGATCAGCTCAAAAACCTAACACACACACACACACACACACACACACACAAGTAGGGTCGTCCCACTCCCTTTATGAAAAGCATCAAGTTTCCATCACTCCCAACCAATTTGGATGCAGTCAACTTGATGAACTGAATCAATCCATCAATTTGATTTCCTAAATCCATTTGAAGCTTTGGATTTGATTCAGCGCATCCATCATCTGAAGAGCCCTAATCGATACTGTAAACAATTGTTATAAAGTGAATATTTATGAATGTTCCATAAAGGAATCCAGTAATCTCAGATCCAAATGTCTGTTCCATGTATCAGGGAGAACATTAATGAAATATGAGGATTTTGGCAACCAAGTGCAAACATAGATCCAGAGAGATGAAAGATTCTTAATTTATGGTGGATTAAAAAGCGGGGGCTACCTCTGAACTATTTGGTCTCGTTTTATTTTGGAAGTGGGGTCTGCAAAGATGGGAAACAAAGACTGAGAGACGGCAAAGATAAATATCCTGGCTTTCCCCCCCAAAGAAAAGCATTATGATCAACTGGCTTCTAATTCCTGGCGAAAGAAAGACGCTCCACTGGTTTTCCTTGCAAAAAAGCACAAGAAAGGAGGGGTCCAGGGGGTTGTGATTAGTGTGGGTTTATGATTGGTGTGTGCGTGTGTATGTATGTGTGTGATGAATTATGAATGATGACCAACTCTGAGGACTATTACATTGGAAGGCAGAATATAAATATGCATAAAACATCTTTTTGTATGCAGGGTGCACAAGTTGATCAGTGCCAAAGCACCCCAAATTCTTCATTTCTGAATGGCCAATTACAAGGTTTACATGCCTGCCCACCTGCACACTCACACAAACCCACAAAGCATAAGGGGAAAAGACTAATCAGCACCGTAGATGCAACAGAGGTTGGCCACTTCTCTATAAAGAAGAAAGGATTTCATGAGTTGAAACCTTTGCATTTTGAACGTTATGCATACATGACTTTTCCAATATTAATTCATGTATAGATCTTCTGTTGCAGTCAACTCACAAGGTACAAGGACAGTATGGAGAAAATAGGAGGCGTTAGGTAAGTTTGCTGGCTATTTTGAGTTTATTTATATTTATATCCCGCCCTTCTCCACAGAGGACCCAGGGCGGCGCACAGGAATTTAAAAACATACAAAAATACAAAAAATAAATACATAATTTAAAATATATTAAACTATCCTAATCCTATGCTAAAACCAAATTTTAAAATACCCAATTTAAAACTTTCTAAAAGTCCCCGTGGGAGGTTAGGCTAGGCCGGCTTGTTGGAAAAGATGTGTCTTTAGACATTGGCGGAAGAGGCGGAGGTCGGTGATGGTGCGTAATTCAGGGGGTAGGTCGTTCCAAAGGGCTGGGCCCGCCACAGAGAAGGCCCTTCACCTGGGCGTCGCCAGTCGGCATTGCCCGGCCGACGGCACCCTGAGAAGACCCTCTCTGTGGGAGCGGATCGGCCGAAGGGATGTATGGGGCAGAAGGCGTTCTCGTATTTTGCCTACCTGTCAAGGGTAGCGTGGGCTTAGAGAGGGGGACTGGCCATAGAACACCCATGGGGCTCCCCTGGTTGACAGGCGACCAGAATCCAGATCTCTTCAGTGCCCATCCAACATCAAATCCTGTGGAGGGATTTGGGGCCATTTTTTTGCATGGCCAAAAGAGGGGTGGGTTCCGGCAGGCACTACAGCCAGTCCGAACTGGTAGGAACCCACCACTGGGCCAGAAATATTTCTTTCCCTTGGACTGATTTGGTGCATTGATCTGATTCAAGCATCTAGATCAGGTTGGGTCAGTTTTTATGAATCAGATCAGAAATGCGGGTCAAACAGAATGAAATCAATGACTCAAACCGGAATGTTCTTAACACATCCCTAGTACAACCCAACTCAGCACACCGGATAAGGTTTCCCACAGAGGTGAGTGGTTGCATTGCAGACATCTGAGAAACATGGTGGCCCATCCACCTTTTCACTTCCTCCCAACTGCTAACTCTCTTTTTTCTGAAGAAATAAACCCCCGGCTCTGCTGTCGGGGTTCCTCCATATTTATCAGTGTCTGGGGGGACCCTTGAAATGTTCGATCCCCAACGATATCGATTTCATGGCACTCCGTGATTGACCTTAACGGGAGAGGCATTTGATGGACTCCAGCAGAGTGAAAGCACAGCCTGCTAGCCAGCAGAGTTCCCTTTCCATCTCAGGTCAGGATGGAAGCCACCAGGGAGGTTCATGCACCCTGCGTGTGTCGTTCCTCTTCATATTTAGTTCATATAAGCAATAGAGAGGCTGCAAAGGGCTATTGCTGAGGAGGTTGTTCAGCATAGAACAGTTAATAATTGAGATTCACAATTATTTCATTTAAAATTTAAAAAATGTTAAGTCCCCCCCACCAAAAACAAACAAACCAACCACCATTGGTGTTTTATTAACTTCTGGACATTCAAACATGCAAAATACTTATCATCATCAGAAAACCTTCATTACATTGATTTAAATGTTCTTTAGGTCCTATTTCCCATTTGCTCCTTGATAGTAATGAAAAAGCCTACTGAATATTACTTTTTATTTTTCCCTTGCGGGCCAAAAGGATGAATTCATTTTCTTTATTCTTAAAACCTGAGCTTACAAAAGGCACCAACTCTTCTTGTTGTGGGGCATAGCCTCTGCCTTGGTTTGAGTCTAAGGCTCATTATTCTTTAGAAGTTAACCCAGCAGGATCTTTAAAACAGGGCCACTGCATTATTTACGATCTTCTTCCTTCTTTAGTCAAGGAATTTTTGCAAATTCTTTCTGTGGACACAGATCAGCTCTGCTATCTTAAACATTGGACTCCTGATCCTGAACCCCATTCTGGTTATTGACTCTAGTTCACTTCTGACTTGAGAGGGGAGCAGAGGTTTCTGCCAGCTGCTATTATGAATATTTTACTAAACCATCCCTAAAGATTCACTTGGGACAAGCTCTGGGCTGTCTTTTGCCTCTGCAAACACAGTGATTTTCCCTTTGTCTTGAAAGAATGCGCTCCCTGTCTCTGTATAATTACAGTGAATTCCATCTCTTTATTTATTTATCCTCCGCCAGCATTACAATCACACCCAACAGCCGCACAATTTCCCCTATTATCTAATGGAAGGGTTGGAACGATTGAGGAGGAAAGAGTGATGATATGAGAAAGAATGCGTAAAATAAATGTCCTCCCCCCCTGTTTTCAACCACAATGGGAAGAAGGAAATTAACATGGGGAAGGCATCCGTGTGTCCCTGTCAAGGGAGACCCCCTGAGGCCTTCAAAGCTTCTTGACATTAATGACTCTCATTGACTTCACAAAGGCCTCCCGATTCCATGGCGGCGGATTGAAGGCCTCCGCTGGGTTACAGGAACCAGGTCAAGCTCCCGAGGCTTCTTAAATAAGGGGACAATTATATGCTCCTTCCCTCGTTCCCTCGGTTTACATGCAAATCTACCCTCACAGGAGGGCAAGGGGAGGAAATGGAGCTTGACCGATGTCCCAACTTCACCCAACAAGACGTTATTTATGAAAAAGGCAGCCAGTGAGTGCAAACCAAAGCTTTAAAAAGGCCACAAAATACTGACCAGCCTGACCAAGGAGAAAGTGGGAGATTTAATAAAGGTTTCTACTTACCAGAACATCTTTTCCAGCCCACTTGCATTCATCCCGTCGACTATGAGACACGGGCCAAGCAATCTAAGGGGATAAGTCAAAACGGCATCCTGTCACTTAGCAATCCTTAGCAATGTCCTCTCAACCCAGGAAACTCCTGCTCTTCTCAGGATTGTTTCTCTCCCTAAAGGAACTCCCTTCGTGGACTTCCTCACTTCATCACGGTAGGCCTGCCGTGTTCATCTCCACATCCTACTGTGCAGGATTTTATTTGGATTTTTATACGACTATACATAGATACAGATATAGATATTTCTGTTTCCTTAGAAAATGATAGATGGAACACCAGAGGGGTGTTATTTTAAATCAAAGATTGTCTTGTTTTCCTAGATGGCCTTGAACACATCATGTCACAAACAGAGGCATGCAGGACACACCACGTTTGGTACCTTAACAACCACAGTAATAATTTATTTATAGTTAGAGAGCAGATGGCCAGAATATGGTGCACTCAGGTAAAAGAAAATAAAAGAGGAAAGGGAAAAGTATATAAAATAAAGTAAGTGGACTCTTCTATACATAGACAACACACTGCCCCCCCCCTCCACCCATCCCTTCCATCCACCCACCCATAAACCCAAAGCCCACTACAACACAGTGATCAGACAACAGTTAGAAATGTCGTTTCTAAATGTGCTGGAGATTTCTGTGAATGGATGATAAATACCAACATAAATAGAGGATAAATTAATTCTTTCTTGCTGGATTGTAGATTCTGGAAAAAGGTAATCTGGCAAATCTGGAAAGCAGAAGGTTAGAGTGGATGGGCGCCAGGTGCCCTGCAGGAGGGACCCTGGTGGCACCAGTGCCTTTCACTGGCCTGTTAGTTCCCCTAGACTTAGCGGGCATAGAAATAATGGAAGATGCCAAATAATACTAATACTAATACTACTACTAATAATAATAATAAAAAGTTATCTCCTGCATTAAAGACGCTCTGAGGCTGTTGCCCTCATGGGCTTGTCCCAATTATTCTACAGTGATTCACAATTTCATTTCTGGTTGTGTTTGGGATTAATTCTTAACAATCCATTTCATCTTCTAGTACAAAAGCCCCCAAGCCCCTTTTAGTTAATTATTTATGTCTTCTAAAAAGCTTTTAGAATTGCACATAGAATAAAACATGATCAAATTTCAACATCATGCAATATAAATGGGACGCATGGCTGGACTATCACCTTAATCTTAAATCAATTTGCAGATAAAGCAGGAAGAAGTTCATTTAAGGTCATTAGGGCAAATGATAGCTGCAGGTTTTATGATGGATTTTGAGACATTGCTAACAAAATACACAGGTAATTTTAGGAAGGCCTGAAGCTGTGTTGAAGGAGGAGTCCAGGCATCTTGGACCACACTGTGTAAAAACTGCAAATTGGGCCAAGGACTAACAATCCCAATTCGTTTTCTTACATGCAGTATCTCGGTAAGGAACCAGAGCACCTTTTCCATCAAGGCTGATGATCCCTGCATTTATCCACTCACTATCTGGGGCCGCCACATAGGTGTGAACAGAGAACAGAGTCCATGCGTGAATTCAGCCTAAATTGTTTATCCCCCATTTTTTTACTTATAGCAGTAGTCTGTTTCTCTAATGATTCCAGATGTTTCTGCATTACATCCTGAGCCTCACAGAACATCCAAATAAATAACTCATTTCTTTTAACGGCTGCTCTTGCGAGAATAGGAAACGGCCAATTTTTCTTGGATCTTGATCTTCAGAGAATCCAAATCTTCACTCAGGACTTGGGGGAAAAAGTCATTTATCGTGCAAAGAATTAATGGGTAGTGGATTAACACAAAGTAGAACTAACCTTGCCACTTTTAAAGCAAGAATTCTTGATTGAGGATTCATGAAAATATAGTTATGCTATGCATATCGTTAATGTTTTATTTACACGTATGCTTTCATAATGAAATGTCTATTAGCTTCCAACCTAAATCTCTGTTTTCAATCAAATCCAAAATTGTCCATTATGTTGCTGCCATCAGTATTCCATCTATAATGATTTATTCATAGCTTTGATCTTCTGGATGGAAGCATCTGAAGTGATAAAATGAGGAGTTAAATCAGATTCATTGTCTTTATATAATTTAGTGCTTTCAACTTTCTCTGGCCTTTTTCATCCACATTTTCCTTCAGTACGTGAACAAACTAGATTTTGAACATTTGATGAACGATCACCATTCATTGGATTGGATGTGTATGGATTGATCTGGTGCCCAGCGTCAGGAAGAGATGAGATTCCCAGGATGCTGTAATGGAGGCTCCTGGTGGATGACCGTTCCTTTCCCCTCTCTTGAAATTTGGTGTTTATTTTCTCAACAGTTAAAAACGGAACTCCACAGTTATGTCATCCTTTTTGCCTGAATCAACCAAGAGTAGATTCCCATTTGCAATTTGATTCAAAGAGCCCATTTGAATTTTGTGATTCAGCAGTCCAGTAAACTCAGCTGAATAATTTTAATTGTAGAGTTGGAAGAGTTAGCTTAGACACCATCGCCTTTCCCAACCTCCACTTTGGTGTGGGATCCACTAGAACATCCCTGAGAGGAAACCGTGCAGCCTCTATTTGCAAATCTCTGGTAATGGAAAACCCTTGTCCTCACGTGGCAGCTCTTCCACTGATTGACAGCTCATGCAGTCATGGAATGCTCGGGCTGGAAGGGACCTCGGAGCTGCCCAAGGCAGCATCCCTCACCCCATGCCAGCTGTCCAGTCTGTTCTTGAAAGCCTTGAGCAATGGAGCACTCACAACTCTGGCAAGAAAACTGCTCCATTGATGAATCTCCTTAGTTCCAGATTGCATCTCCTTCTGACAAATTTCTACCTACTAGTTAGAAAATTCCTCCTGACATCTAGTGCGAGCCTACTTCTTTGTAGTTTTAACCCACCAGTTCTGCTCGTGCACTCTGGGGAGCTCAGAGAATGAGTCTTCTCAGCACTCTTCAGATAGTTGAATCTAACTTTACAAGTGTTAGGATATTTGGACCTAGGCCCATCTAATCTTTGAATTACTCTGAATGCACTTTTAAAAATTCAACTCACCAAACCAATTCTGCAATTCAGTCTGAAAATCCTACTGAAAGGGGACATTTGCCCAAACTGCCTTTGACTTCATTCAGGTGAAGTTCCAACTACAGGGATAAACAATGTGGAAGACCTGCTCAGCTTTTCCATGTTCTGCATGCCTTGGAATGGGTTCACGTATTCTACCTATGCCAAATAATTTTTATGTGTGTTTGTAATGTTGCAAATGGACCTGCGTAACTAAGGGGCTCAACTTTCAGCTTCATACCACACCGTCTGTCTTACCCCCATCGACATACATCTAAAGATGAAAAGAGATGAAAAGTACCGTTTGAAAATCCTTGAAGTTGACTAGGTTGAAAGAAAATATGTGGTCCTTTGCTCCCACGTACAGCCTACTCCGTTCCTCATCCAGAAGGAATGTGTGGTAACTAGAACTATTGACCAGTCCATGAAACGTAGCGATATTGCTGGATTCATACATTTCTGTAGGACAAAATAAAAAAAATATTGTTAATGTACAGAACAATGACCTTGGTTCTAAGAAGAAAATAGTTGAGTAACAACCCTATGGAGCTTCTTAATTTACTTAGGCAGCGTTTTTCAGACCTCTGCCCTTGGTTAATAGCCATTCTAGAACCCAAAACTGGAAGAACAAACTTCAGTTTTAATGTGCTCCTATATTAACTTTCCTATAATGCATGGCGTTTATAGCTGAGGGATACACAGAATTTATAACTAATCTTTGATGCCACTTAAAAGCTGTGGGATGATATAAACTACTGATAATGTGATAGAAACATCCACCCACTTGCCAGCCTAGGAAGGCAGGGAAATGCATGCCAAGTCAAAAATAGAATTCTTTATTAAAATGAATCATGATGTATTTAAAATGAAGAAACGGTGGAAAAACAGGAGGATACACTCCAGAATCCTTGGCAGTTGCCAGCCTTCCCAGATAAAGCAGATAAGAAACATGACCAGATGGGCCAATTCTATTTTGTTGTGGGAATACAATGAGTACCGAAAAGGTTGTGCGGAAATGTCACGTGTGTGCTCGCTCGACAGGGCCATGCTCCAGAAAAGCCAAAGTTCCAGGTTCTGGCGCCTATGCACGCCTGATGATCAGCTGGCTGACGTGCATGCGCAGGCTGGTTTTCGGCACTGCCGCGCACGCTAAAAGATTACACTCTAGAAAAGCTGAATTTCTGTGTTCTGGTGCACATGCGCACCTGACAGTCAGCTGGCCAGTGTGCATGCACATACCGGTTTTCGGCACTGCCACATGTGCAAAGGACAGCTGATTGTCACATGCCCTCCAGAAACCCGGAAGACAAACAGGCAAGGCGCACATGCTGGACGACATGGCTTCATGTGTCACTTTGGGCACAGGTCTGGGGTCTCCTGCTTGAGTAGGAAGTTGCACTACAAGACCTCAAAGGTCCCTCCCAGCTCTGTTCTGACTGACTGACTGATTATCTGACCGTTCTCTAACCTGGCGTCTCAAAGTCTTCCTCATGTATCATTGCATCAGTGATGCCAACAATGGAAGCATCATCAATTTGGTGTAGAAGTCTGCAAATTTCATGCTCATCCAATTCCCTTCTGACTCACAGATGGATCGAACACTGCCCAGCTCAATGGCAGGAGATCCTTAGTCCCTTCTGCCATTAGAACGTAGGGAAACCCCAGAAACGCCACTGTGTCGATTTATGCAAATACACAAATGAGCAGCAAATAAGCACCGTAACCTCTTGATTTACGGAGGAGAAGATGGCAAAGAAGCCTTGAGAGACGGCTTCCATCCAAACGACCATCTAAGCAAAGCGCAAAGAGCTGCAGTCTTCTTATTTACTGTATTTTTTGGTCTCTGTAATCTCCACATCCACACCCCCACACGACAGTCACAGATCATGAACCAATACTGTTTACATGTTTTGCTTTGAAATGAGAACTGGAATAGTTCCAACTAGTTAGAATAACAGGAGCCCATATTAGATGCCTGTGTTAGAACTTGCTTAATACCAGCAAGCGGTAGCTGCCAGTCACACTAATTTCTCCATCATCATTGCTTTGCCTCAAGATATAATATTTCTCAATAAATACGATTATGAGACTGCAGTGGGGTTTTCTGAAATGGATTCTTTCACAAATTGTACTTTTTGAAATTTTCAGGTTTTATTTTACTTAAACTACAATATAGGTGTTGCCTTTCTCTCTGTTGATACTTTATTGAACGGCAAGTTGCTCTTTTGCTTCAAGTTTCACTCTCGTTTCTGTCCATGTAAATTTGATTGTCATCACCTCTCTGAACATTTCTTTAGTTCATTGGAGGGACAGTTTCCAAAAGACAAACAGGTATAAAAATAAATCTTCTTTCAGCCAAGCCAATATGCTGCAGAAAGAAATGTCCGAGTCTTCTTAAAAACAACCCTTTGCCTGATGCTTCTATCATTCAGCTCCTTGACCCCCTGCAGCCAGGTATTCGGCCAACGCAAGCAGGCCTGGTGACTAGAGGCTACCAAAAAGTCAAATGAAATGTGAGATTTAAAGACAAGATAAATTTGATCAAATAGATTTAACGCAACAAAAACATGGGCATTGTTGTAATACAGAAACACCTAGTGGTTTCACTTTTAGCAGAATGGGAAAACAATAGAGACGGTGGCTTCATTTGAAGGCAAGAAAGAACATTTCAGATGGATAACTTATAAGGTTTCCTTGCACAAATGTAAACTATATTTTTAAATCGTCCCCCTGAACCAAACTAAGATACATAGTACGGTGGAAGGAAAAAAACAGCATGGCCCTTTTACTCCATCTTGAAAATAGTAACCGTTAAAAAATATTTCAAGAGTAAGTTCTTACTAAATACCAAGGAGTCCAGCACACCGGAAGATTTAATTTTTGGGCCAACAACTTAGACTCACCTGAGGAATCTGGTGATCCCTGGCATTTATTAGCATTGAGGGAGGCTGGAGGTTTTATGCCATTTCAGCAGGGTGATCGGAGAAAGATAGAAGAGGAGGTTAAACCCTGATACTCTATTATATTTTAAAACTAATTCCACCGTGTACTAATTCCAGATTTTTCTCTCTCCTCATTGACTCCAACTGTTGACAATGAGAAGCCATGCTGATATTTGGGCCATTTGAAAAAGGACGTTTTGATCTAAAAAGTGCTATAAAAACTGTGAAAAAGAATGGAAGGGAATAGGAATACATATTTCAGATCTGTGTATTGATGTATATCAATTACAGTTTACCATTGATTATGATTTTAAAAAAAATCTCACTTGCATAGCATCTCATGGCTTAAGAGCAGATGAGATCATCAGATGCTTGTCAAATAGGAACGGGATCAGGACGTAATAATTTCAGCGGGGGTTGACCCCATCTCATGACGGGGATATTGGAGGCAACCTGATCCCAATCAGGGCACAACTTCAACAGCAGGTCTCGATGTCAGAGAAAGTTGTCTTGGGGGCACGTGACCCTCATTCTGGGAAATGGTGCAAACATCCCTGAGGGCAGACTGAACGGCCAGAGCCAGAAGCCCTCCCAGGTTTACAAATTCTTAGGAACACTTAAGTCTCCCCTGGATATCCTGAGATAACCAAAAGCAAATTCCTCCAGGCTGCTGCTTTTTCCCATCTCTCCCCTCCGCGGGGCCTGTTATGCTGCTCTATTGCTCATTCGGGATAATCATCTCATCACTCATCTAATAAAGGCAGGGCAGGGGCCTTTTGCAGCTGTTCAATCAATCCTTGCTTTCATCCTTCTTTATCATCACAACTGCCAATCACGAATTACTGAAAAGTAATAAAAGGGGGAAAAAACACCCATCTGCACTGCACCGAATCGATATCTAAACTTGTTTTTTAACTTTTGAGACTGGCAACCACACTTAATAAATTCATTTATCGTGGATATTAGCAGAAGAATAAGTTTTTTAAAAGATTCGTGTTGGTAAAGAAAACAGGTAAAATAGTACACCTACATACTGATCTGAGAAATAGTAGAAAGTTATAAAAAAAAATCACCTTAGTTTCATCTTAGTAAAAGTCCCACAGACTCCAAGGAGCCTCAGGCTAAATAGAGAGGTTGGATCAGGAACAAAGGGTGAGGGAGCATCCCAGGACTCCCGGAGGCCTCCAAAGTCATCACGGCGATGACTTCGACTGTGCTATTGAAGCCCCACCCCCTTTTGTTGTGGGAGGAGCTTCCGCCTCCTCATCACAGCTGCTTTCTTGGGTTTCTAAGGTTCTTCCATGAATGCCTTGTTCCATAAAAATAGGGTCTATCCCCCTTTTCAAGCACTGCTTTATTTCAAACTTCTTGTTAGAAAGGATGCTGCATCCAAAGTCTGTATTATGAAACCACTTTGAACAAAGAAGCTACATATCCCGACACCCTCAAATCCAGCAACAGTGGCACAGATCAAGGACTGGTTTCCATTTTGATGTAAGCTCCCGAATTTGATGACACTGAGGCTCTGAAGTGCTGTTTTCTCCACTGGCTATACTTCAAGGCAAAATTACATTCTTTCTGGGTTTCACATCAACGTCTGGTAATTATAAGAACATTTTTTCCCAATTTCCCAAGCTAACTCTGGGATTTGGTGGCCTCCAATTCAGTCCAGCTCATTTCAAGATCAATCCAAGTCAACTAGCTGTTGACTGTAGAGTCAACATTTGACGTACGTACGTATGTATGTAGCAGGAAATATAACACAGGGCTCAACTTCCTACTCGTAGTTTAAAGACAGGCAAAAAAAGGGAGGAAAGGGGAGTGGCGTCTATCAGGATAAGCCAGCACAGATCTGCTTCAAAGGGTATTTTAAATAAATGCAAGGAAGAATTGGCAATGCCGCCCACACAAAATTTGAAGACCTCTAAGCAATAGGCAGAGATTACAAGTAGCAATCCCACGCAAGGCCTGTTAGATGCTTACAGATAGCGGAGTCCTGCCTTTTTTTATTCCAAATGTTCTAATGAGCGTCTCATCCACATCCAATCTCAAGTAACAACAGGCCTATGTCAGAGTGAGGCACACCCTTAATGTGCCCCTGGAAGATGGTAGTAAACGCGTGGTATGAAACAATGACTGCATTCATATATTTCATTAGGCCACGGTTGTGTAATCATAACTTCTTCAGGAGAACACAAAAGGTGAGGTTTTCACAACATGCCAAACCATCAGCCATAGTTTACAAGACAGTGCTGAGATTTATTCAAGCTGCTAAGCCATCTTCACGAACCAGACGTTGAGTTGCATAAATAACAGTTTAGCACACAATGAACAAATGTACTAAGATCCCATGGCTTGCTGAATAAACTAAGTCACATAATCTGCTAAACATAAATTATGATTTGCAAGCCATAAGGACTGAGTTTAGTGAAGAACACTAAGCCAGAATAAACAAACCATATTTCACTTAGCACAATGGGGGAACCAGCTGGTGTTTCCATACCAAGCAGACAATTTTGCCTAAAGCTTGTATTATTTACTTAATGAGTAATACACTGGAATCTCTCTGGAATCTTAAATATGCCTTCAGAGTTCAACAATTCCTTCACTTTCCATGGATTTAAGAATGGATTTCTTTCTTTTCACTCAGAAATTATGATTTCCTTTATTTTTTAAGCGGAGGATGAAATACAGGTGCATAACAATACTTAGGCATCAGGGAATCCATGTAAAGATAACAGCCATCAGTCATTGTACAGAGCAGCCAATCTCATCCTCGGAAAACCATCTGTGGGTTCGATGGATCCGGCCAGGTTCCCTCCCTTTCTCTCTCCCCCTCCCTCCCTCCTTCTGTCTGTCCCTCTTGGGTGCTGCCTGAGACCTCCTCATCCACCCCATCATCAAGACTTCATTATCCACACCCTTTCTCCGATTAGCATCTGCTTCGGCAATCTCCTCTCTGGTCACCTATCCAGTAGGAATGATTTAAGTATCCCAAAGGCCCGATGAGGAGCACCTGTTCAGGAGCTTTTATTCTACTCTCCAGTGCAGCAGAAAGAAAAAAGAATGGAGCTCCATGATGGAGAGACAGAGAGCTATGGCTAAATTTAAGAAAGTTCTTTCTCAATTAATACGTTTTACTTGCAATTTGTGGAATTCTAGTTTCGTTTCTGTGGAATACTTCCTACGAAGCATCTCTGATCCCACCAACTTCCTTCTTCCTTGGTTGGTGCACCAGACAGACAGCAAAGAAAACGAGGGACATAGCCAGGGGTAAAGCTGCTCTCAAGGCCGAAGGACAGTTACGGTAATCGCCTATTTGTGGTGATTTTCTGCCACATAGTGTTAACCACAGACTTCCTGCCTTGTGTACATCATGGCTTTTAAAGAGGTTTTGGCTGAAAGCTTTTGTTTCTTTCTGGATCTGTGTGCGATCAACATTCATCAGGCTACATATACATCAAATATTACTAACATCTGGGCTTTTTTCCTTTCTTTTTTCATACACACGTAAAAGCCAAAACATATGATAAATAGACTCCTAACAGGACATCTGTTCTTGGCCTGAGCCACTTCAGAATGAAAAGGAATCAAATCTTTGATTGCTTTCCCATATTTTCAAAAGCTCTTCACACTGGAAACTAGCACATTCTAAGTTGTTTTTTTTCCCTGCGACATGCAAGATTTGTTTAGTATACACAGGATCTTTTTAATGTTCAATCCATTTCCATGTCTACAGTCAGGCAAGGCAGAACCCACAGATAACTCAATCACCTCCTTTCACTGAATTGCATGGGTCGACTTTAAATTGTTACTAAACTTCGAGTGAAAGCTATACATTTGCAGAAAACATATACTGTACCAGGACATATTTCACCCTGCTGAGCTGAATATATTTTGTTCTAAGCAGTAATGCGGCTTCCAGAATAACAACTTGAAACTTTAGATTCACACCCCTCAAATTATTCTTGCACACCCAGGAGTGAGAAAACGAGCCCTCTTCAGATAACTTTGCTTCTAGACAAGCTTTAAATATGCAATTTCCTCATCTAGTTTACATAATTAGGTTGGGTGTGGAATATTTAGATAATTATGTTTTCCAAGTACAAGGCTAAATATAATATATTTCTATTGTTGACAAAACATAGGTCTGATATCATGGATTTGCAAATCACCTGAACAGATTAGGGGTGTTTGAATTCTACATTTCCCAAACTCAGAATAATGGTTCTGATTTTGGGAGGTTTTGAGGATTTGGAGAAAGGAATATTCTGAGGTCAAAAGAGAACTGTTTCAAGTTCAGAGCATTTCTGAAGTGATGGGACCAGCTCATTTTCTATATGATGAAGCAGCTGTTTTGAGCTTGAAAAATGAGTTTTGAGCATAAATGTTGAACTCAAAACACTTCACATTCTTCTAATATTATTAGGGGACTAGAGACTAAACATTTTACGTAGGCTGTTGGGAGCTTTGTAGAAGCAACAAATGGTTAAAGACTTCCATTTCCACCAGGGGTTTCCATGAAAAAAAACCACACCTAGGATATCTCCATTGCCTCTTTGATGACACATTGGAGACCTATTTCTTTAGAAGTATCTTAGATATTTTGTCTCAGTGCTCTTCTGTTAAAGTGTGATGAGATCTTTGAGAGGGTATTCATTTGCCTATCTGTGCCCTTTAAAGAAGATATGAATTGCCCCCCTCCCCCCATTCCTTCAATGTCTCACCAGTGATCTGAGTTACCAAATATAATCTTGAGAAATGGTTACGCCTTTATCGAAGGATGCACCTTGCAATGTTTTTCCTTCGACTTCAATCTGTATTTCCAGAAAAGGCAGCTGGAATTTCTTTCTTCTTCCTTGAGGACGTTTTGCTTCTCATCCAAGAAGCTTCATCCAATAACTGAGGAAGCTTCTTGGATGAGATGTGAAATGTCTTCAAGGAAGAGCAAAGAAAGTCCAATTGCCTTTTGAAAAAGCACCTTTGGGACAGGTGAATGTTTCCTTCGCTCTCCTTAGAAACTAACCCAAAAGCCAGTTATCCATTTGGGATAGATAACTTTAGGATCTGTCCCTCCCCAAAATTTCTTCCAGGGCAAAATATTACATTTTCTCTTTCTCCCCACCCCTCTCTATTAAAAGATTTCTGAGCCAAGACTTACTAAAATAATATGCAGAGGTTTTATTCAGTATTAAATACAATTGATCAATGTTACAATCACATGCACAGTAATACATTGAGAATTAATAGGTAATCTAATACTCTTGGGATTTTTAAAGTATACAAATCTTTCTGATGTTCAAAGCATTAATTGTATCAGAAGCAACAATTTGGTCTTCTCAATCTATAAATGATCCTCAAATTTACACATAACTGAGCATATAAATGGAACATAAATTAACTGCTATTTCAGTTTATCTGAGCAATCTAAATGTTGGGTTCCTTTTTTATACTGAATGACTCAGAATAAGGTAGCAGAGAACCCAAAAACCAATATTTAATTCTGAGGGTCCCAGGATTCAGTTTGGGGTGGCAAGAAAAGATGGATTCAGAGTTATGTCTAAAATATGTCCATACGATTTGTGGGAAAGTTTAGCAAAATTCTGACTTTCTCCTCTGTAAATTCCATTCTCTGTAAATGTTCTCTCCTCCACCTCAAGCCCATTGACTCCAATTTAAAGCTCAGTATCTAAGATTTAGTAACAATGGACTCTGTTATTGCTCCTAATTTTTAAACAGAGTCAGAAATATAAAATCCCTTCCTATTAAAGCTACTGGGATACAGTTTGGAATATCCGTAAGAGAATTACAGATTTACAACAATATTCCATTTGTTTCCAGAAGTTGCTCCAGGAACATGGTACAACTGGAGAGCTCTTGCCAATCTAAGTGCATTTATGTGTAGCCAGGAGGGAAAAACTGCTAAACAGAGTAAGGGAAAAGAATACTAAAGGAATATACGTGTATGAAAGTTTGTATTATAGGATTAAGGTGAAATGTGATGACAGTAGCAGTTAGATTCAGAGTCAAAGAACTGCAGCTTTGTCATCACATTCCACCTTAATCCAATGAGATAAACTTTCATAATTGGGTGAATTTGTATATTGGAAGAGAAACAAGCTGAATAAAAACATCTATTCCTGTCTTGGCCCCTCCTGTGCCTTCGTGAAAGCTAATCCACTTACTTAGCCTTTTTTTCAATACCTCCGTTCTGCATTTTGTGGGACTCTGCTCCTTTCCCTCCTCCTCTCCTCCCTCCTCCTCCCACCTTCAGGGTCTTTGGAAGGGTGGGGCAGGGTGGGCATACATGGTTTCAACTCCCACCCTCAAAATGACACTATAGAACACTACACACCAAAAAACTAGACACAAGAACAGTTTCCCCCCAAATGCCATCACTGTGCTAAACAAATAATTCCCCTCACCATTGTTAAACTATTCACTGAGGCTGCATTACTATTAGTCTTCTCATCGTTCCTATCACCCATCTCCTCCCACTTATGACTGCAGGACTGTATAACTTTGTTGCTTGTGTCCTTAAGATTTATATTGATATTGTTTCCTTATTGCTTATTTGTACCCTATGACTATCATTAAGTGTTGTACCTGATGATTCTTGATGGATGTATCTTGTCTTTTTACGGACACTGACAGCAAAGACAAATTCCTTCTGTGTCCAATCACACTTGGCCAATAAAGAATTCTATTCCATTCCATTCCATTCCATTCCATTCCATTCCATTCCATTTGGAGAAGGCAGTAGAAAAGATGAGAAGGATAGTAGCAATATAGCCCTACTACATGGGTAAATATCTTTAGACATAAGACAATGTTGTGGGAAGCAGGTGTTTAGCAGAGTGATGGCACAAGGGGAAAACTCTCGTTGTGTCTACATGCAATGCCCTATAGCAGCTTCCGGAGGGGAGAAGTTGTAACAGTTTATGTCCAGGATGTGAGGCGTCTGTGTGAATTGGAGATAGATGGACACTGGACCCATTTGAAGAGCAGCAGCAACTGAAACGTTGATGGCCATTTCCTCCAAAAGATTGGTCTCACTGAAGTCTACACACCTTCCAAAGGGGGCTGCAAATTACAGTGAAACAAGCCAGTTTTCCTGTTTGGAGGTTCTTGCCAATCTCCTCTTTCAAAAGGACACCTCCGGAGCATCTTCTGGACCAGGCATCTGCCAAAG